>VXBJ01007145.1:1165097-1190321 GCA_013400055.1 Nycticryphes semicollaris | reverse complement strand
CTCCCACTTCCTCCCCCCCCCAAAAAAAAAAAAAAAATAAAAATCAGTCGACCTCTGGAAGAGCCACCAGGTTTTACTATTCGTGGGTTGATTGTGATGCTGTCAAACAGCTACTTTGTAAAATGACTATAATAAATTTGGGTTTAACATTCTTACTGGAGCAATGAAAAACACCAATTATCTACAACAAGAAGAAATGGGCACCAATTTGTACATAAGAAGTTCCATCTAAACACAGGGAGGAATTTCTTCCCTTTGAGGGTGGCAGAGCACTGGAACAGGCTGCCCAGAGAGATGGTGGAGTAACTGTCTCTGGAGACATTCAAAACCCACCTGGTTTTGTTCCTGTGCAACCTGCTGTAGGAGGACCTGCTTTGGTAGGGGGGTTGGACTAGAGGATTTCCAGAGGTCCCTTCCAACCCCATATCGTTCTGTGATGCTGTGATACTGTTGTGCTTAATTTCAAAAGGGGAAATTATGTAAAAATTCAGGTACTTGTTAAAAATTAATTACTAGAATCTTTATAGCTGCCACAGGGACTAGTTAAAAAAACTGCATTGGATTCTAATTTGAAGGTTGAGAAAAACAGGCTTTGAGCACAGATAAAGTTTTAGACAAAGCAGCCTACACCCACATAATACCACTAAAGAAGGACTGACAGCCCAGAGCAAATTCTACATATGGAAATGCTGACCAGACCAACTCATAGGGAAATTCTTTCAATTCTACATAGGGATAATGCCATTGACAATAATTCTGTACTGAGCTAGCTCAATATGAACGAAATGTACAAATTTGCACGGGAAAAATCAACTTTAAAAAAAATATTAATCATAATATTAAAAAATATGACACCTGATATTTACTTTTTGATATAGTGTTTCACCAGGCAATCTGCCCCCACATGTCATTGAAACAACAGAGTTAATCAGGCTTTAGGATGTTCAAAAATAAACAAAATTATTTTGAGTAGCTTCTAGACATCAATTATAAAATAAATGTCTGAATTAGAATTGGCTACAGATTAGAGTCACAGTATTCTGCTGTTAAAGACTGACCATCTACTTGTATGTGACTGATATACCTGAAATGCCTTACCTATAAATATTATCTTTAAATGCATGTTCTCTTATTTCTAGGAAGAAAAACAGTATTAATGAAGCATTCTCTAGCACGTTCTGTAGTCACTTTCAATAAGATGAGAAGTTACAGTAGAAATTCTTTTAATAGCAGAATTACTCTTCTGGCCAGCACTCTGATCAAATTCTGATCACATGTCATAGTCATGTAAAGATGTATTTATTAATTTTATTTTTTTTTAAAAATACCCACAACAGTACAATTCAGGTAGTCACGCAGGCTGTTTGCAATGCCTTTTAAAAAGATCAAACAGTTTGTTCAAGGTCTTCTCAAGTGCTTTTTGACACTGGAAGTAAGACCATGAAGCAGTCTCTAATGGCTCTTAACTGTAAATTCCTTTATTCAGTGGTCTCCTGTTGGAGGTGCTATTTTTCTTCTGTAACTAGGTTTGTGTTGTGGAGAAGATGACCTCCAAAAGCTATCCGAGATTAACAAAATTAGCATGTGGATACTTCACCTCTAATGCTGCTTGCATTTGCAGACAAGATATGCTTGCCTATGTACAAAATACGCATATGCAGGAAGGCCTGTGTAACTTCCATGTCTGAGAAAGATGGAAATGGAGGAGGTATTTCTGGACTTTAGCAAAATCTTTTAATAAATTCTTTATTATTTGGACTGATAAGTACATCCAGCGTAAGAACAATCTGGACCAGCTGTTTAAAGAAGCCACAGGAAGATCAGCAGCTAATAGAAGCCCTGGGTGATGAGAACACCATTTGTTTTCTGACATACTGCTGAATGTTCAACTCAGATTTCTTTTCATGTCCCACAATGCTCAGGATTAGAGCTCTCTTCCCAATTATGCTGCCAGTATTCCATGTGCTGAGTTTGCGCTTTAGACACATAAACTCACTCCATGCGTTGTCAGGGCTCAGAATGAAGTGATGTATTTTGGCCAGCAGTGAGAGATGATGATTGGTGGCCGGTTCCAGGTAATACCATGATGCTACAAGAAGCTGAACAGATGTCCTACAAGGTAACAGGACAAACAGCAATGCTGTGTTATCTGATGGAAGGCTTTCTCTGGCAGAGTTCAATAGAGGTAGACTGAGAAGGTGTTGGCTAGCAAAGAGAGACATGGGGCAGTGCAGATCCTGGAGTTCTGGCTTCAAAATCCTGCAAAGTGCACAAGGATGCTCACTTTGTAAAGTGAAATAAAATACGATTTTAATAGTGAAACAAGGAAGCCTTTCAAGTGTAGAGCAAAGGTGCATAGTGCACAGTTCTGAAAAAGTTGATCTTCGTCCTCCATATTTTGCAAAAAAAAACTGCCTGTCTGCTCTAGAATGTTCTGAGCCCTGGCATTTTGACTGCTGTAAAAGCTGTCATGACCACTAGAGGTCCTTCGATGAATAAGTAATAATGCGGCCTATTGCCTTTCAGTTTGCTGATTATCTGGTTTGCCGTTTATTTGTTTTATTCTGTTCATTGTCATTAACAACACAAAAAGTTAACTTTATAAGACAGCTAAATGCTGAATTTCTGATGATAATTGACTGTACATGTACCCTATAAGTACACAGTCACTGTAGGTAGACCTAGATGACTGCTGACATTTTCAAGAGTGCTCGTTAATTTGATTGAAAATTATATATACCCCTGGAAAGTTGAATACTTTGTTGCGTGCTTTTCTGAGTCTTTAGGTAATTAATACCCTTAAAAAAATCTGGTCTTAATTCTAATGTTCAAAATTTCACAAAATATTTATCTATTTGCCAAAAGTTTGTTTTCCATATAATTTTTTTTATTTTAAATTGAGGTACTATATAATTTCACCTTGTTTTATCAGTCTTTGACAGGTACAAGGACAGGTGTGTTGCTTTTTTAAACATCAGGAGCAAGACTGAGAAACTCTAAACAGTGTAATCTAGAGAAGCAAAACTAAAGACAGGATAACTTTAAAAGTGACCTCTATTTCTAGAAAAGTTTTTGTTCAACACTTGAAGAAAACTACTTCTTCTTTCCTCCCTTTCTCCCTTCCTCCCTCCCTACCTTCCTTCCTTCCTTTATCCCCATCTCTGGATGTGATATTATGTGGGAAAAGAAATCTTGTGGCTATCCTGTAAATAAACTAAACCTGCTGGGATCCCTGGGATTAGGAATGCAACAGAAGAAGGTTATCAGGCAGGAAAACAGAGAAGAAAACTGGGAGAACAATCAGCAGTTACGGCTCCTGCCAGGTAAGCAAAAGATCATAGAAGCATAGAATGATTTGGGTTGGAAGGGACCTTAAAGATCACCTAGTTCCAACTCCCCTGCCATGAGCAGATGAAGAAGAGACATGCAGCAGTTCTCATCCTAAAACCAAAGAAGGACCAGCTTTTCTTATCTATCATCCTAGTAGGAGAGACAAGCTGAGAAGGAAAGTGAATGTGAACTAACACTTTGTTTTCTTAGGGATGAGGACATAGAGAGGACTTTCACACCTGTCAATCCCAAGACATAATGTCCCTAGGACTGTTTTTGCCAAATCACAACTGTTGAAAGGGAAGTTACTTCCAAGAGGATACGCGGTTTTCAACTAAAGTAATATAATGTACATAAAGATTTGCAAAGTAATTTCTAATGCCACGGTGCTATTGTTATTTTCCCACCAGCTACAAGTATTCCACCACTTTTTGTTTGCTAGTTACTACATACATCATTTAGCTTAATAACAGGTTTTGTCATTAGTACAGAAACAAATATTCTTTAATAAGAAAAGCCCTCTCTCAGAAATACTTGTAATACAATTTCTTCTTCAGTCATTTGATTTGTGCAAATGGAAAGTGAGCCACTAAAGTGCTTTTCAATAATTTACTGCTCTCAGCATGCAAATGCACCTCCTAAGAATATAGGAGAAAAATATTTATGTTGTCTTGAAAAGATTTTTGGACAGCTAAATAGAGGCCTGTATCACAGGCATACCCACCTATTGGAAACAACTGTAGCAGCCTGATTATCTGTTTGCTATGATCAATGGGATGAAATTTAACAAGACCCGATGCCAGTAACACCAGGCACAAGTGAAAATTGGGAAAGGAGTAGTTGGAGAGCAGGCCTGCAGAAAAGAATCTGGGGGTGCTGACTGGCAGCAGGCTGAACATGAGTCAGCAGCATGCCCTGGCAGCCAAAAGGGCAAATGGCATCCTGGGTGCATCAAACACGGTATAAACAGCCAGCCAAAAGAGGTGATTTTTCCACTATATTCAATGTTGGTGCAGCCTCACCTTGAATACTGTGTGCAGTTCTGAGCACCACAATTTAAGAAGGATGTGAAGGTCCTGGAATGTTACCAGAAGAGAGCAACAAAGCTGGTGAAAGGGCTGGAAGGAATGTCCAAGTGAGAAGTAGCTGAGGACTTCAGGCTTGTCCAGTCTAGAGAAAAGGAGGCTGAGGGGTGACCTCATTGCTCTCTACAGCTTCCTGAGGAGGGGAAGTGGAGAGGAAGGTACTCACCTCTTTTCCCTGGCATCCAGCAACAGGAGACTGGCAATGGCTCAAAGCTGCATCAGAGGAGGTTCAGACTTGACATTAGGAAGCATTTCTTTGCCAAGAGGGTGGTCAAACACTGGAACGGGTTTCTCTGAGAAGTGATGGATGCCCCAAGCCTGTCTGTGTTTAAGAAGCATTTGGACAATGCTCTTAATAACATGCTTTAATTTTGTTCAGCCCTGAAGTGGTCAGGCATTGGACTAGAGGATCACTGTAGGTCCCTTACAATTGAAATAGTCTAGTCTAGTCTAATAAAACCATGGCATATTTTGAGAATGTAACTGATGTTTACCCCAGGAATTAATTCTTCTAAAGATATTTTAAGAAAAGTTATTTTAGTTGTCTTTAGCAGTTTTGGCAAATACACAGAATTTCAAGTTCTATTTTTTTCTAAATAAAAATAGCAAGTTCTAAGATAGCTCATAAATAGGATGCTAGCCACAACAACTTTAAAAGATTTAAAAAGAAAAAATCTGTATGAAAATGTTATGAGCTACAAGTGTTGTACACACGGATACTGAAAGACAAATTGGTGAATTACCACAGAAAAAGTAAACTTTGAAACACAGCTTCAAAAGAATCACCACTGAAAAGTACATTAAAGGCTTCCAGAAGAGTATGATCTGCATGTTAGAAAACAGGACAAGGGTCATGAAATGCATACTGGAAGGGAAAAAGTCATTTATGCATTTTACCTCTATTACTTGTTGTTCAGTATCACACTTTTTGACATACGTTTTGGAGAAATACCCAGAACTACTAAAGCTGTGTAGATGCTAAACCTCCCTGAAAAACAAGTATTTTAAATAAGTCTTCAAAATTAGTACCTGACTCTAAAGATTTTTGGTTATCATTCTGTATTTCAATTTCTCATCTGTAACATATGAATAATCATTCTTTTTATTGTAGCTACTTAATTTGAGGAAAATACTTCAAAACTTAAGACCTTTTATACACCCTAAATATTACTATATCATATACATAAAGTTATTCTACTATGGTGGCATTTACTAGTATAGAATTATAAAATATATTTTTGTGGAGAATACCCATGGGCCAAAGTACCAGACTCAAAACACATGTCTAGTTTAGTTCTTAAGGTGCGTAAATCCAACGGCTCAAGAACAGGGGAAACTCTAATCTCAAATATTTTATCAAACTACAGACATTTTCCTAAAAGTTAAAAATATGGAATTATTTGCCAGATTTGCAAGTCTGAAGCAGCTTTAACTGAAAGACTTCCTTAAAGTGCTTCCTGCCTGATAACCTTCTTCTGTTGCATTCCTAATCCCAGGGATCCCAGCAGGTTTATCTGATTATCAAATCAGATAAATTGTATGACTGTTAAACATTGTTATGAATATACTGTGTCTACGTGGAACCACATTTGTACTCATGTACCATTATAAGGATTTGAGGTAATCTGTTTGATTATGAACTGTGTTTATCTTGGACCTAAAATATTGATTGTAAGCCCATATGTAATTTCTTTACCTGCAATTTGAAGCAGAATTCCAAGAGTAGTTGACATAAGAGCATAACACTTTGGTTATTATCTTGGAGCTAATAAGGAAATACTTCTATTACAACATACCCTTTCTAGTCTGCAGCAAAAGAAAAGGATGGGGTATTTAAGCTACATATCCCCTAGTTCCAGAAAGTGATGACAAAGACAAATAAGTCTTATGAAAGAGGGGCTGAGAACTTAAAAACTAAAAAGAACTAATTGACTTGGCCATTTTCACCCAAAGTAGGTAGAGCAATTGCAGGAAGGAGACCTGTCACGTTAAATGGATAGACCTCTAGTGATTTGAAAGAAAAAAGTGCATGGCATTTAGTTACTGTTTTCTAACCAATAAATCTGCCACCTTGTAAGTAAAGACAGATCATATTTTCATTCCTTTGCCACTCACTACATCTTTGCCTTCTCATCTAGGTATGCCCAAAGAACTAAAACATAGCCCAAAATGTCCATGCAAATTGAGTTCTTCTTGAAAGTGTGCTGAAACAACAAAGGAGCCTCAAGAGTCAACAACAGGCACAGGAGTCCGTTTGTTGAACTGTATGTTCAGTTTCAGAAGAGAGCATTAAAGTTTGCACCTCACAAATTCAAACACAAATGAAGCACCTGGAGTCTTTTCAGATTCCAGAAGCTTAACATATACCAGGCCCAGTGGACTGTGATCAAACAGCACAATCTGTTAAGTGTCCAAGGGGCAGACTGACCTGGTTTGTGGCAGCATTAACTCAGGTATTACAATGTGTTTCGTTTGGTCATGACAGATGTGGCTGCAGTTTCTTTGGCATTTGTAAATCCTTATAAAAGTTGTATCTGTACATGGCCTTTGAAATCCATGGTTTAATATGTATTCACTTACATGTTAATTCATACAGAGGACTCAAGTAATGTTCAAGAGAATATCTAACAGAAGATTAGAGAAATCCCAAGAGATTTATTATTGTGATGAATAATTTTTCATATTAACAGTATTACTCAGAGTTGTATTGTAATGATATAAAATACAGCCATGCAGGAAAAAGAATGTTTCAACAATGTGCTTTTGTTCTCTAGAAGATTGTGCAGCAGAATCGTCTTTCAAGATATTATGAGAGAATGAAAAATAAAGCTCACAGTAACTTGAAAAAAAAAAACATCTGAATAGGCAAGACAAAGAAACAGAACGGAAGAAGTTAAATGAGGTAGGAAACAAAGAAAGCTTTGAATTTGTAAAGCAAGGTGCACCTCTGGCAGAATCATTACTGTATTCATATCCCAATTTTCCTTTATATAAAGCCTCCCATTTCAATCCCTATTAGTCTGGAAATCAAAGCAGATGATCAAGACAAAATTACTTGAAATGCAGGTGGTATTCATATATAGAGTCATCCTTTCAGGTAAAATTTTCTTCCCAAGTAAATTTTAGAGATAAACATCAATGCTCCATAAACATCACTGCAATGCTTCCAGTGTTTACATATTCACTAGTGATTTAGGGTAATAAACACCATGTTGTTCTGACTAGAAGAAATGGTTACATCTAGGTTTAGTTTACCACAATCTGTATACCTCAATCGTCAGTTCAACCAACAGAGTGCTATCTGAAGTCAATACCAATGGAGTGCTATCTGAAGTCAATCTACAGTACAGAGGGGAAGAAGCATGAGGATTTAGTTGGTTACGTTCTAAGGCAAAATGCTTCTACATAGAGCTCTGACTCCAATAATTTTCCTAAAGAATTACACAAACTACCTTGAGATAAAGCACCTTTAAACTCCGTCTCTGTAGGAGCTGGGCAGTAGAGTAAAGTGAAGAGAACAAGATGGAATATTGCCAAAGGACTACATTTAATCTTTTAATTATATTTATGTTTATTATATTTATTTTTTATGAATATTTATCCATATTTCAACAAACCCTTTAGGGGGGTTGGGGGGTGTCACGTAGAATTTTGATATAGAAAGGTAACTTGCAATGAGCAGGGGAAGGGTCATAACAGGAAATACAGTTATTCATTTTGTATGTTAGTACTCATGATTTCAGACTCCTCCAATTAATCAAAAATACATCTCAGACAGAGATGGAAATTAAGTTCATTCTAGCTAAACCATTTTAATTTTTCTCATTAAGTTTTTTTAACCTTTAGAGCATCTTTACTGCTTTATTAAAATTAATTGATTTAGGGATGGTATATTCACAGAAAGCTCTTTAGGCTTTGTTTCAACTTACATTGATTTTAGTCCTTTGGCTTGGTAAAGTTTTCACTTGACTTTATCCAGAACATGGTTTCAAAGCTGCATGTGAACAGCTGGCTACCTCCTGTGGGGTAGCTCCACATGACCTTGAGCTTTTGTGCTGAGTCCCTTTGATCTGGTTAAACTGACCTGTACCATAAAATTACTTTATTTCTTGCTGCCACTCACATTCACCTTGCCTCATGTGCTTGGAACTACATCTATCTACTTGCATTCTAAATATTTTTGTATACATGCAGTTTTTCAGCAGTTAGAGTGACCAGTCCCCAGCGTGTGGATACAGGATTTACCAAGCAGTCTTGTTTCTAAGTCTGTTCCTGAGTTTCTGTAGATACTGGCTGTTCTCTTCTGATTTTTTCTGTTTTGGTTTGGTAGAGCTAAAAATGAATGAGGGGGGCTTTGTGGAACCCGCCATTATGGCACTCAGTGAAAATTGCAACAGATGAAATCCTAGAGCAACTATTGTGGGAAACCACATCAAGAACCACTCTGTGTATATTTACACAGCAGCATATTAAGTTTTATTCTTATCTGACATATGAGTATGCCCTCCATAATCTTCCTCTGTAATTTGAAATTGTAAAGTACAGTTTAATGTATCTTTTTTAGCTCAGAGAACACATTCTTCTCAGAGAATTTCATAGGCTGTCCCAGAGGTGTAACTAAGGAGGGATGGGCTAATCTGTCAAAATCAGGAAAAAAAAAAAAAGGGAAAACCAGGGTTGGAAACTTACACACTTGCCTTTTAAACAATCCTTGTGTCTCTCTGTATTAGGGAAGTGTATAACCTGAATCTTTGTGTGTAACTAGAATTTTTGTATTAAACCAAACTACAAAACCAGTCATTTCTGCTCTACAGATACTATGTCATGAGAGGGCTCAAGGCACAATGTCGGCTGTTAAATCTTTCATACAGAAGAATAATTTGTTCGACATGTAGAACACAAAGAAACATCTCGCAGACTTTCCCCTGCACTTTAACAATGCAAACTTTTCATGTTGTTTACTCAGAAAATGTAATTGAGATCCAGCAGGTGATTTTCCATGGCTTCACACTGCATAAGATCTGCAGCTCAAACTAAAAAAAAGAGCAACCATCTTGTTTTGAGATGACACAGTGATGTAGCTTCCAACTGAAGGAAAACATGGGATCAACAGTTCCCATGCAAAATAACTCAAGCACACTCTTCTACACGCCATGCATGTCAGCATCTATACAATTTGCAGGTTTGGATAAATTCCTTGGCTCCTCACTTCAACCTCACCCTTTCCATCTAAGACTGTAATTTTCAGGCCACTCTTAAAAGGCTCTGTTGTAGACCTAACATTTCTGGCAACCCTTGTGATATATCTAGACAGGGCTAGTCTCTCTTCAGAATCTGTAGTCTCTCACTTCAGAGTTCATATTTGAAGTCCTTGATTCACTGTGGTTTAAAAAACTTTGAAGCAAAATTCACTCTTTGGCAATAAGGAAATCCACAGGCTTCTGGCCCTTTTGATCAATCTATCTGATGCCAAGGCATGCAGAGGCCTTCCTCCATCTTAATAGGCATGTCCCTGAAATAGTAGACACTGTACACATTGACCACATACTCACATTTCAGGAGGACATTAACTGAAAAAAAAACCAACAATCAGGAGACATTGTTTCCAAAGAGACAGAATAAACTACTGCATATCCTTGAATACCACTGTTAAAAAAAGGAAGGCACCAGCCCGGGAGATCTTTCTTTTCAGATGCTCTGGCTTCAGGAGAAAGAAGCTCCAAAATATCTGTGGCCAAAGCTTTGTACTGAGTGTTAAGAAAGTAAGATAGACAAATATGGGAGAGTCAGCACCTAGTGGGAAATACTAAGGTCTCCCATATTTCCCGATAAATGGTCAAACTCGAAACCTGTGCTTTATAGAAATTCTAAGCTGAAGTGCTCTCTTTAATAAGTAAAAAACAGATTTCTCTGGAGTCATTACTGGGTTACAGTAGATGTTGCAAAGAAAAATCCAGTTCCTTACGCAAGGAGCAGGAGTTCAGATTCCTTCTTGAGATTTTTGCAATTCTCCTGCATGATCCCTTTCTACAACACAGGGCAAACAATGCAATTATTGTTTCATCCTGGAATGGTATGTCTTAGGTAAGTTTGAGGTGGATCTTTTAAGGATCTAAACCACAAGTTTTATTTTTCACATTAAAATAAAGGATTTGAGTATTACAGTTTCAGATGCTTTGGAGATTTCAGTGCTGCAGTGCTCAGCCAACATGGAAAAATTCAATTTCAAATTTCTGTTACACAGTAGGATTTGTACAATTCCTCATGGGAATACCCTGATTTTCGTTTTTAATTGTGCCCTTTGCAAATTATGACAACATTGTCCAGATCGGTAGTCAGTCAGAATACTGTGCAGTTGGTGTATCTTTCCTGTTCTGGTGTAGACACAGGAATAAAAGATCACATGTTAATTAGGAAATATAACTGAGAAGGTCAAGATAATATAAACAACTGAAAAAAAGTATCACTTTTTAAGAACATAGCATATGACAGGGAAGAATGATTCAGACCAAACTGATTAGTAATAGTTATGTGACTTCTAATAACAAAGTCAAGGAAAAAAAAAAGGCATTTCAGCAATTAACTTAAATGAGATACAGTTACAGCGAGGCTCCTCCCTACATTCCCTAGTTTGGATATAATCCCTGTGGATTTGCTGACCATTAGGCAGACAGCCAAACGAGTCCTATAGTTGTTACTTTAGGGCCATAGTTCTGCTTCTAATAGAGCAGTACTCATTACCAAGCTTATTTTTAGAATAACAAAATTTTTAAAAATCTGTTACTTTGCTTGAAATGGTGAATTGAAAAGGGTTAGTTAATTAAGTGAATGAGGGAAGTATTGTATAGTATTATAAGGATTAGCAAATGGGAGTATGGGGAGAGAAGAGGAAGTAACCAAATAAAGTACAACCCTATTACACAAACTTTAATAGATGCAAGGTTTTAAAACCACGGCATAGGAAAGAACAACTAACATATCGAGGTAAATGGCAAATTGAAACAGTGAAGAGTAAAAAATCATGTGAAGCAGACTATACGAGATCTACCTAGCTGCCTTTTTCAGATAAAACCAACTCCTCCTTTTTCTTGTTAAAGTAAGCCAAATAAGCCTAATTTAGATGTACCTTATTAAACTATTTATACATTCGCCCATCCAGAATTAGACCAGAATGAGAAAAATCTTCACTGTGACAGAAAACAAGACTTTAGAGGTAGGAAATTAACTGGAATCAGATCAAAGTTACAGAGAAAAACACAAAATCCTTGGTGTTGGACAGATCGCAGTATCTCTACTACCAGGTAAAAACCACAAGGACTGAACCTGTTGCAGTGAAAGGGGAAGCGTATGTTTGGGGGAAAGTTATCAGCAGAATTCTCTAGGATTAGTTTGGAGACTAAAAATAGTGGATAGTGTCATAGCTAATTTTAGTACAGCGTAAGCGTGTGCCTATGACATTTTCTGATGACAAAGTCCCGAGGCAGTGTCAAACTAGAAAAGGCTTGGAATATCATAAAGGTCATTGAACTTCAGTTACTGAAAGAGGATGAGGTTAAACTGTACAAAGTGCAGGGCTGTACGCTTTGGAATTAGTAACAGGAAATTTCTATTACCAGCTAATAGTTCATAGTTTAGAAAAGACACTTAGGTAAAAAACCTAATATATTAATCTGTTGCCGCAGAACTATGTACTACCAGGGAGATTAAGCTATGAAACCCTCCTCACAGTTTTCCTATAGACAGGAAAGTGTATAACATAGTATGTGATAATTTATTATGACCTTTTCTGAAATGGTGTAAAAAGGGGTGACAATCTTGATAGAGGAGATTGAAAGAATTTGCCCTATTCATCTTATTACCTTATTTCCTTATTTAAAGAAAATCTGAGAAAATGTTATTGTTCTCCGAATATACTGGGAGGTTAAGAGAAACATCAGAAGGGAAGATACTGAAAAGTGTAACTCCGTATCAGCATAAGATCGCCTGAGTAAATTGCCATGAAATCTTTTCATGGAGATTAGAAAAGTTCCCAACTGTCAGGGACATAAAGTGTCTGTCAGCCGGCTCTCACCCCGGCTCCAGGCCAGTGGTACCATCCCCTCTGCCGGGCCGAGTGCGGGGGGTCTCAGAGGTAGTCCTGGCGCTCTGCTAAGGGAGCCATGGTTGCCCTGTAGCGAGCGGACGTGCCAGGTCCCCCCGAGCGCAGGCCTCGGCGGCCGTTTGGCGGCGCGCAGGGGACAGCAGAGGGCACTGCGGGCCCCGGCGGCGGCCGTTGGCCTTGGCCGTTGGGGTGGCAGCCGCGGGGCAACAGCCAGGGACGGAGTGCAGCGGCCGGGGCAGAGAGGCCGACCTCGCTGAGGGCCTGAAAGCTGGGCCCAAGACTGGCCGGGAGTGGGTCGTAGGGACAGACCGTTTCAGCGCGCTGGTCAACTAGTGAGTGGCAATCCCAGCACCTTGGGAAGAACCCATCACTCCTGTGTTGTCCCCAGCCGGGAAAAGTTCATCCTTTCCCTCTTATTTCTTAGTTAAACCTTCCAATCCACAGAATCATAGGATGGTTTAGGTTGGAAGGGACCTTGAAGATCATTGAGTCCTAACCCCCGTTCTGTGGGCAGGGACACCTCCCACTAGACCAGGTTGCTCAAAGCCCCATCCAGCCTGGCCTTGAACACCTCCAGGGATGGGGCATCCACTACTTCTCTGGGCAACCTGTTCCAGTGCCTCACCACCCTCATAGTGAAACATTTCTTCCTGAAAACCAAAAAAAACCCAAAACAATTCTTCAAAACAAAGCGGCCCCCTTCTCCCTGCAAATATCAGCAAGTTTATCCATGACTCCTTTCTGGGCGCTCCTGCAACTTACACTTTTCCACAAAGACATTTCACTGTAAGGTCATGACTTGTAAACTCTTCGGGTGGTCTCCTCAGGAAGCCAAACATGCAGGCTGTGCTTTTATTTTAAGGACAAATGGGAAAAGCCTTTGATTACAAAGGATGCTCAAACAGGCCTCTTTCATTTCTTCCCACTTTAGGCTATAAATATAGCTGAAGATTACAAAGGGTTGTAAAGTAAATACCAAAAGACAACATTTATAATTTTCCACACAGCTACACCCTAAACCAATAATATATGGAAATCTGTCCGAAACTTTGAAGTGCTATTATAGTTTGTTATATGACAAAACACTGGGTTTTCTGTGTATTTATTTAGCCACCTACCACTCCCTCAACAAGTTTTTAAATCCATTTGTTTGCTATATAGAAAAACATCATATTAAGGGGAGCTGTATTTCCAAGTTATTTGTATGACAAAAACATTAAATGAAAGCAAATTCATGCTAACAATGTATCTTTGACTTGTACTTGCATGAAAAAATCAAGACCTGCTTTTAATCTCTTTTTGGGAAGTGGGGGGAGGAAACCTTTGATCTGATACACCTATTTTCTCCTTAATTATTTTCTTCCCAATGAATATTTTTCTAGCAAG
Source organism: Nycticryphes semicollaris (assembly GCA_013400055.1). Classification (NCBI taxonomy): domain Eukaryota; kingdom Metazoa; phylum Chordata; class Aves; order Charadriiformes; family Rostratulidae; genus Nycticryphes; species Nycticryphes semicollaris. The sequence continues at coordinate 1,176,419 of VXBJ01007145.1, read as the reverse complement.
AATTTTTTTAAAAAGTAATTCTGACCTTGGTTCCATTAAATAAAAAAAAAAAAGCACAACACTAAAAGACAGATTAATAGTAGTAGTATCTATGCTCATTTGGGAGCACATTGAAGGCAGCAGTTGATACAGATGGTCTAATTTAACCAAATTATGTAATAAAACAATAGTGAGGATAAGGCAATTTTCCTTTCCCTATTTGAATTCTCTATCATCTGGATTATAGTGCCTCATACCTTCCAAAACCAGTTTCTATCATTGCAGCTGATGGAATTATATCTGAAGACCATATTTATTATTTTTTCTTTTTTTTTGCATTAGGAATTTGTCAGGGTGCACTACCCACTTAGTGGTTTCATCTGTTTTTCCAAAGTATATCTCACTTGCAGTTCTCTCTGATGTTCCCAATCTAAGCAAAGTGGCCCTCTTGCTTCAGATGATAGATATCCTACATTGTTATTTCACTTTAAAGGAGCATCAGCATATTTAGTATAAGTTAAATCTGAGATCTATCTCGTATAGTTTAGTCTACTGAAGTTTATGGAAACACCTTAACGGATATGAATTATCTCAGCCAGGTGCTGGCTGAAGGATCAGGATGCTTATTTCTCAGGAATAGATGGTAAATTTTTCCAGTAGCAGTAAATTTGTTATTAACCATATAACATAGCTTCTGTACTTTGCTATATTCAGTTTATATGGGAAAGCTTGAGTAGACTCCACTGAAGTGACATGTAGTTTGGCTGCTAAGGATTTGAGGAAAACTAAAAGAAAACATTTGGTTTAAACATTGGATTGCAGTGATATGTTCTTGGAGCAAGAGCAAAAATATTTTGCCATTAAATGAAAATATTTTTAATTATGGGAGAAACCACACCGAGCCCGTGGTGCCTGTTTGAACCTTTGTGTCTACAGAAATGCATTAACAGTAAGTTTCAAGTGTTTCTGTCAGATGACTATAGATTGGATGGGATTCTTAGTGCAAATAATTCTATAGTACTATATAATTTCTTCCTAATACTAATAGAAGCTGTGTTGCCTCATTTTAAACAGTTCTAACAATCATCTAGGCATCTAAAATTTGTATTATGCACCTAAAAATTATTCAGATCCTAGTGTTATGTGCATAGGTATATACCAGCATTGATACATATGTGCTGTGGACAACCCCATATGCTGTGAGATAACTGAAGTTGTAAAGTGTAAGTTTTGTGAACATGCTGCAACCTTTTTTTAAAAGGAGGTATTTATAGGCAAGCTAACCTGAAATTTAGTCTTTCTCCAATAGAAAGTTACAGCTAGCAAAGAGCACACAATTTCTCTCTTCTGTAATTTTAGACAAGGGCGTAATACCAAACCAGTTAAAACCACTAAGCCAACTGCAATTATTCAAGTATTTACTGAGATTACTCAAGAGCATAAGTATGGGTACTTGTGAATGTGCCATAGGATTTATCATACCCACAAGGAGTTCTCACCTCAGCTTTCAGTTACCAAGGAACAGAGTAGAAGTTTCCAAAAGTATTGCTTTCCCTCTAGCAAGCAATACTTTTGGAAACTTCTACTCTGTTCCTTGGTAACTCAACCCTGGTTTAATGGAATTATGGCATGCTACTAATACTTCATGTTATTTCACTGCCTAAAATTATTGATGAATATTTGAACTTTTATAACTGTAGCAATGAAGATGACCCCCCATGAAGTGGAAAGAAGGGCTTCAGAAACAATATTATCCTTATGTCTTGCAAACTTCCTTATTAAGATAACTAAAGAAGGTTGTTTTTTGCGTTGTAACACTCCCCCAAGCACCAATCCTGTCTAAAAGTTTCTTGACTCAACCGTCAGTGCAGCCAAAATATTGTGGTGTGTGTATATGCAGGCTGTGTCACCTTAAGAACAGTCAAGAGAAATGGTTTGTATTTGTTCTTTGTAAAACACCACTGACAATCCAGATCGTAAGAGTCCCCTTCCAATAACAAAAACTGAGCGCATACTACAGACTGAGGAACAAAAACATAAAACTAAATTTGAAGTGAGAGATTATTCATTACTGTTCACTAATTTCAGTGTCAGATTATTTCAATTTGAAGCTGTACCCCATCACCTCTTTTGGGACACGGAAAATAAACTACCTTTACCCTGTTCTTTGGAGAAACCAGATCTGTCTGATAGGCTCAGATCCACCTCATTTAACTTTAGCTGGGTATGTATCAGAACTGAACTAGTTGCCTGCTCTAGAAAGAGAAAGCTGGTTTTGAATGAGGTGTGTTAATTTCTGCCGTTTTAGATTGGCTAAAGAAAGTCTACATGACTTTCAGTAAATATCAAAATTTTAGAAAGCCAAACCAGACAAGATGAATTTTAAAAATTTCAAAATCTACAACTCAGCTGCATCTCTTTCATGTAAAGTTTAGCAATTTTTGAGCACAGCTTTAATCTTTCAAGAGTTAGCTGCATGAATGTGTATGTAAGCAAATATCTAATAATAAATATTTAATATGTAAATATTTAGGTGGTTATAGTGAAGAATATGTGGAATCAAACAACCCTTGGGAAGTTTGCGATAGGACATTTAAGTCAAACGATAGACCATAACTATTTGAATAAGGTTGATCTGTTTTTATCTTTATAAATGTTGATCTGTCAGAAGGCAAGTTACATGGGAGTTTACAGGGTGACTGAAAAATAGTGGGCTTTATATTGTAATTATTAACATACATTTTATTGGTCTCCTCCCTCTTTACAGGTCTTTCCAGACATGCCTCACTAAAATGAAGGGTGAGTAAATGCATCTGGATTCGGTACGGAGTATTAAACTGAAATCAAACAGTCTAAGCTGAACTCTATTTTCCAGCATCTAATCCATTTACCAATTCAACAGTACAGCTTTAATTATAGTAACATGATTTATAATACGGTAAAGCAGTAGGAAAGGCTATGCTAGATCTGGAGCAATACATAACATGAACATAGGGAGGAAAAAATTCAATGATGCAGGTTTTATTTGCAGACTCTAAACTCCACCATAGCACAAATTAAAATCCTGGAATGCCTTGAGGATTTTCTGAGAAGGCATCTTGAGAAATACTTTTAAATCCAGCTGGCAGACTCTAAACTCGCATGTAATCCTTTTACAGTCATCATGGAGTAATTCTGCTTTAATATGCATGTATGTAATCTTACATACAAATGTGTAAGATTTTTTTCTCATTTATAGACTAGACCTAATCTTCCAATGTCTTATATGCTATAGAAAGTGAACAGAAAAATTTGTATATCTGTAATTGAAGTCATATACATTGTAGAGCTGTGGAGTTATGTCTGCAGTGTTTTGAAGAGAAACTCAAGCTAGAATCAAATGAACTAGCTTAGCTACTGGAAGCAGCATAACCATGGCAGCAAGTAGTTCAGTGTCAGCTGTAAAATCTGCCTGTAAAGGTAAGTAAATATTTGGACAACTTGCTGGCACAGAGTTTTTGTGCTACAACAGTTACACTACTTAGCTATTTTATATGCTGCTCAGGATGACCTTAGCCTAAGAAGACAGCATTAGCTGTACCTGTTGGCTACTCAATACCTTGCAAAACAGGCTGAAGAGCACTCCTGAAATGAAAAACCATACAAATTCTTTATGCATTTCTATGTATTAATCTTTTCATCAAAAATGTGAGACTGTAACAGATGCTTATTCCTAGTCTTGAGCTGTCAGATCTCTCCCCAGTACTTAAGTATCCCACATTACAGAGGCATTGATGGCAGTTATCAGTGTATCCAATAAATATTACCAGTTCTTGTATGTTTTCTATAAGCAATGTGTTTATATATTCATCTAATTATTCAGATGATCACTTTACAAACTTATTTTTGTTCCTGCATTGTTAAACTGAAGAGTCCAAGCAGGCTAATAAATTTGGCTAGTAACGAGTAACTGTTTCAGGGTGCCCACTGAAGGCCCGATTCCGTTCTTGACAATTACGAATCTCGACCATTTCACTAAGTTGCTTCAGAATGCAGCCCCTACACAAGGGAATATACATGGGGTAAGATGCTATTCAACATGTTAAGGAGTGTTAGTCTCAAGCCTCTAGGACTTAATCATTTAATATCTACATGGTTTTGTTTCCTGCCCTGGAAACAAAATACATGTAAGCAGGCTGGCACTTCTAAGGCAAAGAGATATCCCATTAAGGTGCCTTCTGAGGCCTGTTACCTACACTTACTTTGTGCCACTGCTTTTATATTCAGTGTCTGAAGGCAGTTTTTACATGAAGATGGAGGTATTATTAGCAACCAAATGATTGTTAGAAATCACTAGAGCTAAGCCAGCTGACTTTACAGTTCTGCTGCCCTTAAAATGGATTTCAGTGAAGAATCTAATTTGGTTTAGACATGAATAATTTACAAGCTTCTTTTATGAGACACCACAAAGGATCAATACAGATATAAAACATGCCCACTACTGTATATGCCAGCTATTGCAAAATGCCAAACTGTTCTTTTTTGCAGAGCAAACTGCAAACATATGCAACAATTCAATAGGGATTATTTTCTTTAAATCATACAAGCTAACCATTATTTCTGTAGCTAATAGTGATTTTTAGTTCTTTTATCTTTCTTCTAATTAGAAAGTCAGGTATCGACAAACAAAAGAAGCTGATTTTCAGTGCTCAGCTTAGGGAACAATAATGGATCTTAATTTCTCAGGATTTATTTCTATTTTAAATCTGTGTACATATGTTAATAATTAGAATATCTTGTTCCATAGTGACGGTAGCAAGGTGTTTGATACATATTTCATCATATTTATACAGTTACATAGTTAAGCACAACAGAAAACTGGACATCAGGAAAAGCAGTTGTTGAGATGGTCTAAACTTATTTGGCTCACAGTTGCAAGTAGGCAGAAAAATGCTTGTCTTTGTCGATGAACATGTAAGTTCTACAAAGTACATAGGTCAGTATTTTTACTGTTATAATTAGGCTTCAAAATTTAATATTGATGTGAATGATAGCTGGCTCTGACTGAAATGATTTGGATCTGATTTGAAAGTTCTACATTTGAAATGTAGGGTTTTTAACTGAAGAAATTCACATAAACAGAATTCAGGAGAATCTAGAATACAGTGATGCCCTAGTATATAACCTGAAAATTTAATTGACATTAATATCTAACTGGAATCTAGTTGGTTAATCTTAAAAAGTGGACAGAAACCAGTGTAAATGGTTAGCTGCTGTAAACAGCAACATCTGAAGATAGAGTACATTTACTGCACACCCACCAATCATTATTTTTACTATAAAACCTCGACATTGTTTTTCTAGAATACGCATATGCAGAGTTTACCACCTACAAATACAGGATAACATTGTAGTCAAGATTTGCCTGGTTCCAAAAATAGCACAAAATATATATTTTTTAAAACTTCTTTAAGTTTGGAGAAAATAAATATTTAGTAGTTATGCTTAGTTTATAATCAAAACACAGGTTTTGCCAAACTCCCAAGTCTGACAGGTTTTACTAGTTTTTGCCTTCAAGTTTCAGTGACAAATCAACACAGGATTTACCTTTGGGGTAAGCAGTTTGTATAATGTCACATATGTGACTATGTGAAATATACTATAAATTTACCCTTCCCGCTGCTGGCCGTTATTGCTTCAAATTAAATAACAAAGTAATATGCAGCTACACTTTCATTTGACCTTGGCTTTTATCAGTGTTTTAAGCCACACTGCTCTACTACCTCTGCTCCTGACAGATTCTCTACTGCATTTTATGTTTTGAATTAAAACTAACGTTACCCAGATGCCCTTGTAGGGAATATTCTTCTGTATAACACTGGAATGACTTGGCACCCCTTGGTGCAGGGTCTTACAACCTAGGCAGCTACTGTTAGAATCCAGAGATGTGTCTAACTTTAACTTTTTCCTTTAAAACTTAAAAATATCCCCCCCCAGTTTTACCTCTCCCAATTCCCATTATTTATAGCAGAGGGGAAAATTTAAAAAGCCCACCCTCTCTTTTCTTTGATTGGAATAGTTTAGTTTCATTTGCAATGTCAGCAGAGAAATGCATGGGTTTGGAAGGTATTATTAGTTAACTTCCTTTCCAGTGTTAGGGGTTCAGAGACACCAGCAGCTGTAGCATGAGCTGCAGTGATAGTAGGCCACTACTGGCAGTGGCAGCTCTTGTGCCCCCGTGTTAGCTTCCACATCATTGCAAAATCATTCACTGACCAAGAGTGCACATACCAGAGAAATCCCCACTGGAGACTCCTATTCTAAGGACAGAGCAGAAAGTATGACTTTGGGTGTGCCACATCAAAATAAAGAATGCTACATTTTTTCCTACTAAAAAGACTATAAATATTTTAAATACTAGATACGATAAGACTAGCAGAGTCTTGAATTTACGCTGCCATAGCCTGGTAGTCCATAAAAAAAGTTCCTTACATTTTACTTGAGCTATGATAAAAAGTATTCAATATCTCTAGTGCTGCAGTGTGCTAAACTGCTTTCTACCAAGTTAGTTAAATTTGATGGACATAAGTTTGTTGAGTATTAACAACTGAAGAAGTTGATAATTTAGGAAAAAAAAATGGAAACAGACATAGGCATTAGTAATGTTGCTTGTACTTTGCAAATGATCTTCTTTCTGTGAACCTAGCTTGGATAGCACAAAAAGTAGTCTCAGTTTATTAGAGAAAGGAGCTTCTTCCTTACCTCATTTTCACCCATTGTCATCAATCGCTCTCACACAGAGAACCCAACATGAATATAATGTTCTTCACACACCCTACTTTTACAGTTTTTCCTAAGAGTTAAATCCAGTTTAAAAGGGTTTAATCCAATCTAAAAGAGTTTTTTTACTTGGATCATTTCACTGACCTGATTTAAAGCACATACACAAATAGGTTTTTTCTCATAGCAAAGCAAATAGTAAATTGTAGTCCTTAATGTCAGAATGAATATCAGGGGAGGAAGAACTTGGGGGTGGAGGGTAGCAAGAACCTCTTTAATTGACTTTGCTATTCAAGGAAACTGTAATGTCAAATTTAGTTCACGGTATAAAATGCTAATTCTTCAGAATAGAAGCATTTTTAAGGGTAACAAGCTTGCATGCGGTTTATAGAGGTGAGAATGTCTTCAACAATTGACAAAACTCAAGAAAATTTGAGAAAGCCCAGCAAACTTCCTTATTGGCCATATATATAAGGTAATAATTACCATTAAAGCTGAACAGTTTAAAAAGTTAAATCACCTTTCCCTATCTGTACTATCTGTTATCTGCACTTGATGAGCACATGCAAAGTATACACAAAGTGCACACAGTTAGCTGTGCTTTCCCTTTATCTTTTTTTCCATGCACTAACATTTTCTCCTGGTGTTTGCCTCTTCAGGAAAACTCCAAAAAGATATTTTCAATTTAAAAAAAAAAAGCATATCAGTTATTAAATGTCAAAATTGTCTGTCAGAGCTCTTTTCTCAGCTTTAGCGACCGGACAATATTTATATACCATCTAACAAATAATTTTGTGATCAAAAGTGATTAATGTTTTCATCGGATGGTTCTTAGAGATTTGACATGGGTTAATGTGGTCTGAGAGGTCATTGGTTACTGCTTACTCAGCAAACATGCATTCCTGGGTTACTGCAATGTTTAGTAAAACATGTTTCATAAAACGCTATGGAAGATTTTTCCTTCACACTGTAATTGTGTAGTGATGGTTACAAATGGGGATTGCTAGGAGAGAAATGCCAAATAGGTAGAAGGAGAAAAATGTCCCAATAAAGAGGTTAAGGACTGGAATTTCTTGACAAAAACGCTATGGAATCAACATTTTATGAGGTACTAAAAACTTGACCGGACTGTCCTAAGCAACCTGATAAAGCTTTATGTTCAGCCCTTCTTTGAAAAAGGTTGGACTGCCTGACTTCCAGGGGTGCCTTCTAATCTAGCCTCTGCTATAATTTACTGTCAACTGTCTGTGCCCTCAATTACCTTATGTTTCAATCACAGGAAAAGATGGAAATACTGTAGGCCAGATAATTTATAATAAAAAATGGATACTCAGTATAAATTTATGTTTTTGTTTCCACTTGTACTATTTTAAAACTTAGTTTCCAGACTGACTTGTTTGAAATAAATTTTTTAATGTGTTTATAGGCTGAGCTGCTCCGTACTAACTCTAAAAAATGCATTTCTCATGAAAAGCTTGACCCAGAGTTAATTTTAGAGGTGCCAGCAAAGGCTGCTGTTATACAGCCTCTTTTCCTGTTTATGGTAAGAACAGATCTCTTTTCATCGTACTTACTACCTTGCCAAAAACAGAGGTCATTAGCAAGGTGATTCTGTTTTTTTCGGTGCTTCTGTCAATATAATTTTAGGAAATACACACAACTGCTGTACAGTACAAGTTCTCAGATGGAAACTTATGACATCTTCAAATAGTTAAAAACTCTATATTCTAGTCCACATTTTTCCCATAACTGTTATTATTTGTATTTGGTATGAGGGATGTCAAGATTTACTTTTTCCTTTTTTTCCGAAACTATATGGGATATATTGTTGAAACATAGAGAGGTCCCTACAGTTCCTCTTTTAATTCACAGTAATAAAGTGCAGACATACAGTCAGTTTTCACTTTTAGGTGAGGATATCAAAAGTATTTTTTAAAATGGATATATAAATGGGGAGAAAAATTAGGGGCTTTTCCCCAAAAAATGTATATATAAAATTATTTGAGGGTTTCAAAATACAGTCCCAAACCATCAAATCTTTGATAGAGGATGCTGGTCATGGGTCCCTTGTAACTGGGCTGTCAAAAAACAGTGAACACTCATAAAGTATAATTAGAAGCAACTTCCCCAACATCACAGTGCAGAGCTGGAAATAGAATTCTACTCTTCTATTTAAAAATCATAAGGTAAACACTAGATTTACAGTGTTCCTTATGTTTTATACAGTTTGGGATTATTTTTTTGGCAGGCTAACAAAATTTAGCAAAATACTCTGGGCTTATGTGCCCTTCTTTCCCTCTGTAGCATTCTTGGAATAATGTTATAATACAATTATGTTAAAAGGATTTTTCCAGCACTTTCTGATTCTGAAGTTCCTTCGCATATTTTGTGTACCAGAACCTCACATCTGTGCAAGCACACACACAGCCACTCCCCCTACTACTGAGATGTTTGAATTCTGGTCTTATTTCAAGTTTCCAGGATTTATTTATTCTAGACACACTAGATTTCCCACTGATAAAAACCAGTGTGGTTTTGACTTACAGTATATAGATCTGCAGAACAGAAATTGTTGTTGTTCTTTTTCATATTATCCCAAACTACAGAAGAAGAGATTTCTTCCATTTTATTTTGGAAACTCCCTCCTCAATCAATATAAAGAAAGAGCTGGCAATTATGATCCATCACCTACTTGGGTGCTAAGGACCGAAATAAAATGTGATACTGGATTTCTCTTAAAAATTTAAAGTCCACAAAAAATATTTCTGGATATTTTTTCATACAGAAATTTAGTGGAATTTCTAGGATTTTATCAGTGACTTGCAGAACTTCATGGATTAATGAAGTTAATGACACTAATACCAAAATTTTTAAGCCATAATCACTTTAGAGATTTAGTAGATGGTCAGTTAGAACAGATACTAAATTTTCAGAAGAGAAGCCTTAATGAGGACCTAGCAGCAACATTCCAATGCTTGAAAGTTACCAATCAAAAGTCCAATGCTGGGCTCTCTACAGAGGAACAGGAAAACAAAATGAGAGGCAGCAATCAGAAATTGAGAAAGCAAGTTCCAGCTGGATATAAAGAAAACATATTTCAGTATGATGATATTTAAGCATTGTAGCAGGTTTTTTAGAGTGACTGTAAAGTTGCAGAGGTTTTCAAGACCCAGCTGAACAAAGCCCTGGGCAGCCTGGCCTGAATTCAATGTTGACCCAGCTTCAAGGAGGGGTTGTACTAGGTGACCCCCAGAGGCCCATCCTCCCTGATTAAGTCTGTGACTTGATTTGCAGTTAACCCTGGCACTGAATGTGACAACTTTTTAATGGGCAGCATGAGCACTGCTTAAGAGTTTAGGGCAGAAAGCAAGATGTAACTCTGATACTATCAAGGAAAACTTAGCTAAGTAGAATAAATGTAGGAAAACTGCAGCCCACTTTGCTCCCAGTAACAGGACTGAAAACAACTGAACATGCTACAGTTTTCTTTTAAGCCTCTTTGGGCAATCACAGTCAGCAGGATTTGTGTGCCCTAGGCTCCCTGAAATTTTTTAAAAGATAGTGGCATGAAAGCGCTAGCATGTGAGAAAGTAATTTCCACAAATTCATTATAAGGTCTAAAATGTACTAAAATTCTACTGGTCACCTTTAAGTGTTGCCACTGTTTATAAGAAATACACAGGAAGCAAAAATTATCTGAGGAATTGCAGTCTGTGCAAAAGGACTGCATAAACCTGTTAGCATCAGCATCAGTAGTGATGTATAGGAAAAGAGTGTAATGGAAGTGATTAACAGCTAAGGAACCTGAAGGTGTCTAAGTCCATGGGACCTGACAAAATCCATCCACAAGTCCTGAGGGAGCTGGTGGATGAAGTTGCTAAGCCGCTTTGCATTATATTTGAGAAATCATGGCAATATGGCAAAATTCCCACTGACTGGAAAAAGGGGAACATAACTCCGATATTCAAAAATGGGAAAAAAAGAAGACCCAGGGAACTATAGGCCAATCAGTCTCACCTGTGTGCCTGGCAAGATCATGGAGCAGATCCTCCTGGAAGCTCTGCTAAGGCACATGGAAAACAAGGAGGTGATTGGAGACAGCCAACACGGCTTCATCAAGGATGAATTGTGCCTGACAAATTTGGTGGCCTTTTACGATACTCAGTGGACAAGGGCAGAGCAACAGACATCATCTACTTGGACTCATGCAAAGTATTTGACACTGTCCTGCACAACATCCTGGTCTCAAAATTGGAAAGTCATAGATTTGATGGATGGACCACTCAGTGGATAAGGAACTGGCTGGATGGCCTCACTCAAAGGATTGTGGTCAATGGTTCAATGTCCAAGTGGTGGCCAGTAAAGAGTGGCATTCCTCGGGGTTCAGTACTGGGACCAGTGCTATTTAACATCTTTGTTGGAGACATGGACAGTGGGATAGAGTGCACCCTCAGCAAGTTTGCTGATGACACCAAGCTTGGTGGTGTGGTGAACACACTGGAGGGAAGGGATGCCATCCAGAGGGACCTGGACTGGCTTGAGAGGTGGGCTAATGCAAATTGCATGAAGTTCAACAAGGCCAAG
>VXBJ01007145.1:1124758-1165057 GCA_013400055.1 Nycticryphes semicollaris | reverse complement strand
AGACCTTGTAGCAGCCTTCCAATATCTGAAAGGAGCCTACAGGAGAGCTGGGGAGGGACTCTTTGTCAGGAAGTGTAAAGACAAGACAAGGGGTAATGGCTTTAAATTGGAAAAGGGGAGATTTAGATTAAATACCAGAAATAAATTCTTTATTGTGAGGGTGGTGAGGCACTGAAACCGGTTGCCCAGGGAAGCTGTAGAGGCCCCATCCCTGGAATTGTTTAAGGTCAGGATGGATGAGGCTTTAAGGAACCTGCTGTAGTGGGAGGTGTCCCTGCGCATAGCAAGGGGGTTGGAAATTGATGATCTTTAAGGTCCCTTCCAACTCTAACCATTCTATGATTCTATGAACACTGGCTGCTACTGGGTTCTAATTCTTCTTCTGTTCTTGGGATGCCCGTGTAAACTAGAGCATGATCCCCTAGGCAAGAGCTCTCTGGTTCAAAGGCAGTTAATCCCCAAGTGATCCCAGAGATGTAAAGGGTATAAAACACTTGTATTCTGTCTTACTTTCTAGATTTTGTATTTCAGATATTTTTTGCAGATGTCCTAATGCCTACTCTAAAAATCTAGTTTTTCCCTTGTTCTGTCTGTAACAGGAGTCAGGACCACAAACAAGGACATGTGTAACTAGGGATTGTCTCTACTTTGTCCTTCTCCTTGTCTCCATATGCCACTAAAATAAGAATTCCTTAAGATGTAAAGAAAGGCATTTTGAATTAAGGTTTTGAAAAGAGATTTTAAAAAATCTCAGTACCTTTAAATACAATGTTTAATTAACTTACATAACCACTGCAGCATGAAGTCCAGGAATCATTATGTAGACTCCACTTATGGCTCTTAGGTGATGTGAAAATAGTTTTCCACTGCGTTGTGGATTGTGCCATCCCCAGCCTGCATCTGTCCCAGGCCCAGCAGACACGCACAGAAGAAGAAGGTCCTAATTAACTAAGTCCCAGTTGCCACAATATCCAGTTTAGCCATGACTGCCTACTACAGCAAAATTTGTTGTTGCAATATTTGGCTGTTGTTCTTATTAGCCTTTTCCTCAACATTTCTGTGAAGAAATTAACGAAGTTATTAAAAACAAAAATCAAAAACAAACCAAACCAAAACATTTAGAAAATACAATTATTGAGCAGAGTAGGAATAAGAGATTTGAGTGAGAATGCATACTGGATATTTACAGTGGAGGTTCTGTGTTTTTTCTTTAGAAAAGACCACAAGTACTGCAGGTTTTCCACATGGACTAGAAAAATGCTTGCCTGGAGTTGTTTCTGTGAGGTGATCAGCAGAGGCTGCTTTTGGTTCAGGGAAACATGTTAAGAAGCTGCTTCTTTTCATTAATTACATTTGATCTGTAACTCAGTAGGGACATTATTGTCAGTGCTGTGGATGCCAACACTTTCTCATAGCAGTTATAAGATCAGCAGTTACTCAGTTCAGATCATAAGTCACTCAGTTAATCCCAAGTCAGAAAGGAGCGCTGCTCTCCAGTCAGAGCATAACATGCTTTGCCTTTCTTCATACTCTGAAAGGAAGCTAAGGATCCTTATATCTCTGGTTCCAGTATAGTTCCTCCTTCAACCCCTATCACCCTGTACATCTTTCATACTTTCATAGTTTTTATGCCTGTCTCTGAACTGGCACAATCCCAGTTCAGTTCAGTGTATAATTAATCAGTATTGATTGTATTCATAGTAGATTCAAGATTCTCATCAGCTTCAGATAGCAGAATACTCTTCCATTGCCATCTTTCTATTGCTTTTTCTAGTGCGTGTAACCTTGGAGACATCTACATTTACAACTCCTTGTGATTTATTTATAAGAGCAGAACAAGAATCTTCACTCAACAATGAAGACATCTCAAAGGTCTGTCTACATATAAACTTGTACTATATAAAGTCAAGATTACGCTATGATGTTTTCCATTGAGACATTTCATGGAAAACTGTCAGCCTCCACATCTCTTCTGAGATCTGCCCCCTTCTCAAGCTAGAGATCTGAGAAGACTCTTCATCTTTTTTCTCATCAGATCATAGAAAGAACCCTTCTCCCTGTATCATGACTCACCCTTTCTGCATCCCCCCCCTCCAAATCAATTAAAAAGTATTAATCAAAGGAAAAGACACTTTATAACCCATTTTCCAACAGTAAATGTACATTTGGCAGGACATAACACTACCTGGATGCTTTTACTTTGGCTTCATGCCATCAGAAGCTATCTAGCCGCATCTGTGTGATGATACATACAAACTGGCATAACAGGAAGTGCTTTTCAGCCTAAAAAATCATCCATCAATCAACATTTTCTCAACTGGGACCTTTGTGCCAAATCTCTTGGCCGTGACTTTCCATAAGTAGAACCAGGGCATTTTGCTTCCACCTAAGAATAAGCCCCAAATTACTTCTGCTTACATTTCAAATAGAGTAGAACAAAGGTCGATATGCATCTTTTCACAAACTCATTTATCCTTTGAGTCCTCTGAAAAAAGAAGACATGTTAAAGCCCAGCTAATACACAGAATGTCAAAAGAAGCACATCATATTTGAAATTCAGAACTGATATATGAGTCAGCTCTGTCTTTTGCTTCTTCTTATCTCATGACTCATTCACTTACTTGAAGAATATCTGTCAGAATGTCTTTAGTCTTGCACAAAGTGATAGCGTAATTTCATTTAAGAGTATTTTGTGTGCCTTCCAGATTTTTCCTTGAACTTTTTTAAACTATTGGAGAAATAGGCACGTGGCTGTATTAAGACCTGCCATATTTGAGGAGCATCACCTCAACACCCAAAATAAAATGCACCAAAAGAGCTCTCTTTTGGATGGTGTTCAGTGCACAACTTCATTAAGCCATACCTGTTGGTTGCCAACCCTTTTATTTAAAAGGAGAAAAAGCATTTCCTGTTATGCAAGCCAACAAAAAGTGAGTACTTTGGAAGGGTTAGTAGTTAATCAGCTAGAATAGAAGGATTGTTTACTTCTTTCTGGCCTTTTCCCAGTTTTTATCGATGTTGCCATTGTGCCTCTTCTGAAGCTTCTTGCATTGCCTGCCACCAAACCCAGAACACCAGGACAGATAGGAAGGAGGTTAAGCTAATATGATAGATTTCTCCATATGTTTCATACTGAATTTACATTCACATAACAGCACTCACTTTTTTTTTTTTTTAAGTAGGCCACTTGTCTCTCATGCAATTGTGTCAGCTGCTTAGGTTTAAAAATAATTTTTTCTAAAAAAAAAGTCTTCATACTAATAGAATCCTAAAATGTAAGATAATGAGATAAAAATTACATTGCTTATAAACTTCAATAGGGAGGGGTAAATTTTAGCAGTTTTAGGTTGCTCATTCACATTCGAGTCTTATTTCCTTTTCCTCTATTTTTTTTCTCCTATACCAGCCGAATAAGGTAAAAATCTCCTTCATAGAATAAGCACACACACACAGAGACAAAAAGAGATAATTTAGCAACTCCTGTTCAGCTATTGTTAGTTTGTATTAGCATTCAGGGGCTTTTTGTTTTGCATTACTGGGGAAAAGCCCTATAAACTTTTTGTTGAAGAGGACAGTTGCTGGCAGTCACAGCTTTGGCACAACTATTCGGACTTCAGATGGGCCTCCTGCAAAAAATCTTAAGGCTGAGAAATGAAAAGGCAGCTACACGGGAAAGATGGGATCAGAGAAGTTAGAGAGGAACACTGCTCAGGAGCATGAAGAGAAGTTAAAGTAGATGAGGGTGAGTAGCAAAGAAAATAGGCCAATTCAACTGTCAGTTGACTTTGTAGTAATTGTTACAGCTAAGCAGTCTCCTCTTAATTTTCATGCATTTAATGTCATATCCAGAAATTCTTGTGATGTTACAGAAAAGCCTTAATAACCCTTTTCACCTGTCTGGCATTATTCTTCTGATCTACTAACTGTTTCCAAAAGTGTTACCTCTTTTCCTAAAGCAGTTGAGAATATTTCCCATACTTCTGCTTGATACGGTTTCCTAGATTCACCTTAATTTTCAAACTTGCAGATAGAGGCAACAAACTAGAATTTCTTTTTATTGTTCCCTGATCTCCTGTTTTCCCCCTACAGTTTCTGTCAAGTAAGTACCCACACTCTTACTATTTCTTTCACAGCCTTGTTTCATACAAGAAAAGCATTTCTTCAAATGCTGCTGTTATGTATAGAAAAAGCTCTGAAGCAGGCGTCAGTGATTTTGGATGCATATATTTTAGATAGAAAAAAATTAATTTTTGGCCTCAGTCATAAGGGAAACTGGTTTACAGAAACTGAACCAGTTCTCTTATTTCACAGATTCTAAAGCTGTCTGATTTCAGGTAGATACTAAAAGAATTCCCAAAACCAAACAAGCAAACAGCCTTCCCCCACAACCCTACCTACAATAGTATCCAAAGGAAAAAAATAGTGTGATTTTGCGATAGAGCTTTTCTGCTTATGTAAGTAAAACATTGAGGAGAAAGTGCAAAGTTTGGTTGCAGTTATTACTTTGTTTTAAAAAAAAATAAATAAAAGTCACTGTAGTCTAAATTAGTTTTTCTCTTTCCAATGAGCTTTAGCAGGGAGTAAAAATTCCACAAAGCCTCAGCATTTTTTTCCTGAAATTATCCAGTGATGTTCTCAATGACATGCCTTTGGAAAAATAGTTTAGTATCTCTGCTCAGCTGTTGGTTATGAAAACATGCAATCTAGCAATTTTTGAGTCATAGAATAAGTATAAGGTAATGTAAACTGTATAAGGTTTAGACACATTCACAGGTTTTGTAAGTTTTGGACATCAGAAGAGCGTAGCTAGAAGGCGGCCCAGTCCTTCAGAGATGCTTCGGGCACCCCCAAGCTGGACCGGCTGCTCCCACCTGTCGATGGGGAAGGCCCGCTGTCTCCCGGCTGAGGGCAGCCTCACCGCCCCCGCGGCCGCAGCCGCTCCCTGCCGCGGCCCGCCCGCCCGCCATTGGCCTGCTGCCGCTGCCCGCCTCCTTTGAACGCTTGAGAAGGGCGGGCGGCGGCGGCGGCTCGGCAGCGGGGCAGCAGGGACGGGACGGATGGGAACGCGGGGCCAGAGCAGGAGGCCGCAGGTAATTCGCGGGTAGTCAGGGGTGGCTTCCTTCACCCACAGTTTTTCCTTCTGAGGACTGATGGCACCTTCAGTTGACTTGAGTGATCTTCGTCGAGGTTTCTTTGCTCACGAGTCTTCTTGCAAAGTGGTAGTATTCATCAGTCTAAGTTTGGATGCTTGGTATAGCAGTGCTTGTATCGATGGCTTGGTGCTTTGTAGTAGGTTGTACTCTTTTTTTCCTTTGCATATTTATTTGAGTTCAGCTTCTAGTGACTTGCTGTGGTAGGCTTGCAGTCTAAGCAGCTGCACTTGTGGTTGTGCTGAATATGATAGATCTTAAATGTGTTTCTTAAGGCTCTAGCTCTGACAATAGCAGGGTGGTACTGTGTACTTTCAAACCACAATGCTTATGAAATAGGAGCAGAAAAACTTGTCTTCGTATTTCTTTTGTGGATTATCTTGTTCAGTTGCCAAAAGTTAGTGACATTAATGGTGAGCTTATAAGGTAAGCTTTCTTTTTTTATTGCTCTAAAGCTCTTGATGATGAAAGAGCTAGTGAATATTAAAATAATTAGCTGGAGACATAGAATTCATGTCACTGCTGAAATGTAAACTGTGAAACTTATTTTTGTTAGGTGTTGTTAAGTATTTAGCAAGTATATGCTGATAAAGAACTTCTTAATGAATACATTTGGGTTTAGTGTATTTTATTCTTCCATAATTGGATAGGAATAATAAATCATTCTGCAGTTAACTTCATCTGTTTTCAGGTGGGTGTAGCAACTAGCACCTTGATAGATATAATAGGGCTGCTGTGAGACCCATGGTATAGAACATAATGTTAGGCCTGTATAGAAATAGTTTGCAGGATTACCCTGGTTTTGCTTCAAGTATCATATAAATCAAGGAAGAATTATGAGGGACTATACTTACGAGGGGGTATGGGATGCTTCAGTGTAAAATATCTATGTATATTTTCATCTGCTCTTAACACAGCTATAACATAGGCTACGAATGTGTGTGAGCTCATTAGAACATGTGTTCTTATACAGTTCATTAGGGCTGAACCTATTTAGGCTGACCATATATATATATATATATAGTCCTTCCCTTCATCAATGTCTGCTATGGCTTGGCTACACAAGTAGGCTTTTTTTTTTTGTACTACTGTTTACTCTGTCAATAAACTGTGAAGTCATCTTGAACTAGAAGTTCCTCTATGGTTCTTGCTTCCCCGCACACAAACCCCATCTTGCAGCTTTAGCCCGTGGCAGAACGAAGCAGGATTCTGGTGGCAGCTGTCTTTGAAAACTGCCTGGGTATTTCTTTGGAAACGGGCAGAATTTTAATGCGCAGGCTGGCTGTGTTCGTTTATAGAATTGCTGTTTCCAATAATATCCCTGCTGATCTCATGAAAGGGGAAAAAAATAAACAAAGATGTTGAGTTTGTTCCAGCTGAAAAGAACAGTATTTTTTTTTTCCTCAAAGCTCCTTCTCTTCTTTCTCCCTCCCTCCCATCTGACTCCCTGAGAGGTGAGAGGGAATCTGCCTTGTATCTTGGTCTCCCAGGGAATTTTGTATGTGTACAAGAGGTATTTCTTCCTTATAAAATAAGTCATCATTCTGCAAGTCCTAAGTTCTCTCCCTCATAATTCCTAGCTGAAAAGGACCTTGTGAAATTAATCTAAAGTAATGATCAATAGAGAGAAGCTACTAATTCCTCTGCCAAGTTCTGTGACTTCACAAATATGCTACTTGCTCTCAGAAGTTTGTTGATATGCTAGACTTGCCAACAGTAGTTAGCAAATTAATTGCAGACCATCTCCTGCAAGCTGCTCTTCATAGATGCTCCTCGGAGCTCAATAGGAGTTCTGTGACCAGAGTTCTACACTTCTTCAGCAGCTCACCTGTGAGGATGGTCTTGTAAGGTTGAATGTGAAGCACAGCCTTGAACAGAGTGAGTTAATGTACTGTTATTTTTTGCTCTCTGAAATGTATTGCTTCAAATAATAATATTTAAACATAAAGACAGCGTTTTGGATGACTGCTAGATCTAAATAATTTAGAAAAATGCCAGTAACCTTTCCCTTCTTTCCTTTTAACCTTCCTTCCTTAAATGGCTTTTTTTTCACTAATTAAAAAAAAAAAAAGAGAGGCCTCTGTCTAGCATTTGCTATAGCTATATCATGTTTGCCTGTAGATACTTCTTTTTTTTTTTAACCTCTCATTACTATTTCTACTTTTGAACTGTTACTCTCTCAGTTATTATCCTCGTTGTGTAACACCTTAAAGTAAATCCCAGTTCTGCAAAGGCTTGGATGTAATTAAGTGCATACAATTAGGTATATGTATGTGTCCTTGTAACCAACCAGTTACAAGCAAACACCCTGCCTTGCCCATGGCCCCTCTATCATTTTTTTTCAGGCTTGTTTTAAAGGCTGTGTTACCCTGCTATAGGAATTGGGGGGGAGGAAATCAGAGCTGGCAGTGAAAAATGCTGTGAAGTTCAAATGGATTTCTTTGATTCTGTGCTACAGGTGCATATGTGCATCCAGCTGGCAACAGGAACTGCAGTGGTGTAGCTGAACTGTTTATCTCGTTATAATACACCATTCCTGATAAGCCTACAGGAGGCAAAACTTAAAAGTCCTGGCATCCCGTCTGTACCAGCCCCCTACCTGTTGCTGTTAGATCGGGGTAGAGTTTCCTTGTCCCCCAGCACTCTGAGAGTGCAGAAAACGTTTGTGCTGGAATACAGCAGACTTCCCCCTTCCCCCGTAGCTTTTGCGGAAAAAAACCCCCAAAGTGTGAGCGCCCCAAGCAGAATAGCCAATAGCCGAGTGAAGGGGCTTTCCAGGGGTGTCACATACAGGTCAGGTGCCTTCCTTGGATCCTGGGCCGTGACCCAGGTCTCCTTTCTTTCATGTGACTGCACTGGCCACCGAAGCAGCCCGCCTCCGAGGCAGGACAGGTGTATCAGCGGTACAGCCAGTTTCGGTGCGGACGAGCTGACACCACCTCCCTCTCTTCCCCCCGCCGCCAATCACATGGTTGGTTGTTCCAGAACTAAATCCCCAGCAAACTGGGAAGCCTTCCTTTGCTCGGGTGTGGCCGGGGTGCGGGGCCGGGGCGGCCCCGAGCAGCTGCGGACTGCCTCCGGGCAGGGCAGCGCTAGCCCTTTAAATGTTTTACGGGCGCAGGGTAGATGTGGGTGCCCTGCTGTACCGAGCTAATTTAACCCGCCCCCCGCGGCAGGGGGGGCTGAGCCGCCTCCCCCTCCTCCCCGGGAGGGGCGTAGGTGGTGTTTTGAGGAGGGGAAGGCGGCTGAGGGCATGGCGAGATGGGATCCGGGCGAGGGGAGGCCAGGTGGGCGTTGGGGAGCGGCGGATGGGCACCAGCATCGCTGCAGGAGCCGCCGTCCCCGGCGCGCTTCGGGCGGCGCCGTCAGGAGTGGCGGCGGCGGCGGCGGGGTGAGTCACTGTTTGGAAATGGAGTGGGCGGGTGTGTGTGTGTAAGAGAATGAATGATGTCAGGGCGGCCGGCGGCTGGCATGAGACTGGCGGTAAACACGGTGGCAGCCCCGAGCGAACGCTGGCCCCGGCGCCCCCCGCCCAGGAGCCGCCCTCCAGCGGGGGAGCGCTCCCAGTCTCCCCGCTGCTGAGGCAGGAAACCTCTGCGAGAAAGTGTCGCCTCCGCTGACGCCCTTAAAGCCAGTCAGCCCTTTTCACCAGGAAGGAGAAGAGCCTGAGGCCGCCAGAGGAGCAAATTGCAGGGGAAGGTAGAGATTGTGGCAAACTTTCTATCCGCTTCTGCGTGCGGCCACCTCAGCGGTGGGAGTGTCCGGCCATCAGGAACTGCACAGCCCACACCTAAGAGCCCCGAGGCTCCAAAAAAGACTTCCCGCTGCCTTTAGAGGAGGAACTGCCAACCGTGCAAGCTTTTGCATGTGCAGCTGAGTAGGTAAGTTGGGAACGGCACAGGTGGATTAAAAGCGTGGTGTACCACAGATAGGTATTTAGGGAACCTCTTTCGCAGAAGACCTCTATGAGTGAACTGGACGGAGACTGGGAAGAGCAGTCCTGCACTTGTGGTCTTGTGTGTTTCTAGAGTATGTATATTTTACCTGTAAAATGGTCTCATTTTTTCTCATGAAGAAGTCTCTCTAGGGAGGGCACTTGCTGTGTTGGTTTCTCTTGCAAATATGTAATGTGTGGAACAAACTAAGTATTTGCTAGTAACATGGAACATAACAGGGAGCAAACTAAGTATCTGCTAGAATTGAGTGATTTTTGACGTGTGAATGTGTGCATACCACTGAAAGCAGTGCCACGTATCCAGATGAACAGGAGGGGACTTCAAAATGCCTGGTTTCAGCTCAGGAAGATAAAGATTACTATAAGAATCGTAATGGTTTTGTAAAGGTGCATTTCTGTAGAGTTTATTAGGTATTTTGTTGCTGTACGTCTGCTCTGCTGAAACCACTCTTCCTGAAGTGTGGCTAAACTAGACTTTTTGACATAGTGGCACAGTAGATTTCTGTTAACAGTGCATGGTTTCTGGCTTGAATTTAGCTCAAAACCTTTGTGAAAAGTACTTAATCCATAATTTTCTGGCAAGGGTACAAAACTGCAAGAATACAACGTAGCCTAGCTGTTATTCAGGTTAATCTATGTCTAATTTGATTACCTTTTTTAAGACCTTAGAAAATCTATCTACTCTCAAACCACTTAACAGCTATTAATTTATACACGGGTTATTATATAGGTGACTGGTTCCATAAAGATATTAGCATAAACCAAGCAGGTTCATGGTATTGTCTGAGACAGCAGGGAGTTCTGGCAAGCTTCACTTAAAGTTGCATTTATTAGCTTGCCTAAAAAACAAAATGCTTTTTAAGTTATATTTAAGGTAGTTGCTTATGTGTATTATTACTTGGCAGGGAAGGTTTTTGGAGGCTATATAGCCTTAAGTACTTACTCTCTATGAAACCAATAACTTATTCTTTATTTTAAGTGATCTAGGATGTAATTTACTGGAAAGGTCAATGTGCTTGCTTCCGTTTGATTGTGGTGTGTGTTGTCATGTGTGTCCCCCCTCCCCCCTTTTGGATATGACTTCCACTGCTTTTCACTAATAATTTATAATCCATGCTTGATTTCAGAGAAACATGTACCTGTGCCTCTGTTCTTAATGAAAATATTCTTCAGGAGTACCCTCTGTAGTATGTGCAGTCACAAGGGGTATTTGGACAAATTAAAGTGGTAATGGGGAGAAACTTTTAGGTAAAATTGTAAGGTGATGACAGTAGTATGTGATAAAGGCCCATAATGAGGTTGATTTCTGTACTGTCCTTAAAGTCATTTTAGATTCACATTACCAATTTATGTACCCCTAAATTTTAAATATTGTGCCATGGTTGGTATGGTGATGACTTCTGTTTTCCTGGATCATAAAAGCATCTGGTAATTTTAATGTTGTAGAACATAAGGTTTTAACAATCCTGTTTTCATAAGGTAGTTTTCTTTGGAAGTCAAACCTTAATGTTCCGAGTAAACATCAAAAGCAATATAGATACAGCATCATGAAAAATTTCATATTTTCTTAGAGATTAAAAAAATCCAACCAACCGGAAAAAAACCAAACCCAAACCTCAGGAAACTCCCCATACCTACTCTTACGTCTCTGGGACAGTTGAATAAGAGAGTTCATCTCAAGTATTTTTCATTCTGAAAACCAGAGAATTCTTTACTTAGTGTACTTGTATACCAAATAGGAGTATGAAGGCTGGAAAGTACTATATTGATTGTTAAGGATTAACAAAAAAAAGAAATAATGATGAAACAATAGACTTTAAAAATTAGTTTGTTTTTGTTTGCCTTTTTTCTTGAGGACCAGGGAGTGTAGAGTAAGTTTTTTTGAAGAAATGGCTCACTACAGTTAAGTCTTCTAGTATACAAATAGACTTTGAAGGTGCAGATACTTGTAATAGAATTGCATACATCTTCTGTTTGGTTTTTCTTGTAATTTTAATGGGCTGTTGGCCTACAGTTTTCTTTGGTGCTTTTTGTGGGGAGTGGACAATACAGATGCTGTGACGTTTTATTTAGTATGGATATGGTATTGCAGTAGCCTGAACAGATGCTGGGAAGATTAATGTAACACTACATCCACTGTATTCAGAGATCTGTGTCTGCTGGGAAAATTGTTTGTACCATGGACACCACTGTCCCCAAAGATGCTGTGAACACTAAGAATGTCAGGCATCCAAGCACCACTGTCCCAGCAGATGCTGAAGACTTTAAGAGCTGCTGAGGAGACAGTTTTATGTGACAGTTAGCTCTGTCTCGTCCATTCTGCACCTGTTTGAAAGCCACTTCTTAACTGTACTGAACCTGATTGTTTTAGTGAGGCTCCAGAACTTTTAATAACTGCAAGTGTTGCCTATATGAGGGCACTTGCATATGTTATCACTGTTTCTCTTCCCCAGAACGGCTCTTGCATGGAGATGCATGTAATGCAAAGAATAAGGTACTATTTAGCACTGTAGTTGGTTTTGAAAGTCTTCTTTATAGCTGTTGATATGAATTTTAGTAGGATTAAACTATATATTAAAACTAAATCAGCATCAGGAAAACCTGTTACTTGTCATGTAGCTAACATGTATGCAGTACCTGTAATACAAGGGGACTACTGTGTCTTGAGGTCGTGCTTGTGGTTGCTGAGTAAAACTCCTTGCCTTACTATGTGTTAAGTCCCTTTTAAAATACGCAGTGTCAAGTGTGGGTCCTCTTGTTGTTTGCAGTCTAATAGCACTAAAAACATGGAAGTTGTGTGGATGAAAACATTAAAATAGTTTGTCAGGGTATCTGAACCTGTTAAATTAATACTTGCAGGTAGAGCTGTTCTTAATAAAACAGTGTCCAGGTCTAAATCCTCAAAGGAAAGAGAGTTTATTTCTTGCTGTTCTGTGCCCTTTTCTCTTATATACTATAAGTTTGTTAGTGTGGACCTTAGTAGAATCCTGTGCAATGCAGTAAGCTTCACGCTGAGCTCTGCAGTGTTTTTATGTGTCTGTGATTACTGATGCGAAGTGGACTAGGGTTGTACACCTCTTTGTCCTTGAGGAAAAGATGCTGAGCCCCTCGGGTGCAGCACTGAATGTTTTGGAAAGTTGCATCAGCTAACTTGGGTGATTTAAGCTGAACGGATGTAGAGCACTTATGGACATGTTTGCTTAAGAATGGCTAAATTTAAATTCGTTCAGGATTACTTCTGATTTATCAGTAATCTGAAATCTTAGGCCGAGTGTGTAGACTTGAATTCAATTTTTTAGATAAGACATAAGCATATTATGGCTGAAACTGAGCAGGAAAGTTTGGAGTACAAATAATGCTTAAATGTGTGCCTTCAATTACAGTAATGACACTTTGATGGTGAAAGGGATGGACATCATGAAAGAAATAGAACAACGTGAGCAAAACAAAACCAGGAAGCTAAATAATACTCATTCTAATTCCCCATCTGAAAATTTAGAAACTGCCTGCAGCAATTTTTAATCACTGGCTTTCAGAAACTTCCTAGGCAGTTGGTAATGTTCTTCATGAAATGAGATGTTTCGGAGGCAGGTTTGCGTATTATTTGTCGTAAACCAGTATGTTCCGTGCAAAGTTATGTCACTTCTAGTCATTTGGGAGAGAAGATCTCTCTGCCTAGGGTCTCTATTGGTATCAGTCTGTCTTGTAAGACCCTTTAAGCCCTAAGCAAAAGGTAATGTTTTTTCTTTATTGAAGTGTTACTACAAGTGTTTTGGCATATGTTGCTTCCCCAATAGATACTTAACAGAACACTTGCATTGGTAAAACTCCTTTATTAAGAAGGCACCTGCTGTCACTGACTTATTTTTGTCCTGTTGAAATATGTTTGCCTTTTTTAATTTTTCTCTTAGAGCTTTTATTCTGCTTAGGCTCCTGAGGTCTTGCATTGTTGTGTGATGAGTGCTGAATGACTTCTCACAATTAGTTTCAGTTATGTTAAATGTATGTAACAATGACACAATGTTTACTTACACCCCCAAGTTCCTGCTTATGTTCACTCTAGTGCTGGACAGTTGGTTAGCAAAGCAGACCTTAATAAGGAGACAGAGCCTCCATGTTTAGGTGACATAATTTGCTAAAGAGAAACTGCAGCAGAAAGTCATGCCTCATAGCGTTTTTCACATGGAGGGTTCAATATAATCCCATTGCTTGTTGATAGTTCTAATAAACTTCTACAGTAACTACAGCTCATCTGCTCTCTTTTTTTTTTTTTTTAATTCCCCCACATCAACCTTGTGAATGGAAAACAGAATTTGCTGTTTGTAGATATTTTATAAGGGTACCAAATACCACTGCCTGTCTCAGTTTGATGCTGAATGCAGATTGTATCGAAGCAAACTCTTCCCATCGCTGCAGCAGCCTCAAAAAGGGCACTTTAAAAACTGGAATGCTGGGTTACTGTCCTAACAGTGCTTAATGTGGAAGTCTGTTTCATCCTCAGCCAGTTATTCTGCTTCAAATTTGGGTATTAATTATCAAATTTCAATATAAACCAAAAAGCACTTAAACTGAAATTCTGAAAGAAAAGGGTTGTTGTTCAGTGCTGAGATAAATGAATTGCTACTGATCTACTTCGGATTAATTTGTATTTACTAGTTTTTCTGGTAACTTACCTATTTCATGAGCGTATAAAAACTATCAATCTGTTGTAGTTTAAAAAATTAACTCATGTTTAGCTGCTGAGTATTACTGACAAAATTCCTAACAAAGCTTGCATTTTTTTTCCCATTTTCATAATACCATACTAATCTGTAAACGTGCTATGTAAGAGCTCTTTACAGTGCCGTTCTCAGAAGTGTGAACTTTGCCTGATTTCACTCTGATTTTTATATACCATTTTCAGTGTGTTCACTTGACAAAAGTTCATTCCTGTCTTCTGGCACAAAATTTGATTGTACTTAAATTGCAAGGCCCATTTAAGACATTTGTTCAGCTGCAGTTATTGAAGAAGTGCAGATGCTCAGTCTGCTCTGTTTTCACAGGATTGTTCTCTTTCACTGCATGTGTATGCTTTGCATGCAGCAATAGGGAGTGACTTTGAAAAGACAAAATAGAACAAAATTAAAAACTCAATGTGAAAAACATGCCAGAAAGCCAAAGGTGGTCTTCCAAAGTGAAATTGTGTTTCTTTCCATCCTGTGAGAAAGAAGATTGACTGAAATTACGTGAATTCGGCACTGACTATTAAGAATGATCATGCACTAAAATAGGAAAACAACTTTTCTCTGTTGTTTTCCTATAAATATGTTAATTTTCATGATGGACTTCAGTCTTGAGAGGAAGGGCTGTGGCATCCTTCTTGGCTCTAAAGCAAGAAGTATTAAAGGCATTGTTCCTTCTAAGGTACCATAGTGAACTTGAAAGTTAATATGAAGATAACCTACTGAAGAGTTGAGTGTTATGGGTTTAAGCTTCTGTGTGCTGCAGTGACTGTATCCCTAATTGGCAGATGCTCTTTAAAATTGATCATCTTGGCAGCGTTTAGCACCATGAAGTTGAATATTACACATGCTATATAGTTGAATGCCAAGCTCTCTCCACTGAGGATAACTTTTTCTTTTTGATAACCGTGGTCATTAGCTTCCTCTATCCAGTTCTTGGAGAGAAAAAAAATAAATGGATAAGCTATTTTCATATGCATAATCAGGTGTTAGTATTATGGTAAGTAGTAATTTCTAACATGTAGGACAACTAGTCTGTCTATGGTAAAAGCCAGTAACTTGTACTGACCTTAGAAGTTAGAAAGCTGAAATACGTATCAGCTGACCAACCACAGGACAAGGCCTGTCAAATACCAAAATACCAGAGCTAATGTAGTTGGGCTAAAGAAATACTCAGCTCTTAAAAAATCTAAATGATCACATGTCTTGCTCTGAAAGTATTTTTCATTGATCCATGGTGTTGCTTTTCTAAAAGGACAATTTGGCAGATTGCAGGCAGTTTATGCTTTCCTGTGTACGCTGCTTTCTAGGCACTGGAAGACCTGAGCAAGGTAAGTAGTCACCTGGCTGAGCTTTACTGTGCAGGATGAATGTTCCTGTAAACAGTTTGGGGTTGTTCGTTTGTTTGTTTTTTTTTTTATTTGGACTTTAAGTTTAAACTCTTAAAAATTGCAGGGTTTGGACTAAACTCTACAGCTCTCTTCGAGGAGCTCGTACTGAGTGACTGAAGTCAAAATGGGACACCATTCCCCCTCAAAAGGATGGAGTGCAGAGAAGAGTTGCAGGAAAGCAGGAGCTTTCTGTTCTGTTGTGCTACATTAAAGGCAAACACTAGAACTACGTTTTTTTACCTTACCCATAGTTTGTGGGTGTTTTTTTTTTATAGTGTGCATGCATGTGCTTGCTCTTTTTTTCCCCCTGCATCCTGTTGTAGTGAAACTGGACACAAAGCTTTTAGCACTGCAAGCCTTTCTAGAACATGTGTTTAAGGCAACACAGTTTAGTCAAAATCTGACTGTGATGCACGTATATGGAGACAACATTGTTGGTTTACAAAGTCTGTGTAGTAATTCAAGGATGGGTACAAGAGGAGTATTGTACTTGGGACTCTCAGAATTTTGGTCAAAGAACTAGTATCTTGATTAATCCTCCATAGCAGTTACTATTATGAAAATGCTTACTCTGGTTTTCATCATTTGTATTGGCAAATGTTAGACTGATATTATGTAGCTTATGATGTACTTACACATTGCTAAAAATGGAACGTGAAAAATCTACTTGCACACGCATTTATAGCGATATTCTGTAGTGTTTTCAGTTAGAATCAAGTTACAAGACATTTGCCTTTCATCAAAAGGCTTGTAAACTGCAGGACACAGTGTTTATCTTGTATATTTGTTATAGTGTGATTCAATGGAGTAAAATATTGACTTAGTGGACAGAAAATGTATTGGTTTTAGGATATTTTTTTTTTGGTCTTTGCTCTATTATGGGTGTTTTAAAACACTCTTTTTTCCACATTCCATATCTCCTCATTTGAGTCATGTAAGTCTGGGACAGTTCATAGATCAAGTTAAAGAGCAGAGGCAGACTCTGCTTCCTTTTTTTTTTTTAATTTTGGAATGGCTGTGTCACTTCATAATTTCAGGTGAATGAATTGGAAGTACATGTACATCTAGAAAACAGTCTAAGCTAAGAAAGTAGAGATTTCTTGGACGTTGTTTGATCTGTGAGGTGGCTGCTGCTTGTTTCTCTGCTAAATCTCTCTTTGACCCAGACCTGTTGTGATCAAAATGTCAGTCAGAGGGAACAGATTGAAGTGCTTCACCTGAAGCAAGTATGTTTGGGGAGCTGAAGGCACATAGACTAAGTGTATTCAGGAATTGACCAATACCTTAGCTCACAGGACCCTCTTCCTGAGGAGATCAAGGTATCAAACCTAGTTAATTGGTTTTGGCTTAGTGGACAGCCTGATGTAACTTAAGTCTAGCCTTGTCTGAGAAGAGCTTTTTGTCTTTGTTTACCTCTTAGCCAGGTAGCACCTATAGAGTGATTGCCCATGAAGTAAGTTTGCAGATAATCAACATATATATCAAATAGGTCTTCATATTGTTACACGTTGAACACACATAGCCTACTTACCTACTTTCTACTTTAGAGATAGTATGTAGGTGTGTGAGCATCCTCTTGTCTTGTGTTATTCTGCTTTCTGTATGTGTGATGAAAATGGTTTGTATAGTTAAATTTAAAACTTTGTCCCTAGTTTTCTGTTTGTTTTAAATTGTTGACTCTGAAGTCCCCACTGAAGCTTAAATGTTATGGGTTAGTGGAAACTCAGGTTCTTGATGGAAAGTGTCTCAGCAGATATGTGTGAGTATTCAGTGTTCCTGGTGCCTGACTGTGACTAAGAAATTTAATTGTGAATTGTGAGCTTGGAGACTTCAGGTGACTGTCCTGACCAGTTCCTTGCAAGTAAGGGCTTGCGCTGCAGCACCGTAGAAGCAGAGTTGAATAGGTCTCAATTCTGTCCAAAACTTTCATAAAATTTTATGAGACATGAGGAAACTTCAGGAACCTGAGAGCTTTCTCTGAATATCCCTTTTTAGACTAGGATAGTTAATTACTCTGGAATTGAACTGTTTCAGAGTTGGTANTTTTTTTTTTTTTTTAGTGTATGCTTTAGTATAGCTGTCC
This sequence comes from Nycticryphes semicollaris, assembly GCA_013400055.1. Taxonomy (NCBI): domain Eukaryota; kingdom Metazoa; phylum Chordata; class Aves; order Charadriiformes; family Rostratulidae; genus Nycticryphes; species Nycticryphes semicollaris. The sequence continues at coordinate 1,147,757 of VXBJ01007145.1, read as the reverse complement.
TAGGAATGTAGGAAGAAATGGTTTTGTCTTTGGAAGATGTATCTACTCAAAAGATGTGGTACTCCTTTTCTGCTTATGTCAGTTCACAATATGCGTTATCTTAAAGGAAATTAGATTTACTCAGAGGCTGGATGTGACTTTCAGGTTGACTTGTTTCCCAGTCTTTGCTGGAATACTAACAGTGCTAAGTAGGAAACCTGTTTCTGGTGTGTTTTTTGTCTTGAGTGAGATATTGAATGATGGAAACTCATCTGGGAAGTTTTAGGAAGGGATAATAATGTATCTGTATCTGCTGTGGGGCATAGATTCTGCTTTCTGAAGGACTTAAACTGTAAAATTACAACTCAATTTGTGTCTTATGCTTGAACAACATTTTGCATTCCTTGCAATATAGTCTTTTTTAAACAGTTTCTATTAAACTTTTTTCATATATGCATACTATTTAAAAAGTTTCTGGTTATTAAAAAGAAAAACAAAATACAACAGAAGAAGACTTCTTAACAGTCAAAGTATTAGGAAGGGAGAGGGGGAGAAATAATTGGTACTTTAAAAAACAACACACATGCACAGACACATGGGAAACTTGTGATCTGCTATCTTTGTTTATACAGAAATACAATAGAGATAATTGTACTTTGTGCAGTTAAATAAAATTAACATTGACCTGTAATATGAATTAAAATTGCATGGCCTAGACTGCATGAAGTAACTCTTAATTACTACTTCTGCACTGAGAGGAGTGGGGCAGCTTAATGTGGGGTGGAATTTGCTAGTATCCCAGCTTGACTTCTGCTTACAGCTAAATATAAGATGCCCTTCTGGGTAGCAACTTGTATGGCAAGTCCTGAACCAGCCCCATCTTTGTATCTTGCCTTGATAAAGCAATTTTAAGAGATTGAACGAGCTGGGATTAGTGTAGAATGTTTCAGGGCATCTTCTTGGGCTGTCCCAGCTGTTATTAACATCTTAGTGAGACTTTGATGTTAGGGTTGTAGCCTAATGTACACGTGTCTCTTGTTTTCTTCCTAATTGGTCTGCATTAGTCAAGAGGGCTTTTGTCTCTCTCCTTTGCAGTCCTGTAATTGCTACTGTGGAGGTGTTTCTTATGTTTCTTTTCAATGTCTGTCAGGCAAGGTGTGGTATTCATATGTTTAATATTGTCCTTACCTTGTGAAGTGTTATCATCTGTGCTTCAGTTATGCACCTATTAAATTGTAAAGTTACCCAGTTTTTAAAGTAGTGACTATGAAGTGAAATTGGCTGGTTGACTTCCTATAGTAAGTCCCTATGAGACTTCCCTTCATGCCCTTTGCTATCTCTAGCATAGATGTGAGTTCTTGAGAACTGCCCTGACCTGTTTCTTTCTCACCCCCGAGATTTCTCATGGATGTTAAGACAAATGTCAGAACTGGACTTGGGTTCCAGCTTGTGTTTTTTACTGTGGAAAATAGTATCTTAATTTAAGGTGACAGTAGTATTACTGTCCAAGTCTTTAAGCAAATAAATGGAAAACAAGAAATATTTATCTGTAGCACACTAGGCAATTGATACAAATGCCATTTAGTGGACACTTTGATTAGCCAGCGTGTACTTCCACCTCACATTCATGCTTGATTAGTTTGAATCATCAATTGCTCTGCTATACTTCTAAAGATAACAGGTTCAGTGATGACTAGAAGCTTTCCTTGGGCATAACAGTTAGCTTACAGAGTGGAAGTTGCTACCTGAGGTATGTGGTACAACGTATTCTAAAAGCATTTTGTGTAGATTGAGAGTAACCAGTGCTCTCGTACCACATTTCCTAATTGGTAGGATAAGAGCAGTGTAACTCCAGTGATTTGATGATTATTTGTTTTTTTTCCTTTATATGTTTTTAGTCATGCTGTACGTACATGAAAAAGATGCTGCAAAGCAGTTGTCTATGTCCAGGTGGAAATCAGTGACAAGGGGGTCCCTCAGGGAATCAGTACTATTGAATATATCTTCATCAATGATAAAGACTATGGGATTGAGTGCATTATGAGCAGAGTGGTGTGGTTGATGTGCCCAAGGGACAGGTTGCCATCCAGAGGGATGGGCTTGTGTGAACCTCATGAGATTTAACAATGTCAAATGCAAGATTCTGCCCTTCTAATCTGCTCTTATGAAACCCCACCTGGAGTGCTATGTCCAGCTATGGAGCCCTCAGCACAAGAAGGACATGGACCTGCTGGAGTAGGTCCAGAAGAGGGCCACAAAGATGACCAGAGGGCTGGAGCACCTCTCCTGTGGGGACAGGCTGAGAGAGTTGAGGTTGGTCAGCCTAGATATAAGGAAGAATTCTTTTATGATGAGGGTGGTGAAACACTGGCACAGGTTTCCCAGAGAGGTGGCAGATGCCCTGTCCCTTAAAACATTTAAAGCCAGGTTGGATGGCAGTCTGAGCAACCTCTTCTACTTAAAGATGCCCCTGCTCATTGCAGAGGGATTAGATTATGTGACCTTTGAAGGTCCTTTTGAACCCAAACTATTCTATGGTTCTATACAAGGAGAAAATCTAATGCTGGCTTTTCTAGGAGAAGTGGTGCTGATAGTACTTGGCTGTTTTCTTGCAGGAATAGCTGTAATTTTGCAGTTTTAGTAAATAGGAATTTGGGATGAGCATCCCTAACCTTGTTCCTTAAATCCTTTCTGACTGACTAGGTTCCTTAAATACTTTCTAAAAGCGTTAAAAAAAGCAATAAACTTCTTTGACCGTTAGGTGAGAAGGCAAAGGAAAATACATGAAATTATTGTGGTGAATGGTAAAAGCTGAGCCTCACGAGAGGACTGGCATAAAAAGATTTTGTTATGGTGGTGATGTTCAATGCAGGGTTGTTTAAATGCTAGAGGCTGGAAAATATTTCTTGCAAAAGCTACAGTCTAGCAGAGAATAGTGAAGAGCAGTTTGAATTATTTTGGAGATGTTAGGCACTGAGGTAAATAGTAGCTCTGTGAGCGACATTAAAGACACGTTAATGATATTTTTGGACTCTTATTCTGACCTGTAAAATGAAGCTTAAGTGGAGATAGCAAAATGTCTGTGAAAGATATTACTGAAAGAACTTGGCTGATACTTGTAATTACTTTCTACTGCTGTCCTGCTGTTACCATCCTTATGAAACTTTATTTAACAGTGATACCCAGTGTTGTGGGGAGATAACGTGCCAGGCAGAAAAAAAGAATTCTAAGGAAATGTGTGTTCTGTTCATCAGTTTGTGGCAGAAACAAAAATGAAGAAGGAAGTGTTGAAGAGCATAGCACTGAAGTGTTTAGTATTTAAAGCTATAAACAGTGTCTTCTCCCCTGACTAATTAAATAATATAGAAAGGAAATTTTTTTCTTGTCAGCATAATGTGGAAAGTATTTTCTTCTATTAATAGAAAATCTTGAGCTAATGGAGCACTTGAACGAGTTTAAGGAAGAGCATAGGAAGCTTAGGGTGTGATGACTTTTTTGACAGTTTTAACTGCGTAGTGCTTAAACTTGATGGGTAGAATTTCAGTAAAAAAAAAACCAAAACCCAGTTACATAGAATCATAGAGTAGTTTGGGTTGGAAGTGACCCTAAAAATCATCTAGTTCCAACCCCCCTGCCATGGACAGGGACACCTCCCACTAGACCAGGTTGCTCAAAGCCCCATCCAGCCTGGCCTTGAACACCTCCAGGGATGGGGCATCCACTACTTCTCTGGGCAACCTGTTCCAGTGCCTCACCACTATGAGGGTAAAGAATTTCTTCCCAATGTCTAATCTAAATCTACCCTCTTTCAGTTAAAAACCATTATCCCGTGTCTTATCACTACGCTTCCTGTTAAAGTTTCTCCCTATCTTTCCTGCAGGCCCTCCTTTTTAGTATGGGAAGGCAGCTATAAGGTCTCTTTGGAGCCTTCTCTTCTCCAGACTGAACAACCATAGCTCTCTTGGACTGTCCTCATTGGGGAGGTGCTCCTGCTTTCTAATCATTTCTGTAACCCTCCTCTAGATCAGCTCCAACAGGCACATGTCCTTCTTGTGCTGAGGGCTCCTGAGCCTAGACACAATACACCCCCACACACACCCCACACCCCACCAACCTGCTGGCCAAGTTTCTCTTATTGTGGTTGGCTTTCTGGGCTGGAAGCTCATGTTGAGCTTCTCATCCACCAACACTCCCAAGCCCTTCTCTTCAGGGCTGCTCTACAAATGTGATTTTGTTTATAGCAAACTGAATCTTGAATAACGTATTATGGAAGGTTTCTGTGCTGTTCTAATCCCCTATATAAACATCTGTGTGGGTTGATCATGGAAGTTGATGAAATTACTTGATAGTCTGAACTTCTTGGTATTAGAATGAAACTTCCCCTCCTTTCACTTCTGAAAGTGTGGCATGAAAAGCTGGGGCGGGGGGGAAAGTGAGAGGGAACTAAATACTCAGTGTGTGAGTTGTACGTAGATCTGACTGTCTGAGCTTGTGAACAAAGGGCTTGAAGAAGAGGACAGAGTATTCCTGTCTCTATTTTACTGGGGGTGTTGGTTGTGATATGAGAGCCTTAAGCCATTGCTGCTTGATGGTATGTGAGGTTAGGAACTGGTAGTTGTGGCAAGAAGATAGAGGGGAAGACCAAAATAGGGGAGCAGATCGTGTTTCATGATCAGGCTGAGCCAGTATGTGTGTTTACAGTCATAGAGGATGTGTTGCGTCTGTGTCATCCCTCTTAGTTAATATTCACCAAGCTTTCCAGGTACTACATCAGAGCTGAGCAAGGTGAAAACTATCTAGGAGGTGGTTGTTTGGTTTTTATTGGGGAGTGGAAGATATTAATGCTTCCGAAAAGGGATGTTTTAATTGCCTGAGCCTTTGCACACAGCACGTGTTGTTCCTGTGCAGAGATCCATAATTTGTAATGTGCCAATTGAACTCAGGGACACGTGAAACAAGGTTATAGTACGATACTAATCAGTTTTGAACATACCCTGTCATAAGTATTCATGTGGTGTCTTTCTGCTATCACTAGATGAAGATTACAGTTAATGGTTGCCTCTTTAATGTCATATGCCTTGCAAGGACTAATGTCGGTATTAGATGTTTGTTAAATGTGAGTTATGAGGTATGAACCTCTGTATATGCTTCAGTACTAAAGTAGCTTTGGTGTGGGTTGTACAATTTGTGCATGTATTCCTTACGTATTACCTGCTAATGTTGTAAAATGTTCTGCAGATTTAAGCAATTAATTGTCCTTTCACCTAAAGGTTTTAGGAAGAGGGTTCTTATTGCTGCAGGAATACTAAAAAATGTTCTTATAAATTTGACCTCTGATTTTGGAGTAGATGCTACTCCCAAAAAGCATCAGCACAGGGGGAAAATTTGACAGGGAGTATAGTCTTAATAATTACCCAAGCATTTTTAGGGTGTATCACTGATAAATTTACTCTTAAGTATGAGACTTCCTCCTCTAGCTGCCTGATGTCTGATAAGCTGTGGCTGAGTCACTTCAAAGCACACAGTAGTCACTGTGATTCCTCACTGCCCTGTACTGAAAGCAGTGACTAATCTCTGGGTCTTACTTTCCATTATGAAGTGCAACCTTTACCCTCTGTAACTAGGTGGAGGATTTCACAAAACAGTCAAAAACATTCCTGCCTTCTGTGCCATACCCCCCCCTACCACAGTCAGTAAAGTGCAACTCTTGTATGAGCTAGAAAGGACATGGGGCATCAGATGTGCTGCTAGGCTCTTAAAAGTTTAAAACTTGCTGTCTTTTTGAGAAGAATCCTGCGTGATTCTTCAGTAGTGTCTACAAAGCTATAGCCACTTGAAAGCAATTAGCAGTGAGAAGCCTGGGATGCTCAGACAACAAACTGTAAAAGGCTGATGGTCCAGAAGTTTCTTTTGGCACTCTTCTGGAGTTATTTTGCCTCATAAGACTTGAGGTAGTACAGTGGCTTCACTCTTCGTAGAGTGTTTACAATAGTAATTTTTAATGAGTGGAAGAAAGGAGACAAGCCTAAGATTTCTTTGCAGTGTTACAAAGTAGGCAGTGATAGAGTACCTTTTTAGGCTCTGAATCAACTGCTTTTGAATAGAGGCAAAATATCAGTTCAGGTTAGTGGACTCTTCTGTCCAGATCTGAAATAATGTATCTGTCTCTCCAAAATGAGCCTGTTTAAGTAGGAAGAAAACTTGGTCGTCTTCGCACTAGAAAAATGAGATTAATTTGTGAGGGAATCTTTAGCCTGTTGGAAAAAGGACAATATTTCTTTTGGCTCTGTGGAAAAGGGATTTAGCAATGTGCATTGGCAGTGAAGCGGCCAATGCTATCCTGAATTGTAGTTAATACAAGTATAGCCAGTATTCATGGGGAAGTGATTATTCTTCTCAGCTCAGTACTGCTTAGCTCTGTGTAGAATACTGAGTCTGGGTTTGGGTCACTGCTCCAGAAAAAACATGAATTGGAAGCAAGGCCAGAGGAGGGACCACCAGGGCGGTCGGGAGGCTAGAGCACAGGCCAGGCCTGTGAGGGGAAGCTGGGGGAGCTGGCTTGCTTCAGGCTGAGGAAAAGGCTCAGGGGACCTAACAGCAGTCCCTTCCTACCTACAAGGAGGTCATCATAAACATCAGGGCCATGCTCTTCATGATGGTGAGAGGCTGAGACACAACAGGCACAACTTGTAATGAGAAGTAGGTACAAAAAAAGTAGATTTAAAAAATAGAAAAAGGCAACTTTCACTGTGAGAACAACCATGACATGGAACAGGCTGCCTGGAAAGGTTGTGCATCTTTCGAGGTGTTAAAGGCACAGCTGGATGAAGCATGGAACAACCTCATCTGATGATCCTGGCCAGAGGCTGAGGTTTCGTCTAACCTGAATTGTTCTGTTAGCCTTTCTGATTCTACAGGTTCTACAGGCTCTGGCCATTTTCAGGACCTTTGTTTTAGGAAAGACTGTTAACTAGTAAATTAAACCCTTTGTTTATGCCATAGACATGGATTATTGCCAGAATGAATTACTCTAGCACTAGAAGATAATAAATAATTGCTATTTAACAGACATTGACCTTGGCTTATAAAAGATAAGGGTAAATAACAGAACTAAGGGGAAAATGTAAGTCTGGCGGTGTCAGGGATACAAAGCAGCTTTAAAGGGCGTCAGCTCTTAATTGCCACATATTTCTGGAGTGTGAGGACTAAACAGTTGAAGAGTTTGAAGATGCCTTCACATGATTAAGGCAACCTACTTAGAAGTGTTCTTAATGATAAAAGAGGTNTTTTTTTTTTTTTTTGCTTAGGTAGTCACTGGGGTCCTAGTGAGTGCTCTTAAGGAGGAAAAAAACCCCCCACATTTATAATTACATATTTATACGTGTGGGTAAGAATTTTTTTTGTGCTTTATTTTGACTTTTTTGGGATGTACTGTTTCAGAAACCTGGCACTGCTGTGGCAGGAAATGTACTAAATGCCAGGAAAATGGAAAGTAATATTCTTTTTACTATTAAAAGGCATGACGAAACAGAATTCCACAGAACTGGTAAAACTTGAATTGTACAAATAGATAACTAGTAACCTTGAAGCTTTCCCCCCTCTATTTGGGTAAGTGTAGGGATTTAGAATATTGGTAATCCCAAATGAGAGAATTGCAAAATTCCTCTCTTGAGGCAGAGCGAGTATCTGCTCTATTTCTGCTACTGAGAAGAATTTTGTACAGGGCAAGTAGTTAATGCTTTATAAAAGTTGAAACTTACTGCAAGTGACAATATGATGATAATCTCTGTTCTGAGAGCAATTTAATGAATGGTACTTCTGTTATACAGCCTTATCTTACTTGCACTTTAGCATCATATGAGCAAGAAACGTGTAGACAACGTATTTGGGAATGTAGATAAGTGTAGCTTCTAGATGAAATGCAATTCATTTGTGCATGTATTTAGATATTGTGAGCATAAGTATTGTACAGCTGGAAGATGAGCACAGCTCTGAAAATATTCTTACTGTAGGGAAATAGAAATAAGCAAACCTATTAAATTAGTCTTGTTTCTGCATACCTAAATGTACTGAACTCGGATCTGGTTTAGCAGTTGGGTTTTGGTCTGTGATACTTCCCCCCCCTCACCCCCCCCCGAATGGTTAACATGCTGTGAGGCATGCATACAGCATGGAAGAAGAGATACTATAAAAACAAACTGATACCTAGTATGCTTTCAAAAATAAAAAAAGAAAACCCCCAAAGCCGGTCTCTAATAATTGCTGTCAAGATAGCAAAGGCTGCGCAGCTTTGTTTCTAGTTCTAGTCCTATAGGTAGTCCTAAAAACTTGACTGAAAACAGCTAACAGTTGTTTCCTGCTAACTGTGATACAGATAATAATATACTGCAGCTGTCTCATGTCTTTGCTTGTGTTAATTTTTATGCAGTGTTTATTAATTTATTAACAGACCCTTTTCTTCATCTACAAATACAAGAATATATTACAGCTGTATGAGGTTTGAGCCAACCTTAACAAAAGTGAATGAGATTTAAAAATACTGCTGCCTAGAAACCTTTCCCATCTTGTATATGAGTGTGTTTCTTTCCTTAATGTCAGCATAGATAAATCTTGCTGGTTTGTATGCTCTTGTTCCAGTAGTATAATTTGTATTTGGAACAACGGGTTAAGAACTACTTCCTTGGAAAGCTTGTACAAATTGTGACTATTAAATCATTGATAAATTCAAGAAATTTAAAATATTTTAAGAAATGTTGCAGAAGTTCCACATACTGGATGAGAAACATCAGTTGTGAGCTAACTTGTGAAAATTGCACTAATAACAAGGTAATAATACTGCTTGTTATTCTTAAGTTCTAGCATAAAGCGCTTTCTGACACTTCACAGAACGATACGGTGTTGGAAAGGACTTCTGGAGATCATCTAGTTCACCCACCCCCCTGCCAAAGCAGGTCCTCCTAGAACAGGTTGCACAGAAACATGTCCAGGTGGGTTTTGAGTATTTCTAGAGACAGAGACTCCACCAACTCTCTGGGCAGCCAGAGGTGGCAGAACACTGGAAACAGAGAAAGAAGTTCCTCGTCATGTTTAGATGCAACTTCTTATGTTCAAATTTGTGCCCGTGACCTCTTGTCTGTCACTAGGCACCACTGAAGAAAGGCTGGCCCCTTCTTCTTAACACCCACCCTTCAAGTATTTATAGACATTGATCAGATACCCCCCTCAGTCTTGTCTAGACTAAAAAGATCAAGTCCGTCAGCTTTGCCTCCTAAGAGAGGTGCTCCAGGCCCCTAATCATCTTTGTAGCTCTAAAGCCCTAACCTTGTCTTGGTGCTGGACTCCCAGTCAACTATTTTCTTTTGAATGATAGTTAAGTAGGGATGTAGAAAGCTAAAGGAGCCATTTGCATGAGAGCAAGTAGAAGCTCAGTATAAACTTAGGACCCCTGCTCTTTTTGCTTCTTTTTCATGCTTAAAATTTTCTTTGAAATATGTTGCTCTTTGTGGCAATTAGGGCTTCTGCTTTAATATTGCTGGTTAAGAAGCTTTGCACCTTGATGTGGTGCACTCCCCTAGTGGATGTGTCATAGCTTAGAGCAATTGGATTTGATTTTCAGACCCTAGATGTTGGCAAGATGGCCAGGTCTGAGCATTGTTGCCTGATTACTGAAGAAGTCTATTACTAGGCAGTTTATGGGTGTCTCCTGTCTTTAATATGGGGGCATTCCAGATTTGACAAAAGAAGCAATAGGATATTTTATCTAAACTAACATAAGGACAACATGGAAGGACAACTTGGAAGGTGAAAGGAACACAACCCTCCTTGTATTCCTTGCAAGGGGACTTGGATGGATATGTGAATGGGGGACAGGGACTTGGCAGAAAAACCTATGCACTTCTGGGGAGCTCCTTTTACAGCCCGTAACAGAGGATGATTATGCTGTAGGTGCTCTGTATCTCTTACTTCTCTGGCCAGTCAGATTGGCAGCAAGGGTCTGAAAACTTCAAGCAGAATGTTTTTGTCTCTTTCATCAATAGAGTTTCTGCTTTCTCTTAGGATATGGGAGAAACAGATGGAAAAGATACTATAAAGGAAATCCTTTATGGGCTTACAGATCACTAATGAGATGGTGTTACAGCACCTTGGACTATCAATGTAAACAAAGGTTTGACCACAGTATGCACTCTGCTTGAAATAATCTTGATGAGCCATCAGAAGTGGTAGATCAATATGCCTTGCAATACATTTTTAAAAAAGTACCAGGAAGGAAAACAACTTTTTTTTTGTTTTTGTTTTTTTTTTTTCCTGCAGAGCTGTAAGTATAATTGCTTTGCTTAATAAGTTAATATAGAAGAGTGCCACTCTACCTCTAGGTTCTTGTTCATTTGTAGTTCAGATGCTATTTGGCCTTTAAGGATTACTTGGTTGTCATTAAGTATCCAAAAATAATCCTCCTTTTAGTTATGTTACTAGTGGTATTAAGTATTTGTGGGGAAGAGAAGGAAATAACTGAGGTTGTTCTCTGCTCTTCAGCAAATGCATTGTTCTAAAAATGTTTCTACTGTGCAGGATATAAAAATCTATCAAGTTTTGATTGCTGATCTCTGCATTGGTGACTAAGAACCAACATCGTGTTGGGGAGGGGAAGTCTTAGTAAGTGAGTTCTAGGTAAACTTATGTTCCAAGCAATTAGATGGGTTCATGTTTATTTCTATACTGTCACTTAAGCATTCTGTCATATGCTTATCTTTATGTAGACAGAGGGAGTAGAAGAATGTGTTTATTAAGAAAAGGACTTGCAAAAATTGAAATGCTCTTTTACTACTGTATTAAGTAAGGCTATTGCTTTTGCAGCAGCTCTAGAATAACATTCTTCATTGGAGGAAGCATCAGAGAGGTCATTTCCCGGCTGCAGGGTTAAACATCACCCTCTCTTAGTGAAGCGGAATTTACAGTCTGATTAGTAAGAGGGAGAGAAAGTCTCTGAAATGACCACTTGTTCTCTCGGGTGTTGTTTTTAATTGGAGGTGGAGAGTTGTTCAGGTGTCTCGTTTGTTTCAGTTTCCATGCAGTCGTTGATTAGGGATTTAGAGAAGGGCAATCAATGACTGTGGGTTTCAGAAACACTGCTGGGAGGTTAATTTCGAAATGCTTCTCGATTCTAGTCAAGTATTACTTATGTCAATCTTATGTATTTGAGAGCTGAACCTTTACCACTTCTCTCTTTCAGTATTAAGAGCAGCAGCCAGGAAATCGGTGGGATTTACACACTGACCATGTTAAATGTCTTCTCTATTTAGGAAGGGGCCAAAACACTAACATCCAACTCTCCTGGCTGTTTTAGTTTGATACTGTCCTTTCCATCAAGAGATCACTTACTGGATAGTTTTTTTCCTAAGCAGCTTGTTTTCTGTTAAGAACAGTTTTCTGTTCTGTGATTTACCAGGGAGGAGAGTGGCAGCTTTATCTTCACTCATGATTTGTGAGCTGTACGTACAGCCCAGCAAACAGGCAGCCTCTGTGGGTATGCAAAGACTTGAGGTGGTAGCAGTGTTCAACCTTTCTTAGAGGAACAATTGAAAAAACAGATCATTATGATTTGCTGGTAGATATTGAACACTTAGGATAAGATAGTACTTTTTTAGTGGTAGGGGTTGAACAGAATAATGAAAATAAGTACATCACAACTCTGGTAAGTAGGTGGTTTCACAGAACGTTAAAGACAGAGTGGGGGAACAGGACAGGGAGAATGGCCTTTGTTTTGACTAGAGCAATGTCAGTGTTGGGCAGGTGAACTGCATTCTTTTCTCTTTGTAGAAAATGTTATAAAATGTGTTTTTTGTTTTTGTTTTTTTTTTTTTTATCTAATGAAACTTTACTGAATTGACAAATGCAGCCTGAAAAAAAATCCTGTGTGATAATCTTGCTATTTGTTTGTGGTTTTAAAAACAAACAAACAAACAAAAATACAAAAAACCCACAAAATAACGCAAAAAACTTAGACTTATTTTTAAGTAACTAAAGGCTAAACACAGGTCCATTTTTAGTTTGTCCTACATATAGGTCATCATAACTAAGAATCTAATCCAGAGGTATGTTTCTCAATTTTCTGAAATTTCAGACATTATTTAGTGGGTATGACAGTAACTCTGTAGATGAATACAGGATTACCTGATCTATATGGAGAAACTATGTTAGTATCTGTAGCAACCTTAGTGTTAAAAAGGAGATATTTTGTATGGCATGCTCCTAATTCAGTATTGCTGCAAGCAATGAATTAGGCTTAATTCTGATAATTGATGAAGGAAGTGGTGTCATAATCATTAAAGTCTGTGGATCTTGCCCTTTAAAAAAAAAAAAGGCTTAAATTGCTACTATTTCTAAAACTGATCAGAGATTTATGAAGTTACTCAGTAGGAACTGGCTTGAATTATTTCACAGTAACCACCTCTCCCTAGTTCACCTTTTGACTGTATTTGTAAGTAGAGTTGGATGGAACTTAGAAGAAGTATTTTTAAGATATTTGTTCAGTGTTCATTACTGGTTTTGAAGGTTCACAGCATCTGTTTTGATTTCTTTTCTTTGTTTTTTTTTTGTTTTTTTTTTTTCAGATGATACAGCTGTAGAGGAAAGAAAGATTGCTTTTCATGACTTGCTTTAACAGTACCTGAATAGTGAAAGCACAATGGACACTTTTTAGAGTTTTACAGAAATAAAATTAAAGCATCTAGGAACAAGAACTTTGGACTTCGAGGAATAACAGACTTTAGAAAGCCCAGAAATTGGTCAAGAATAAAGCTAATTTGGCCACAGAGATTGAGAATGAATACTATCGAGACAGCAAAGCTTGAAGAGCATATGGAGGGTCAGAACAATGATACTTCTAATGGCTACTCACGACCTACGCTTTCAGTCAGTGAAGAGAACAAAAATGGCACTAGCAAACCAAAGGGCTTGTCTAATGGTTTGCGAAAAACAACAAAGAAATACCCTGACTACATCCAGATTGCTATGCCTGCTGAGTCTAGGAACAAATTTCCTCTGGAATGGTGGAAGACAGGCATTGCCTTTGTCTATGCTCTCTTCAACTTGATTCTAACAACTGTCATGATCACTGTGGTCCATGAGAGAGTACCTCCAAAGGAGCTAAGCCCTCCCTTGCCTGACAAATTTTTTGATTACATTGATCGTGTGAAATGGGCTTTTTCTGTATCAGAAATAAATGGAATGATACTAGTTGGATTATGGATATTCCAATGGTTGTTTCTTAGATACAAGTAAGTAGCTATTACTTTTTTTTTATCTCTGATGTATGTTTTTAGAATGTTGTTTTCCCTTGTTTACTTAGGGTAGAAAAAAAATCTTTGATAGTGTCTGTAGCAGTAGAATAGAGCTGGCAGGAAAATCACAAAGGGGTACCTTCTTTACAAAATATTCTGGTGCCCATGCTGTATATGGAAACACAGGTTGAATTATTGAGTGATGTTTTTTAAATCTGGATTTGACACCTGCATTGTACTAGTAAATTTTATTCTGGGATTAGACTTTTCAAAGTGTGCTTGTTGACATGGTGATGTTTAAAGAGAGGGAATCATATGTTGTGTTGTCATGCAAATTTGAAGAGTCTACCGTCCTCTACAGCTAGACTAGAAGATTTTTCCATTGTCTTCATTTGCTTAAACTGGACATATTTAAGTCGAATGTGTGGTTATAATATGGGACTAAAGAGAAGATCACTGAGTCAAGGAATGCTATGCCTGACTCCACACCGAAGTTAAGACTGAGGTCATGTTAAATTGGTTAGATACTTTTGGTGGGAGCTTTGTGGTAGTTACATAGTATTATGAGATGGCAAGACTAAAACCGGAAGAAAGACTTTTTAGTATTTGATGTAGATAAGTGCATGGTGAAGTGCAGAAGGTGGAGCTGCTCTTTAGTTATAGGGATTTAGCTATTTTAATTCTCTGTAACTGTTTCATGTATATCCTGCATGTGAACACTGTACTCAATCTGTTGTTTGGTTTTTTTCCCTCTTCCCTTACTTTCAGATCAATAGTGGGACGGAGGTTCTTTTTTATAATAGGAACTTTGTATCTGTACCGCTGTATTACTATGTATGTTACCACCTTACCTGTGCCTGGAATGCATTTTCAGTGTGCACCAAAGGTAAGAGCCTTTGCTCCACAATTCTTGTCTTAGTTTCTGCCTGACTCCTTGTGGCCCACTAGATCACATAGAGGATAGTGTTCCAAGTGCTATTTAATGACACAAATTACTTTCAGCTGATGTCTTCAGAGACATCAGGATAAACCAAAGTTGTGTGGTACAGAAAGAGCCTCAAGCCATTGCTGTAGTTCAGATGCTTTAAAGGAGAGTACCTTTGAAATAGTAAATCAGTAAATTTGCTTCTGAGGCTCAGAATAATCCCTCTAATGCTGCGTGGTGGGATACCTGAAGTCAATATTGTCATAAACAAGCCTGTGTTGCAGTATCCTGATTAAAAACTCAGTGCTATATGCTTTGTCCTGTTTCTCACATAACTTAACTAGAGCTGTCACAATACCTGAAGTCAGTGGCCTGTCCTTTCTTCCAGTCTGCAAAATGTATACAAATATGACCCAAAGAAGTTCAGCTATTTAAAGGAACAGATACATATAGAAACAAGTACACGTTAGTATTTTTTTTAATTTTTTTTAAATTTAAATTTTTTTTAAAAAAATTGTGGCAGTATAGTTAGGTGGTGACACAAAGGAATTCTGTTACTGATACTTCAGGTCAGTAATAAAAAGTTGCAGACGTATAATTGCCTTGGAACTGTATCATCTTAGCTGCACTGAAAGAACAGTGCACTTCAGAGAGTAAGAAATGGTTTGGTTTGCACTAAAGATAAGCGTTTTGAAACCTGAAAAAACTGCCAATTTGTTTGGGGGTTAAACTTGTTACTTCAGATCTCTTTTGATCTTGTGGTACAGCATTCTGTTTATTCAGTCTTCTTTCACATTGGGGCATTTAGGAACATAGTGCATATACTGCTTCTCTTATGAATCAGTATCTATTTGAATAAGTTCTATTTATGTACATACCACTATTGTATAGATTCAACAGTTCTGTTCTAGTACCTTGGGGAATGACTTTGTGTAGTAGACTGTATTGAGGGGTGGGAAGAGGTAAGCAAAGGAAAACTTAAATGCATCTGTTGAAAGTACACTTTGCTAGTATTAAAGCAGGATTAATTATTTGAACTCTGGATAAACGTGACAGCTCTTCTGGATTTCTTTTCTAGACCTATGTGAATATTTTTTCTGATTATTAAAAGCTCAGGTCTTTATCTTGTTTGCCTTTTTTCTTTTTGCTTTTTTATTTTTTTCCCTAGAGTTAATCTTTAAACAGCTAGGTGAAACTTGAATGTTTGCCTAGTATCTATGAGAAATCAAAGGCTGATCCCAATGCAAGTTTAAAAAAAAAAAAAATCTTCTAAATCTGAGTAAGTCCTGACTGAGTTTGTAACTAAACCTAAAACAACAAAAGCTTGAGGTTTTTGTCCTGTAGAAACATTGCTCAGCTCTGGACAGAACAACAAAAGTGGTATGCAAGGTTGTACAGTACTGGAACCAGTTTTGAATGTGTCTTACCCATTTTGTCGGTGTCTATCATGAGGTAGTTGACCATATGAACTTTTCATGTTAACCTTTCCAGTATATTCTGCATCTCATTCTGATACAATGCCTATTTTAAAATTGCCTGGGAAAGCACAGACAGAATGCTGGTGTTATCAAGCT
The DNA here is from genome assembly GCA_013400055.1 of Nycticryphes semicollaris. Classification (NCBI taxonomy): domain Eukaryota; kingdom Metazoa; phylum Chordata; class Aves; order Charadriiformes; family Rostratulidae; genus Nycticryphes; species Nycticryphes semicollaris. The sequence goes on along the minus strand of VXBJ01007145.1, from coordinate 1,131,999 downwards.
GATCTTTAGAACCTGTCAACTTTGAAATGTATGCTTGTTTGTTTAAGAATATGTGAAAGAAAGCCAAAGACAACAAAGATAATTTGTGTCCTTTTCTCCCTATCTCCCTGAATCCACATATGTTTGGACAAGAACTTTACTTAAGTCACTTACACTGTATCTTAAAGGGTTTTTTGGTACTTCTTCTGGTGTTCTAGTTGAATGGAGATTCTCAGGCAAAGGTTCAGAGGATCCTGCGACTGATTTCTGGTGGTGGTCTGTCCATAACTGGATCACACATCCTGTGCGGAGACTTCCTGTTCAGTGGTCACACCGTGGTATTAACGCTGATCTATCTGTTCATCAAAGAGTGTAAGTGATGGTTTCAATGCAATTCGCTTGGTCAAATAGTGTTCACTGGTTGGGTGAAGCAAGCTAGTTTTTCATTATTCATTGACAGGCTATTCAAATTTGGGGTAAAACATACTGTAGTTAATTAGGCGGATCAGCTCTGTGCAGGTTGGCTGATGTACCTTAGATATTAAGGGATTATTTTTTTTGTGGCTTGAGCACAGCACCATTGCACACTTACACTACAGCCAGAAGCAATGTCATTTCTTTTAAGTGTGCTCTACATCAGTTATTCCAAGCAATGGGAAGTTGAATCATGCTCTAGGGATGCCTCCTGCTAGAGCATCCTACTTACACCTGTTGGTAAGAATTTAGCAAACACACGGAAGATGCAGTGGGGTTCTGGCTGTCCCCCTCTGCTTTACATTGCTATGGGGCACAGGGACAAAAATCTGTCTGTGCTGTGTAGATAGAGCATTGATCAAAACTTGGAGAACTGAGCACCAACTTCTAAATCTGATACGTGGTAAGCAATGCTTCTACCCTGGGAACGTGGCTGCTTACGAATGTGTAGTGGGGAATTCCCTTTCCAGTTCACATGTTTGGGATTGGAATCTTCTCTTCTACTGTTGTGACCCAAACTGTGCAAATGCTAGCTTAGCTCATGGGAATGTGTGATTCTCACTGAAACAGAAATAAGACTAGTCAGCATCAGTTGAATGCCTTCCTTTTATTAAAATGTTGAGGGAAGTTGCAGTGCTACATTCTGCCTTAAACAACAAACACAGTATAAAAACACTTGTTTAATATGAAAAACTTCAAATCTGTGGATGTGAGACAGTCTTCTTCAAATGGTGATTTCTAGTGCTGATTATAGTGTGCTGATTGTTAGGCCTAGGCCTTGGTCCTTCATGTAAAGTGAGTGTTACTGAGGGAATGGCAATGGTATGTGGAACTCCACTTGTCAGAATAGTATTGGGGAAAATAACCTTTTTTTAGCCTTGTTTTGTGTATGTTATTGGAGCTTAATGCTGGTCACTTACACTTTAGTATCTTCAGTATCACAAAAGATGCAGATAACCCAGTCTTTTCAAAGCTAATATAACTCATGTACTTTTATTATAGGGGGATGGAGGAATTGTCATCCAAGTTCCTGTAATAAGGCCTTTGCTGCCTGATTGTTAGGCATATATTTCAGTGGAGCTGTGACCTGTAAATGAGAACTGCATAGCTTTCCTTTTTGTGCCTCCCATATAATTACAAAATAGTATCTGAGCAAGAGTAAGCCCTGTAATAGTTCTGACTTAGAGGTTGTTTACAGTAGTCTTGTCTGAAGACGTGTCATCAACAGAGCGGTACAAGACGTGTTCTAAGGTTTATATTATTTCTGGCTTAGTGGATATTTTGCTCTGCTCTTTCCCTTTCATCCTTTGCTGCTTCTTTACTTATTCCCCCCACTCCAGTCTTTTTCCTCAGAATAGTTATTTACATTTTAGCCTTGATATATCTGTCTTGCTTGGGGCTGTTTTCATCAACTTCTGGAGGTGACTTGGCTTCTTATATTTTATTTTTTTTAAAAAAAAACAGTAGATACAGATTTGTCTGCAGTGTTTGGGGGGAGAGTTTACTGCTTTGACAATTTAAGTCCTCCTACAGTAACTATTTAGCACAGGCCTCTCAAACTACATTGGGAAGGCTTGTAGCTTTTCTGCTGGTGCTATATGAAAGTGCAGGCTGACCATTGCTGCACAAGGCAACGGGTGCCAAAACCTCCTGCTGCGAGTGCAATGAAGCCCGTTAGCCTGTCAGAAGTTATGAATGGTCATTGTGACACCCAAGGCATTTTTCAACATGGAAAGAAGGGCAGGGGAACTTTCCACTGAAGTGGCTTAAATGCTTTTTGAAGAATAGCTTCGCCCCCATTTGTTAATCTTTAATGAAAGGGTATAAACTCACATACTGTACTTCCTTGTACAGTGTATTCTGTTTCACAGAACAGAGGTTTCATGCAAAGTAGTTAAAACCTAGGAATTCAAATAAGAGTGTCTTTTCCTGTTTAAGTTCTAGAGATGTTACTTGAGTGAAAGTTTATTTGAGCAGAGACTGTAAAAAAACAAAACAGATTTGTACACCCAAGTGAAATAATCAGTGTATGTCTTGTTTCAGTTCTGTTCCTTCCCCTGCACCCCATACCCTAAAAATTATTTAACTGGAAAAATTATTAATTTGACTAGAAAATGGGTGATGGTACTGTCAAATTGTAAGCTCATGTTGTGTTCATTTTACAATATAAGAATATATCAGTAAATTTGCACAATTCCTTAGTATTGTTTTCTGTGTCAAAACAAGGTTCTTGTAACTCGTTTAAACCACACTGGTACGTTTTAAAATTTAGTAGCCTTAATTAATGTGGGTTTTTTAATTCCCCCTCCCCTTTGTGGATTGCTATAATAATGCATATGGCTTTTTTTGTGTGTTTTTTGTCTTCTCCCCTCCCTATTTCACAGATTCACCACGCCATTTCTGGTGGTATCACTTAATCTGCTGGCTAATGAGCGCTGCTGGCATAATTTGTATCCTTGTTGCTCATGAACACTATACCGTAGATGTCATCATTGCTTACTATATCACCACGCGGCTTTTCTGGTGGTACCACTCCATGGCTAATGAAAAGGTGAGCAGCAAATACCTTTAGAATCAATGTATAGCCTGCGTTAGTTAATACTGCTCAAAGATCAAAATTCATTTCAAAACAAAAACAGAGATTCCATATTGAAGTTTAAACAAATTGGGCAAGGAGTTTCACTTGACTGGTTGGTTTAGGTAAATGTTAATGGATTAAGATGTTCTTTTTTGATCTGCACTTGCTATTAAGTTATTTCAATTTTTTTTTTACAGTTATTTTTAAAATTTATGATATTTTGGCTTAAAAACATTGGTTTTTTTAACTTCAGAGTTTTATCGCTGTAGTTAATGTATAGAAGAGCCCTTGTTTAAATTACACAGACCATCCTAAAATCTGAGTGACAGTTCTTCTCTAAGTGTTGCTGGAAGTACATTGCTCAACAGGGTCTGCGTAGTTTTCTCAAAAACAGTTTCAAGCAGGAGCATAGTGCTCAGGTCATTTAATGTAGCTTTCAACCACTGGTCATCAATGGAAACATGACCTGCCTGACAGGACTCGTGTTCAAATGCAGTGCTTCATCTCCCTGTAGTTTATACAGCAACAAAGCATCCCGGTGTGTTAGATGCTCAGTTTCTATTCTAATTTGGACTGTGACAAATACACTCTCTCAGTACTGTTTTTTCTAGGCTAAATGCACCTTGTCTTTGCAGAAATGCATGCAAATATATTGTATTTTTGTAGTTGTCTTGACTCAGTGTAATCAATTATAATGCTTTAAACTGATTGTCTCTTTCCTTTTCTTCTTTACCTACTTGTGCCATACAGACTTTAAAGGTCTCATCGCAGACAAATTTCCTCTCTCGAGCCTGGTGGTATCCAATATTTTATTTCTTTGAGAAGAATGTGCAAGGCTCTGTTCCCTGTAGCTTTTCCTGGCCGATATCTTGGCCTCCCAGCTGCTTCAAATCTTCATGCAAAAAGTATTCACGGGTTCAGAAGACAGGAGAGGACAATGAAAAATCTACCTGAAGAGAAGAAGGAAAGCATCTGCTCTGTCTTGTCTTTTTTACCAAAACGTTAATGCTGTAACCAAAGTTCTTAAGAGGACTACACTGTAACTGAAGAAGTGGACCAAGCTTCTGTGCAATTGATTGGAGAGACAATTGTAGACACACATCTTGCCATTTCATATGTTTTTCTATCATCAGGCTGTACAGACCTATCCTACTCTTCAGTGCTAATGGAATGCACCACTGATGGGATATTTTTTTTTATTAAAGAAAAAAATGGAGCAGGACTTTGCTTTACTAATGAGATAGAGGTGCCAAAGACCACATTAACACTTTCATTATTAACTATCACACATGCACAGGAGCACCCAAAAATCTCATTTTCAGAGTTCTGGAGTACATAAGGGCAAAAGCATTCTCAAATGTAAAGGCACGATATTGGCATATTGGTATATATATATATAAAAAAGCAATTGTGGGAAGTGGTTTGTTGCATTATTCTTGCTAATGAAGGTAAGGCCTTTGTGTGACTGGTACAGCTGGAAGTGAGTCTTGACTTTTTTTTTTTACACTCTGGGTATGAATATCTTACAACCCTAAAATACTACTTACCACCATTATCTCCCATATATTACGCTATATACCAATTTTTACTTTTTTTATTAGTAATTTTATATTTAAACAGTTGTGCTACCTGATGACTTTGCAAATTAGGACTAGCTGCTAACATCAGAGCTCAAGGAGCCTAAAATTTTATTTTTAAAAGGACACAGTTTCAAAGTCTAAATCTTTAATTGCAGTTTGGCCTTGTGTATATAGCTATACAGTGCCTACTTGTGTATGTACATGCATATACAGACAAAAGCACACACTGCTCTTTAGTATGTGTTTAACTACACAGAACTACTTACTGGAAAGAGTGATTATAGAGTTCTTAATTCAGGCAAGAGTCCTATAGATCTTGCTTGCTTGAGGAATGCAAGGTCAGGCCAAAATGGGGCTATATTTAAAATAAACTTTTAATTTTAGTAGCTATCTCTTGGTGAAACTATGTAGCAAGTTTGCTTGGGAGCCATAGTTCCACATCCAATTTGTTTGGGTTTGGTGTTTTTTTTTTTGTTTGTGTTTTGCTTTTTTTGGTTTGTTTTTAAACCCATTGGCATTTCTGTGACTTCAAACCCTGCCCTGCCCGCAAAGTGCCAAGGTGTGAATACCTTCAATAGTAGCATTTCTTCAGTTCTTTCCTGAATCCATCTCCTATGGAATGACACTGTGGTAGAACTCACGTGCAGATTCCTCTGTTTTTTCAGTGTTTCAGTCCAATTAAAAAGGCTGCTAAAGAAAAGTTGGCTGAGAACGTGGGGAAATTACCATGGCAAACATGTACCAAAAAACACAGTTCAACAGCTACCTGGTTCCCTGGTTCTGGTTGGTTTTCATTGTTTTGTATCGTTTGGGAAGTAAAGTAGGAAACAAACTTACTGTGTTTAACCATTTATGTTCTGTATTAATTTCTGCAGTTAAACTCAATTTGATTTTTTCAAATTTTCAGTAAAACCGGATAGCAAAGATAAAACTGCACTAAGTGTTAAAGTGATACTAATATAAAGGAAATGCTGCTTATTTTAAGAATGCCTTGAACTGAGTGACAAGTCTGAACACAGTTTAAATAATGACAACTTTTTTTTTTTTTTAAAAAAAATCCAGTTAAAGTTATAAAATGCAATACAGAGTATTCAAATGCAATTTCTTTTTTCAGTTAAGGGGATCAGTTTCTAAGAGTTGTACATGAAAATATTATTAATGTGCATTTCAAATATTTTTGTGCATTATCAAAGTAATACAATAAACAAAGTTCCTTCCAATACATCTTTGGTAAAATTTAGCTAAGAAAGAAACTGCTGATGTTTGATTTTTGTTGTTTAAAATAGGCTTCTTAGTCTTATGCCCCTGGAAGTTGTGTGGGGGCATACCTGTGTCTTCACTCACTTGGTCCTGGCAGACCTTGAGCAGATAAAATGCCTGAAAAAGCTGAATTCTAAGCTTTGTGATATCTTAAAATACAGTCATGTCAAGTCACTTGGAGTTAAATGATCTTTTAGAAATTGTGAATGAATTTCATTAGTGGTAACCATGCCTGGAAACTAACATGATGAAAAATATTCCAGTAAGAAGCTTCAACAGTGGTTTTCATCTGGTGGCTGAATAATGAATACTTATGGCCTAGCTAGCTAATTGTCTGCACAACCACCGCTACGATTCAGTGGGATTTCTGTAATATCTGCAAAGTAGAATTTCCTCGTGCAGGATGAGGTGCTTGGTTTTCTTATACTTATTTCTAGAAGGAAAAGATGGGGAAGTGATGAAATAGAACCAAGTAAAGATTATGCTTTTTGGTATAGTGTGAGCTTTCATTCTGCTGAATTTTAGAGAAGCTTCTATTGCAATATAAAAGGATAGTTTGAATGGCAGCCTTAACTCAAAATACTTGATTCCTGTTCCAATATGGACCTCCCTTAAGTGCTTAAATTTTCACCATTGTATCAAAGGCCTCAAGATGATGTGTGTGTTCAAATGGGAGAAACCCTCACTTTCCTCTTACTGCAATAGCTTTAAATTGCTTTTGCAAATTTGGATGGCATAGCTGTATTTGAAGATTCTGTAGGCCTATATGTAAGGTGATGAAATGGGGTAAGTAATGCTATATGCAAGTGCTTACTGCTATAGTATTTTATCTAATAGAAACCACATAACTGAATCATCATTATATATAAATACTATGAAGCTGAAAACATGGTTTCATCCTAAGAGGGGAAAAAAAGGATTGCAGTGTGTAGAAAGAACAGGAGAAACTTAGACTTCACTTAAGCGTACAATCCAGTGATTAGTACCTTATTCAGGCTGTACATGCCCTGTGGTTTGCAGTATGTCACTGTGATTGGTTTTTTTTCCTGGAGTTACAGTACTAATCTTTTCTTATGGGTGTCATATGAGCTGCACCTGTACTGTGACTATAAATAAAATGTTCCTTCTCTCTCCTGAAGAGCATTTATGTGTTAAACTCCTCAGACACTTAAAAAAAGGCACTGTACTTGTACACCTAGCATATTAGTATGATGAGAATGCTGTTCTGTGCTTTGCATTTATGAAACGAGATTTCTTAAATGCCTAACCTAAATTTACACCTGGATGTAAAAGGTGAACTTGAGCATTTAGACATGCTGCAATGTGGTCATGCTACAGAGGTTTAATTCCAATGCCAGAAATATACGTGA
>VXBJ01007145.1:1112123-1124435 GCA_013400055.1 Nycticryphes semicollaris | reverse complement strand
TATTTGAAGATTCTGTAGGCCTATATGTAAGGTGATGAAATGGGGTAAGTAATGCTATATGCAAGTGCTTACTGCTATAGTATTTTATCTAATAGAAACCACATAACTGAATCATCATTATATATAAATACTATGAAGCTGAAAACATGGTTTCATCCTAAGAGGGGGAAAAAAAGGATTGCAGTGTGTAGAAAGAACAGGAGAAACTTAGACTTCACTTAAGCGTACAATCCAGTGATTAGTACCTTATTCAGGCTGTACATGCCCTGTGGTTTGCAGTATGTCACTGTGATTGGTTTTTTTTCCTGGAGTTACAGTACTAATCTTTTCTTATGGGTGTCATATGAGCTGCACCTGTACTGTGACTATAAATAAAATGTTCCTTCTCTCTACTGAAGAGCATTTATGTGTTAAACTCCTCAGACACTTAAAAAAAAGGCACTGTACTTGTACACCTAGCATATTAGTATGATGAGAATGCTGTTCTGTGCTTTGCATTTATGAAACGAGATTTCTTAAATGCCTAACCTAAATTTACACCTGGATGTAAAAGGTGAACTTGAGCATTTAGACATGCTGCAATGTGGTCATGCTACAGAGGTTTAATTCCAATGCCAGAAATATACGTGAAGCCACTGTAAATTGACAGTTTTACAGTAGGTGCTTAGCACTCCCATGTGGATATAAATGGTACTAAGAGCTAATTACTCACTGCTGTGTTCTTGGAAAGATAGCTACATTGGGGTAGGAGCAAAAAGAGCTTTGCTAAATGTTCTTATGAATTCTAATACTGAGTTTGCTTCTCTCCTTTAAAAAAAATAATAAAAAGGGGGGGAGGGTGGGAAAGAAAGAAAGCAAAAAAAAAAAAAACCCAAACCCAAGACTGTATTTATATATTAGGATACACTACTTTCATGTAATACAGAAATAAAGCTCAGTAACAGAGACAGAACTGGGAAGTATTTTAAGAGATGAGAGAGAATTCTCTTAATTAGATTATTGCAAATCCACTTATCTGTATCTTAAATTGGAATCTGTTCAAACTCTGGTTTTCTCCTATGAGCAGTGTCTGGCTAGACAATTTATACTAGTTCTTCGGTACTAGCCCAAATTAATTTTTGTGTTTCAGTAGATACGAAATATAATTTGCAGTTCTAGAGACCAGATCCATTAAATTTAGTGCAAGGTGAAGTCTTTCTGTTTACTTCAAATGAACTTTCCCACAGCTTTTTTTTTAATTAAAAATTCTTAAAAGATTCATGGGGTAATTCTGAAAACGTGTGTAACCTATCAGATATACTGGAACTGTTTTTCTTTACTGGCAGACTTAACAGCTGTAAAGCTCCATTGTTACAGTGATTTTTTTTTATTATTTTTTTTTTTTTTGCAATATATGTGGTTTGGACTTACCTAGAAGTCTTCTATAAGCACACAAAATGCAAAAGCAATGTCTTACATTCAGTTACTCAACAAAAGGGGTCTTAAAAATAAATACTTCTGATGGACATTATTCAAGTGAGTGTTGCTCCTGAAGTGCACATGAGAAAAATACCCTAGTTTGCCACTGAAGTAACTTTGCTTATGTTAGCTGTCATATATACTTCATGGTGCTTCCAGTATCTAAAAAAAAAATATGTGCTGAGAAACTGGGAATTTAGAATAAGGCTTTTGTTCTAGTATTTACAAGAAAAGGAAGGAAGAAGCAGCCATTGAAATAGGTGGTGATCATATATTGCTTTTTACATGACATTAAGCTACTACACCTAACTTTGGAAGTAATATAGGATTAAATTGTTTGTGTAACACTGCTGCCAAAAAAAAAAAAACCCCACAACAAAAAACCCCAACTTACAAGGAAGTAGGATTTTTTGTAAGTGCTGCACTTGATCCTACAGAACAGGCATGTCTTATGCTGTGGACTGTGCTGGTTCTCTAACTTAGAATATAAAAATAAACCTGAACTCAGAGATACCTGGCGATTTTAAAATATGAGAGTTTGCTAATCGTATTTAAATAAGCTCTTTCTCTAAGCTGTCACTAATAGTTTCTATAACAAGAAGAAAGTACTGTAATGCTTAAAACATACTGAAGCTTTTTCTAGTGGGCTTTCGTTTCCATGGACATAAGCATTAGATTAAATCATACTAACCTAGAAAGAAGCACATAATTATTTCAGGCTAGATACAGATAACCTAAATGTTGTAGGGAAAAGTTCTAGTTCTAAACTCATCTCTTATTTTGGTAATCGTTCCTGACAAAGTGCTTAGAATGCCTGAATGATGTTTTAAGATGAAGTAACAATATTGTGTGGTCTCTAGTGTTTTATCTAAAACACTGGTGTTGAGGAGACCTTCTCTCCTGGCTAAAATTAATACTTAAAAACTCAGGAAGATTTGACCATGATTTCAACGAAAATATTTTTAATCCCCAAAGACTTGGAGTTTAGCAACGACCAGGAGAAGTTTGTTTTCTGTGGGCTGGCCTTTGACTTAAAGATAGAACCCAGGTAGGAAGAAAGGGAAGACCAGCTGTTGCTGGAAGAAGTCGTTTGAGTTCAGGTGGTGCTGAATAAGACAGGCAGTCTTATCCATACTTACAGCAGAAAAAGGATGCTGTATTACAGCGTTCTACTTACAGTTCACTCTTTTTCAAATGATTCTGTATTGGTTGGCCCAGTCCTTCCCCTAGATAAGGTGTGAGTGCTTTTGTCCTTTACTTGTCCGATGGTTAGTCCTAACTGGTTTTAGTTCTGGTAGATGTCAATGGAAAAAACGTAGATCCATTGTATACAGAGCCTAAGGTGTATTTAAAGTCTGTGTGGCTTTCTTCTAGCAGAAATACTCCCCTTTCCAGCTATGCCCATATAGTAGTAATTTCAGCTCTTGCATTTGCTCTCTGCATAGTAAGGTCTTTAGGGGGGTAGCATTTGTGAAACTGCAAAGTCCTGTTACAGCAGAATCTCCTTTGTGTCAATTGAGATTAATTTTCACAAAATAACTTTGCTGAAATGTGTTTGAAGGTGACTTGGCTTTTTTTTTTTTTTCTTTAATTAAAGAAGTGGTCAGACACTAATCTGAAGTAAAGGTGCCTTGAGCAGCTGGGGACCCAGGCACCGTGCAGGCACGTGTGTTTGGAGAAGGGTCTCTGCGGCGTGTGCAATACTGGATGCAGTACACAGGAGCCTCTCTGGGAAGACTAACTGGGTTGTGAGCCATCACTGCTTGGCCTTTTGAGCCCCTTTCAGGCTGGGGGCACAGTACCAAAGCTGGCAATAACCAGAAAGTGTAGTGAAGATCACTAGCAAATGAAAACTATGGAAGGGCTGAAAAGGGAGAGCGCTGTAAGGCCAGCTGTCAGAGAGCTGCATTCTGATTCAACAGGGGATATAACCTGGTATTCTTTCAAGCATTTGAGTTGCATTTAAAATGAGTGGGTCTGTTTTATTTTTGAATTATTATTATTGCTATTATTTTATTGGAGATGGCAGGAGTGCTGAGAATATCAAGAGGAAATTTATTTCCCTGCTTACTTTTACTTCTACCAGTGAAGTATTTGTAAATGAACCTTAAACAATATTGCTGAACTCCAACCCCTCTTCCGTTTTGAGTAACCTGTTACCACTGCTTTCTTAGGCCTGTAAAGACTATTTTTTGCATTCAACATTTTTCATAGCTTGTTGCCACTCAAAATACTGCTTAGACTTTCGCTTTGGGCTCCTCTCTTACTTCACTCGCTTCTGTTAACTGCATTTTCTAAATGGCTCGATACAGAAGAGTAGGATTTACATTTGAGAAAGCTCCAAAATTAACACTAAAGCCAGAAGGTATTTTCATCAGACACATCTTTGCCCAATTCGAAACTTGAAATTATTTTCAAGTACAACCCCCCACATCTTGGGGCATACTTTTTATCTTGGGAATTAATTACTGCTTTCTAAATGTTTAGTGCATTCATTAATGTTTATTTTCCTGATTGAGGAGAGCATGTGTGAGATGTGAAAAAGATAAAGTTCTAGGTGTTCTGTGAGGTCAGGGTCACACCAAGGAACCTCAAAGTAAAACAGGAAATAATGGTTTGATGGCTGTGGTTCTTGTGCTTTCATGTGCCTTTGAGGAGAGCTCTGAAGGCTTCTACAGAAACAGTATGGGTTGTCCCTTTTCACTGCACCACATCCTCGCTGGCTGACAGCTCCTCTTGTGTGATTTCTCCTGGGTTCAGCCCGTAGCTCTGTGCATCCACTGGAGTTACGTATCCAGCCTGGGAAAAATGGGGCAAGAAAAGCTCTTGGCTGCTGAGGAACCTCAGATGGTGATAGGGGAACACTGTAATGCTTGCATGATAAGGAGCTAATACATGGGTCTTTTTTTTATATATAGCTTTAGGGTCCAGTTCTGCAAGCGCTGTACACTGTAACACTACAATAACAAATAATATTACTTAGAAACCCTTTGTGCTGGTAGTTTCTACTTATATTTGCAAACTGGGCCTAATCTTTACATAAGTTGTTAATGGCTTTTACGCGTTGGCTTTTACGATGCAAAACTTTCAGGGTAACTCTGGCACATCAGCTGTTTTGGTTAAGTGGGTGATAACTCAGTGTTGTGGTTTGCTGTGTACCATGAGATACTAGAGCTGTGATTTAGAGGATGTTGCAATCTATGTTCACTGGGGGGGGGGGGAAACCAAGAAAGCCAAACCACAAAAAAAACCCCTATTGCAATAGCTGTACTTTAAAAAAAGAAGAAAAAAAGAAAGCAATAATGTAAGCATCTTGTCATCTTGTAGCTTTTATCTCCAGAGGTGCTATCTGATCACTTGCATTGTTGACCATGAATTTGGTAAAAACCAATGTTAAGGAAATTGTGCTGCGTGGTTTACTCGGCACATACAAATTGAAACTTTTTATGGTCAGCCTACATACTAACAAATGCAATACTTGGTTGTACTACTTATATGACCACACGTATATTTAAAAATCAAAATCTGATGTCCATTTATGGTGCTAATGATCTCTTTAAAAAAAAAAAAAATAGCAAGAGCTGGTATTCTCTTCATACCCATGAACATTGAGAAAAGCCATTGTGACACCTTTTCAATAAAGCAAAATTTCTCTGTGTTTTAAGCCTGTTCCAAATGCTTTTTATAGAAGTATGTCCCTTTTCTATTAGTTTTATATAAAAACTGCAAAATATTATAGTAAGTATTTTTAATGCAGGAAAATATTAGCAGTGTATATGGGTCTAGACTACATGTCCAAAATTAAATTTACATACGTGCTTAGGATAGCTGGTTTTCTGAAACTCACTCTAATATAAGAATTGGATTGGGTAGGATTAAGGCATAGGCTAATAGTTAAAAAAATTAATGACAAAGCTGGAGAATTACTATTATTGTTGAAGCCTTGGATACAGAATGAGAGGATGAAAAATGGACAAAACTGTGTCAGGAGAACAGAGTATGCAGTGTAGGTCCATCATTTGCTGGAACTTCTGAAAAAACAAACTTGTGAAGGAACATGACCATGTGACCATATCTAAAGAACAGAAGTGGAACTTGACATCACTATCAAGGCAGTTTGTAGTAGGACATTATAAATACATATAAAAGACCCTTAAACTAGGATTATTTAGACTGTGGGACAGCAAAGTAACCTTTCTAACTTTGCTTTAAAGCTTCACAAGCAACCTTCTCTTAAGATGAAAAAGTATCTTGTGCCTTCTGCTGCAGAAGTTATTATTGCTTCTCCCCCGCCCCCAACTTGGTTGTGATTTTTATCTTGCATATAATGAAGGACAGACAGTGCCCTCTTCAAGAGGCATCTCTAGGCAGCAGTTACCTACCTTTTTCTCTCCATAGAGAATACAAAATCCTTAGTTCGTGTTAAAAACCCCTCACTTCTCAACTTGCAGTTGTAAAGTCTCTATTTGGAAATCCTACTCTAGTCACCTCTGAAGTAAATATGATGCCTTTACTTGACGTGGCAGATAGGAACATGTGGAGCGGCTGCCGTGTCCAGGTACACACTCGTGAAGGGGCAGGGTGCGTGTGCAGTCTGGAACACCACAGCACGCTGCCTGTGCTCCAAAGTCGTGACATCCCGAGGTTTTGGTCACTAAACCAGTATCTTTCATGTACTGGAAGACGTTCTCTTGAGTCACTTGCACTTAGTACTTCAAGGAAATATACAGGCTTCTCCAAAGTCTATTTTATGGAACTTCTGTGTCTGTGCAAAGAATATTGCAGGTGTAGAGTAACTTCACTTAAAGCAGAAACAAACCCACCCTCTAGGGTAAAAGCAGGGCTGGCTGGGTGGGTTTCATTGAGTGAAAATAGTTCAGTAACAACAGCCTGTATTGTCTTGTTACTTCTCTCTGCACTTGCTTTAGCAGTGGGGCACTTGGAAGAGCCAAGGATAGAACAGTCATCCAAAAGTCTAACTTTCCTATCTTTAAATCACTAGATGCTTTGGAGAAAACTGTTTGTCTTTTTTTTTTACCAAAATAAGTGCAATATTTTGGAAATATTGGGATAAATGGTTGTTGTTTAGATGCCCTGCAAAAATGAAAGCTCTGTGAGGATGTGACGTGCACTTGACTGAGAGCAGATTTTTTTATTTTTCATTAGTATCTGCTGTGAGTTCCAGAAACACGTCTGTTAGTGCATGTGTCTAACTCAGAACTTTCACGTATTTTCAATATATTTTTTAGAAGGAGAGTTTTTGGTCAATAAAGTACCTGTGGAAATGAAAAAAAAAAAATAAAAAAAAATTGCCTGCAAGCTTACCTGAAACCTATAAAAACACAGCCCCTGAAATGAAAAAATGGGTGCTAACTCAGAAACTGTGCAGGATAACTCATCAAAAGTTTAAGACTTCGTAAGATTGAAAGGCCAAGATAAAGTTTGAGGAAGGAATATTATACAGTAAACTCTCAAAAGCAATATTAATTAAACTTCCAGTGTTTCTGCTTGGGCCTTAAGTTTGTAGCTTGGTTATCTTTAAAGAAAAATAATTTGAGGTTTTGTTTGTTTGTTTTAAAAGAAAACAAGTGTGTGTGTGGGGGGGGTTTTGTTTGTTTTTAGAAAAACTCAGATTTGACTCTGGGATTTTTGTTTGCTTATTATGTTGAGGTCTTTCTACCTTTTAGAGTCACCAAATGCTTTGATTTCTCAATTTAGGGCAAACCAGTATGTGGAATGGATTTTCCTTAAGTGTAGAATTAAGTGGAGGTGGTTTTTATTACACTGAATATGTACATATTCAAGGTATGCAGAATATTAGTAAGGTACTTATTTGTATTTTTCTGTTATTTTTATGCTTTAAAAAGAGGTGATTGGCTCTAATTGGAAAACCTAACAATGTTGCAACACTTTCTGTTACTTTTAAGTGAAAACACTTATTGAATGGTACTTCAGAGCAAAGTTTACATTTGGTCAGTAAATTAAATTAAAACGATAAAGATAATTTCTTTTTTTTTTTTTTTTGAGTTAATGTGAAATTTAATCTCTGGGTAACCTAGAATTGGCCGTATGCCACTAAAACCAATCTTTCAACTGCATATGGAGGCAAGGAGAGAATTTCTTTATCTACTGCTACTTCTCAGCTAGACTGAGAAGGAAGTGAGGCTACATTACTCTTCTGTAAAGAAAATGGGGTGATATGTTTCAGTTTTACTGAATAGCTTAGCTTCTTATTTTCAGACTGCACAGCTCAAACTTTCCTTGAGGCTCAGATTTTTCAAATATCTTTGGTTCAGATAAATTTTTTGCCCGTTTCTGTATTTTCCTAATAGATGCATTTTATTGGTGTATGCTGTAATTAACCACTGTATTTCTACCAAATACAGACAAAACAAGCTGCATTCTGTTCTGCCAAATTAAATCTGTGGTCTTAGTTTTTCTACTTTGTTTCATGTATGTCTCCTAAAATACCCATTTGCTGTTTATATTAGATTAAAGAGAGATTGCATCCAGTTGCCTTAATTATTTGGAGGACAAATGTCCTTCACCATTTGAAGCTTTATGTATTTCTAGAATTCCTGTAACTTCTGTATAATTGCAATAAAACCTTTTTACTATAGTCTAGCTACTATTTTAAGAGCCACTTGTCAGTATCTTTGCTCAATGTTCAACTCTCTAAAAAGAACACCACCCTTTTTAATGGGTAAGCACCATTTGTTCTGTGCATTTTTGTTTTGGGGAGGTCACTTTAAAGTGGGGGTTACCTGTGTTTTGCCCGCAGTGCTTGCTTCTTGTTGTGAGAAACTGAAATCACCGATGCTGCAGCAGATGGTTTGGGGTGCCATGCAGTAGCGTTTTCCAACAGCTAATTACCTCTGTAGGGATTAAATCTTAGGTTGCTGATCAGCTGGAGAAAGAGCACGAAGATATATTTTGCAGAGAGGGGAAAGGTACCCTGAAAACCAGTTAGGTTTGGGGATGGAGGGGGTGTTTCCTTACTGGTGTGGGGGTTTTGTTTTTTTTTGTTGTTGTTGTTTTGGTTTTGGGTTGGTGTGGTTTGGTTTCTTTTGTCTGCGGTTTTTGTTGTTATGGGGAAGGATAAGAACTAAAACCATTATTCCTCTAAAATGTAGGTCCAGTGCTGTTCTGCACTTGCCAAGCAGTTACTTTGCCTTTCTCCCAGCTTAGTCCTTGGTTATGAAAACAGAAGATGTCGCTGTTACCTAGAGGTGCCAGCTTTTGGTTTTGGGAAGGAGAGGATGGACCATCCGCTTTTCCTTTCTTGGTAAGAAAAAAAAAACAAAACCAAACTATTTTTGCAAGAGAGGCATTTAAAAGCTAAGTCCTCTGGGGCTGTAAAGAGTACTCACTTTTTTTTTTTAACTAGACGGACATATATGTGCTTATGTTCGATAAAATAATTTAAACTTGGACTAAGCCCAAGTATACACCTTTTTGTTTTGGTATCATCCCCCAAAGAAAACCCTCAAACCAACAGGCACCTCCACGCACACACACCCCCAAAAAAAACCAACACACACACACACCCCACTCCACAAAAACTAACTTTGCTTTTCACAGTGTTTAGCAAAGCCTCCCCGGATAAACGCCTGGATTTTCCGTAACACCACCAACCCCCGCTGCGCCGGCTCTGGGCCCCTTCTCCTCCCGCTGAGCGGATTCCGCCCCCGGGGCGGCTCCGCTGCCCGCCCACAGCCCGCCGGTGGCAGGGTCAGGGCACCAGCAGGCCTCGCCTCCCGCCCGCCCCCGCCATCTTAAGCCGCTAGGCGCTGGAGGGGGCGGGAGGAAGGATCGCGGCGGGTTGCCGCGCCGCCTGAGGCATGGCCGCTTGGACGTGGCTGGTGCGGGCCCCCACCGCCACCGAGCTGCTGCTGGCGGCCCTGTGCTGGCTGGGCTGCTACTGGCTGCTGAGGCGGCGGCCGCGGGCGCTGCTGGGGCTGCCGCCGGGCCCGGCGCCCTGGCCGCTGGTGGGCAACTTCGCCTTCGCCCTGCTGCCGCCGCCGCTGCTGAGGCGGTGGGCGGTGGAGGTGCGGGGCGGCGGCCGGGGCTCCCCCGCCTTCTCCCCTCACGTCTTCCTCACTAGCCTCACCAAGATGTACGGCAGCGTCTTCCGACTCTTTGTGGGCAGCCGCCCCTTTATCGTCCTCAACACCTTCGGGGCGGTGCGGGAGGCGCTGGTGCAGAAGGCGGAGGTGTTCAGCGACCGGCCCTCCGTCCCCATCGTCCTCATGATCACCCGCAAGAAGGGTAAGGGGGGGCCGCCGCCGGGCCCGGCGGGCTGCTGGGGCTTCGTGAGCTGCCCGGGGGCCGGGCAAGGCGATGGGGCAGGAGCTGTTGGGTTTGGTGGCCACCGTGCCGAAATTGATGAGCGCTGTGAATGACAGACTTGAACCACTTGCTTGCTTGTCCGCTGGCGGTGGGTGTCCCCTTGCCCCGCTGGTGACAAAGCCCGCCCTGCCTCGGGGTGAGCAGGCGGCATCTCTTGGGACTCGGCAGCGCTGCGGTGTGCGCGACGGGCCTCATCCCTTTACCTCTCTCTGCGGTAAAGCGAATGGCATTTGTGCGGCAGGGGCTGTAGGAACAGCCGGTCTGGTCTGTCACCCAGGGGCAGCAGGCACCGGGAGAAGAAATGCCGAGTGCTTTGGCAGCGGTGCGCGGTACCCGTGAGCTGCCCCGGGTCTCAGCCGGGTCGGGGTGGCAGGAGCCCGGCCTCTGGAACCCCACGGCCGGGCAGCCTGTGCTGCCCGCATGGCGGCTGCTGTTCCTGAGATGTCTGTGGGTGCGATTTTCTGCTCCTCAAAACTTACTGAGCGCGCTTGGGGATTTTTGAGTAGGTCAAAGGAGGCTTTAAAAAATAAAACAAAAAACAAACCAAACAAAAAAAAGAGCTTTTGGGAGTTTAAACACATGACAGCTGCATTGCAGAATTTCTTCACTTTTAGTCTTTAGGTTGATTACAGATCTCAGTGTTTGTGGAAAACTGCTTTTCCTTTTTAAGTTAAGGAGAGCTGGCTGGCCCAGCAGGCTTGTTGATATGCTAACGGTATTGTGAAACTTGTTTATCTTTTTTTCTTTGTTTTTCCTGGGGCTGGAGAAATCTGTTGGTCAAGTGCCTGCAGCTTTTTATCGTCAATTTTTTACTGCGCCAGAATTACTCCAGCAAAGATAAGCGAGGGCCCTAGATTGTGTTTATTAAGAAGCAATCAGGTGCTACTGCTGTAGTTGGTTTAAAGAATAATAATAAAAAACATTAACGATACCGGTTTAATGATATTGATCTGAGACAGATTTTACTGACATGTAGTTGTTACAGTACATGAATATTTTTAGGTACAGTACATTTAGCAAGGACTATCTTGACTTCAGCAAGGCTTTTGACACCATCTCCTACAGCACCTTCATAGATAAGCTTAGGAATTGTGGATTAGATGAATGGACAGTGAGGTGAATTGAAAACTGGCTGAAAAACAGAGCTGAGAGGGTTGTGATCAGTGGCACAGAATCTCCTTTGGAGGCCTGTGACAAGTGGGGTCCCCAAGGGTCAGTTTTGGGTCCAGTTCTCTTCAATATTTTCATCAATGACCTGGATGAAGGGATGGAATGTACCCTCAGCAAGTTTGCTGATGACACACAAACTGGGAGGGGTGGCTGACACATCAGAAGGCTGTGGACAGCGAGACCTGGACAGGCTGGAGAGGTGGGCAGAGAGGAACTTGATGAAATTCAACAAGGGCAAGTGTACTGTCCTGCACCTGGTGAGGAAGAACCCCCTGCACCAGTACAGGCTGGGGGCTGACTTGCTGGAGAGCAGTTCTGAGGAAAAAGACCTGGGAGTCCTGGTGGACAACAGGATGATCATGAGCCAGCAACGTGCCCTTGTGTATCCTGACGTGCCTCAAGAAGAGTGTGGAAGCAGGTCAAGGGATCTTATCCTGCCCCTCTACTCTGCCCTGGTGAGGTGCCATCTGGAGTACTGTGTCCAGTTCTGGGCTTGCCGGTTCAGGAAGGACAGGGAACTGCTGGAGAGGGTACAGCAGAGGCCCACAAAGATGATTAGGGGCATCTCTCTTATGAGGAAAGGCTGAGGGACTTGGGTCTTTTTAGTCTAGAGAGGAGAAGACTGACGGGGGATCTGGTCAACACCCATAAATACTTAAAAGTGTGGGTGTCAAGAGGAAAGAGCCAGTCTTTTTTCAGTGGTGCCCAGTGACAGGACAAGAAGTAACAGGCACAAACTTGTACATAAGAAGTTCCATCTAAACATGAGGAGGAACTTCTTCACTTTGAGGATGGCAGAGCCCTGGGACAGGCTGCCCGGAGAGGTGGTAGAGTCGTTGTCTTTGGAGACGCTCAGAACCCACCTGGACAAGTTCCTTTGCAACCTGCTGTAGGAGGACCTGATTTGGCAGGGAGGGGGTTGACTAGAGGATCTCCAGAGGTCCCTTCCAACCCCATATGATTCTGTGATGCTGAGCTTACGTGAGCTGGTGCAATGAGTTGGATTGTCACAGATGGGATAACATTGTAGAATGAACCAGAGGGGTAGTTCATTTGTGTATTCTGAATACATAAAGGAAAAGTCAGTGAATTTGGGCAGCGTGGCCTTTGCCTGGCCTTTGCTCAAGGAGGTTCTCCAAAAGCCGCTGGAAGTCACAGCTGCCTGGGTTTAGTGGTGGCATGTAGGAGACAACTGAACTTCAACAATGCTGCATTTGTGCCACTGGGAAGGCAGTTGCTGCAGAACCAGTGGGGTAACAGGTGGGAGATATGTGTTATCAAAAAGGTTTGGTTTTTTTCCTTTTTTTTTCCTTTTTTTTTCCTTTTTTTTTCCTT
>VXBJ01007145.1:995270-1111156 GCA_013400055.1 Nycticryphes semicollaris | reverse complement strand
TTCCCCCCTTCCTTCTTTTTCCCCCCTTCCTTCTTTTTCCATGGTATAGGTAGAGTGTAAATTTCAAAGGTCACTTTTCAGATAGTGTCCCTAAAAGGACTGGGCTTACAAGTGTTGTTTCTTTCTGTGTGTGGTTCATGGAGGAGTTGGATGGGTTACAACGCTCACACTGGAGGCCCCTCTAAGTTTGGTCTGTGAGCCTCTTGTGCTTAGTGTCAGGACTACATGGGTGAAACGTCATGGATCCAGGCAGTGACGGTTGTATTCGTGTGTGCTGGGAAAAGAATCAGTTAAAGTGAGATGGTTGTTGAACTTCAGATCTACCACTGAGGACTTGGGTACTACAATGCTGGGAATGCTTTGAGTCAGAGGAAAGAAAGGCTTATCAGCTCTGTGTGGCTCTGTTGTGTGTAAGATGCAAATAGAATATTGTGTCCAAGGGAGAGCAAGTACAAGTATTGGAAGTAGCACAGGGAGGAGACCGCCTTGGCTGGATGGGAAGCACAGTGAAGAGAACCTAAGGGAGAAGGCAGAGGTCAGTTCTTGACTGCACACACACCTGCAGAAGGAAAAACACTGGGGAGAAAGAGTAGGTTTTGACATTTTTAGGTCAGTAAAGCACTTTTGTATTTTATAGTTCTGAGAGTTAGCAAAGATTCAGTCTCTTGAGTGGACAGAGCTTGGGCAGTCATCTGCCTTTATTATCCTGCCCTGTGCACATCCAGATGTAGCCATTGGACAATACAGATGTTAAATGTTATTAAATGTCATGAATTCTGTGTTTGCCATTGTTCCTTATACTGCAGTAACTCTAAAGCTAGCAGTGAGAAACTTGGAGGGGGTGGCAGTCAGCCTTTGCCAGAACTTGCTTCCTGTAAGGATTTGAATTTTTCAAGTAAAACCTTTCTGGGTTTTTGTGGGTTTGTTGCTTTGTTGTATTGAAAGGTTTTCATTATCAGTTCATAGAAATTACCCCTCTCTAATGAGCATCAAGTCCTGGTTATGCTGGATTCTTGTATTTTCTTCAGGGGGTTTGGTTTGAGGTTGTTTGGTTGTTTGTTTTGTTTGTTGTTCTTTTGGATTATTTTTTTAGGAATACAGTTGTCTGTGCTGGAAATGTTGGCTTTTCAGGTCACGAAGAGATTAAGTAAGATTCCATTATTGCCTGGTAGTGATCCAGTTGGCAGTTTTCTTTCTTCTCTTATCTGTGTTATTCTAACTTTATGCTCTTATTCCTTAGTCTGCCTCCTATGTTATTCTTTCCCAATTTGCAAATCAGTTATTAACATTCTGCAGCAGTTTGGTTTTTGGGATTCAGAAGGCATTATGCTGCAACAGCCATGCCCTGTGCAGATCTGCTGGAGAGGCTCTTTGAGCGTGGGGAGGTTTGTTGATGGCAGCCTTCCCGTGTGGCAAGGAGAGTCTTTTTTACATTCAACACAACAGGTCTGTTTTCTTTCATGGAGGTATTTGGATCCTAAAACTGATTTTCCTAATGACATAAAGGGGTAAGAGACAGGATGGAGAGTCTGTTTTGGAGATATTTGTTGTGGGATAGAAATAGGCATAACATTTTGTGCCAAGAAATCCACATTTCTTTCCCACCCCAGCCACAAGCCTTGAAAATCCAGGTTGGCTCTCAGGCTTATTTGGGGTTGAATTTGGCTATTTTTTCGTCTATCCTACTTGAGGACACCAGTGCTACCAGGAAACATTACTTGAGAAAGGGAATCTGAGAAGTTTTGGTTCTGTTTTTGTAGTGCCAGGGAGTAGATGTTTGAATGGATTTCCTAAGACATGTCTTTGTGCAGAGAAGAGGAAGCTCAGCTGATTCTCAGCTTGTTCTGACACCTGGTCATGTGTTTGAATTCTTCAGTCTGTCAGCGCTACTAGGAGCAGATAATGTAATCAAAAAGTCTGCCTAGAAAGATTGCCAGCTTTATGTTGCACTTAAACTATTTATACCTTTGGGATTGCGGACCCTTCTGAGTACAGTTATCTCATTTACACATCTACAGATTTCTGTTTGTGGCTATGGATTTCTTACTTGCTTATTCTCCTTTCTCTCTTAGAGGCTATGGACATTAAGTTGAAAGAGAAATGTAAATAAGGTTAAGTATTGAAACATGGTGCACCTTTCTATTGCTAATTTCTTATGGCCATTTCTCTCTCTTTTAAATTTAACATGAAGGTTTGCAGTTGACAGAAGAATTGATGTTGCTTTTATGAAGTGACTTTTTATTTCCAGAAAAAAACACGTGGTGCCACTTTACTAGAAGAACAAAAGCAGAACTAGCCTGTGTTTTGATGACTTTAAACTCTCATGGGTTGACCACGGAGTATATTAGAAATAACAGGTTGTGTATTTGGTTACATTGGGATATCTTTGGTGTGGTCTGTTAATTCAACAAAAGAGATGTTTCTGTTTGTGAGTGAGTAATAGTTTACACTTGAAGCAATGGGATTTAATTTAGGTGGTGTTTCCTAATGACACAATCATGCAGTATACGTGCCTTGAGGCATCAAAACTGTTGAGATGCAAATCAAGCAAGTTTTTGCCAAGCGGCTCTGAACCTGTCTTCACCTTCCCAGTCTGCAGCATGTGTATCCTGTATTTGGATTGTAAGTTAAAGAAAAACTTTGCTTGTAATAGAAATATGTACACGTGCAAACAGTACTGAGAAATTTGTATAATGTGAAGGGGAGGAGAAATGTAAACTGGTTTGTGCTTCAGTATCTTCTGTCCTGCCTCAATGAAGGAATTTGTCTTGGGACAATAAGGAGAAAAGGCTGTAGTAAACACACGTCCCAGAGTAACAGTTCCTACAAAATTGTTGTAATAAAGCATCTGCAGTACCTTTTCTCCATCCACTAGTGTCTTGCAAAGACTAATTCTGATTATATTAATTATATTATATTAATATAATGATATTAATTTCACTGACTGGGAAAATGAAGGGCAGAATTTCCCTCAGCTGTTCCCTTGTGTTCTTCCTTTAGCTCCTGGCCCACTGCTTAGGATAGATTTGCTGTATATAGTTTCCCCTCTTCTGGCTCTTGAGTTGGAAACTTGTCTTAACTATTTCTTCTTGAAAATAGAACATTTTGATTTCAGACTCTCCCTTTCTCTTCCAGGTGTTATTTTTGCACCTTATGGCCCTGTGTGGAAGCAGCAGAGAAAATTCTCTCTTGCAACACTACGTCATTTTGGAGTAGGAAGACACAGCCTAGAGCCTAAAATCATTGAGGAACTGAAGTTTATAAAGGAGGAAATGCTGAAGCATGGGAAGGATTCATTTAATCCCTTTCCAATCATTCGCAACGCAGTGTCCAATGTTATCTGTTCCATGGCCTTTGGCAGGCGTTTTAACTACGAGGATGTTGAGTTCAAGACGATGCTGAAGAACATGGCCCGCGCGCTAGAGCTAAGTGTGAACAGCTACATGATCCTGGTCAATATCTGCCCTTGGCTGTACTACCTTCCCTTCGGGCCCTTCCGGGAACTTAGGAAAACAGAATTAGATATTACTGCTTTTCTAAAGAAAATAATTGCACAGCACAGGGAGACACTGGACGTAGCAAATCCCAGGGACTTCATTGATATGTATTTCATCCATGCAGAAGAAGAAAAGAACAACAAAGAGAGTAGTTTTAATGAAGACTACCTGTTTTTTATCATTGGTGACCTCTTCATCGCAGGCACAGATACTACTTCCAACACATTACTGTGGTGCCTGCTCTACATGTCTCTCTACCCAGAAGTACAAGGTAAGACTATTTTTAATCTAGTTGTTTTATTCCAAATAGTAAAGCTCTAGATGAATGTTCAGAAACAGAAGCAAACAGCAGCAAGAGTTGGAAGTCATTTGGAGAGCAAATAGTACATGTGTACATATAATTTGGAAAGTTAATATGTAATCAGGCATCTGTCCTGCTCTGCTACGATGAACTCTGGGTTAGTGCTATATATTAACTATGTAAATTGTCCTATCTTTCATTATCTTGCATTATCTTTCCCAAGCAATTCCAGGTAACTTTAGCATGTTTTAAAAGCTTTGGCAATTGTGGCATTCCAGGCCTGTAGTACTGATACAAGATATGTGAGATACGTGGTGATAAGGTCTGCTTTTATGCCTCCCTGAGCATGGAGGTTCTTGAGCCTAGCCGCAGGGTCTGGGAACATGAAACACTGCTCACTGTAGAGGAAGATCAAATTAGAGACAGCTTAAGTAAATTGGACTTAGACAAGTCCACGGCTCCAGCTGCTCAATGTCATTGCAAGGCCTTTCCCCATCAGTCTTGAACGGTTCTGGCAGTTGGGTAGGTTGCTGATGGTGAAGGAGGGGTGGGGGTGGAGAGGGAAAGGAAAGGCACGTGGTCCTAAAGGAGAGGCAGAAGGAACTGGACTTGTTCAGTGTTAGGGAAAGATGACCAAGGGGAGATCTTATGCTGTCCACAACTACCTGATCAGAAGATGCTAAGAAGATGGAGGCGGTCTCTGCTGAGGTGTGGAGTGGAGGGAAGAGAAGCAGTAGAGACAGCCTACAACAAGAGAATTCTGATCAGATACTAGGGAAAAAAAATATCCTGTGAAGGTGGCAAGGTTTGCAACAGGGTATTCTGACAGTTAACAGAATCTCTGACTTTGGAAGTGTTAGGAACTCAGTGGGGTATGACCCTGTAGTCTGAACTACCCCCGCAGTTGTATCTATCTTGGAAGATGATTTGGCTTTGAGTAAGAGTTTAGATCTGATGACCTCCTGAGATTCCTTGCAACCCAAATTATTTGATGGTGATGTGATCTGGTTACTGTTTGTGACAGCATTCAAGAAACTGACTTGTAGATTTGTGTGGATATAAAAAATACCAGTGGTGCTGGGGAGGTCACAATAATAAAACAGTACTTGCTAGACTTGCATTTCAGGACTTCTTTGCATAAATTTCCATCACCAAAGACTTAAAATTAATTGTGGTTAAATATTTTCTACGGTGAGTCTTGTTACAGTACATGTGGTTGCAAAGCCAGCAGTTTCAGTAGTACTACGTAGCAACTTTGGAGGGTTGAATTTAAGAAGAATAAAGCAATTGATTTATTAATTTAGCAGCAGCTTTTCCTAAAGTCCTACATAGCAACTGATTTCCACTAGAAAGATTGCCAAGTATATGCAGACTGTCAGAATGGACAGATTCTGCTTGGGTAATTCTACCTCAGTTTATAGCAGTGAAACATTTCCCCAAGAGACCACTGCTTTTCTCAGACTTCTTAAGTTATCTAAGAACAATATAAACCTGGAATACTTTTATCAAGTATTTGAGATTTTGAGGTTTTCATGTGCGGCAGCTATTTTGCAAATAAGCAAATAAATACTTGTTTACAGCACCTCTTTCTCTGGAATAATCTCTTTAAATAGGTCAATATCATAGTTGATTGCAAAAAGTCAAACAGATTGTTGAGCAAAGATTGCAAAACAAGGAATCAGTTCAGTATATGGGAGAGTGCATTCCCTGGGCACAAATGTAAAAGAAAATTCTATTGCATAGGCTTACTATTCTAGTTTTAGTTGTGTGTTATCACTGCTTGGTTTGATGTGCAGTTACATGACTTAGATTCATTCTAAATTAGAAGAGTTTTGTGTTTCCTTTTTCTTTAACCTCTTTTCCTACTGCCTGGTACTGTACATGCACGTACAAGTCACTTTTCTCTCTTCTGCTGATCTCTTAACAGTTCTGTTGGCTCCCTCTGCTTTCTCCTTTCCTTATGCTGTTGCTGTTGTCAAACTATATGAATAAGATCAGTAGTCCAGAGTGTATCACTTCACGATGTAATGTGGTTCTCTTACTTCTAGTATCCCATTCCTTAGGTGTCCTGATTGCCTGGGAGTCCTGTATGGGCCTTTTTTGTTTGTTTGTTTTCCTGGTAATATTTTTCTGTCCTGAAAGAAGCACCTGAATTGCTAACTTTCAGCAACAGCAAATGCTGCAGACGTAGAAGGGCAAATGAAGGGCTATCAGGGGAATAAAATTAGAAAGAATGTATTTGTCTGTGGAAGCATGTTTTGCCTTTTACATGGAAAAAGAATGGTGGGTGTGTGCGCACATGGGGAGGCAGTGGGGAATATTTTGTTCCCTGACTTGGTTTTGGTCTTTGACTTCTGAAGATCTGTGAGATTTTTAAATATGTGAAGTATAACAGAGCAGTTCCAATAACAAGCTGTTAGCAGAGAACTCTTGAGGCCTATGTTTTTGCAGTTGGTAACATGAGCAGCAGTTTGGTCACTTTCTGTGTAGTTCCAGATATTGTTACAAACTCTGAGGAGATACTTGGGATAAAATGCCAGTGTGATACTTGGTATGAGACAGTTTCCCTTTTCACCCTCTCCCCCTCCCCCTTATTTTTTTTTAATAATATTGAAAACTTCACTCGTTTAAATCACTGTGAACATATATACTTGAATACAGGGCTATAATGTGTTATTTAAAAAAGTAGCAAAACCTCACAAAGCATGTACTTGAGAGCTTCACCACTAGGAAATCTCTAGCTGTCAAGGTATATTTTACTGTGTTCCTCATTTGAGGACTTGTTTTGGCGCCAAGGCCAGTAGGTGGCAGCAGCTGTTCATTGAGTACAGTTTGTACAGTATTTCTGAATGCTCCCCTGAAAACAGAGAAACTTTTTTGCATTGAGCTTTTATTTAATCTTGAATCAGTGCTAAGGAGAGAAAAGAGCAAAAACTCAGAGTGTCAGCAACATGGATTCTGAATCTTGGAAAATGCAAGCAGGACCAACCACAAAGTATTCAGGATATCAAGGGTAAGAAACGAAAACTGACTTTTATTGGTTGTGATTAAAGATTAATGTTGAGGTCTCCTATTTCAAGAGTGTCTTTAGCCAGATTCCAAGTTATCTGGAAGAAGAGGTGCATCATCCTGTTACACAGGTGAAGCAAATCTTACATCTTGGAGACCTTTAGTCTCTTCAGTGACATGAAAGGGGCACAAGTATTTTGACACTTTGCACCTCACGTGAGTGAGAGGGAAGATGAGATCATTAACTTCTGTTTTTCCTTTGCAGAAGGGCAGCGTGGGGGAAGGAGCATCTGCTGCTGCCTTTTGGGGGAACTGGGAAATAGCTGAGTTTATTTTCTGTGAACAGAAAGTAGGAAACAGGGTCAAGTTAAATGGCTTCAACACTTGTAGTAACAGCACCATAATTGCGGCTCCAGAATGAAGTATCTGAAGCAGCTGTATGAAAAGCTGTCCCTTCCCTTCACCACCTTTCCCAGGCCTGAGAACTGGATCACGTCAGGGACAAAGGCTGGCTCAGGCATGCACTACATGCTGTACCTTTTCATTCTTTTTTTTTTTTAATGCAGGCCAGAAGCTTGATGATTTCACTGGTCAAATTACTGTATCGTTAAACTCTTACACTAAGATTACAAACATTTAGAACATAATTTTTCCTGTACTTTTGCAATACAGAAGTGCTAGCACTGTCTGTTGTCTCAGTAGCTTTACTCTTGAGAGTTGTCAACATTGCACTTGATTGTTTTGTTCTTCACTCAGTCCATTCTTGAGGCTTATGTTGGCATAGTTATTTCATCTAGAGACCGTGTCTAGCAGTCATTTTCAACAAACCTATCCCAACAATGAACCATAGGGAAATGAAATTGAGATGGCATCTTCTCACATATTGTGCATCTTTTTTTATTTTATTTTATTTTTCTTGCTCCCTTTGAATAGAGAAGGTTCATGCAGAAATTGAAGCAGTTCTAGGACGTGACAAAGTTCCTTCTCTTACCCACAAGGCTCAAATGCCCTTCACAGAGGCAACCATTATGGAAGTGCAGAGGATGACTGCGGTTGTTCCCCTTTCTATTCCTCGAATGGCCTCAGAAACTGCTGGTAAGCGTTTGTAGAGACTTGTTAATGCAACGTTTCTTTTATGGATGAAGATCTGATGGGCCATCTACTCAGAATTGATAAAGATACATGTAACCCAAGCATGTAAAATGCCAATTATAGGGAGTAGATGGACTTGGGATACTCCAGAAATTTTCTAACTTAGAGTGATTTCTGTTCTGGGGGTCAGCCTGTGTTGATTGATGTTTTTAGTAGTAGTTGGCAGCTGAGACTTTCTACCTTTGCACCTGAAACAGCAGAGTTGTTTTTGGCCATCTGACACAGAGGTTTGAAAACATCCATTTGGAGCAACTGGTTTGCTAAAGCTTGAAAGGCTTCTGCCATTTAGCTCCACATCTACAGAAAACAATAAAACATTCCAAGATGTCTGGAATACTGGGCTTTCAAACCCAGTACTGGATTGATCTGTTTTTTTAAAATGTTGTGGCTTGCAGGACAGTGATGTGCAACAAGCTGAAATGAGACAAGTCACTTCAAAACCCTTTTGTGATAACGGTTCAAAATCCATCCCTCTTCCTTACCTCCACCTTCAATATGTTGGGGCTCTGTGATGGCACAGGAAGAGGAGGAAACTGCATCACAGCACTTCCATGCAGCAGAGTGCATTTCTGATGATCGCTGCTGCCTTTTCCCTGCAGGGAGCTGTTGCTGTAACTTGATGTTATTCCAGCTGCTCCGGCCTGCGTGATTCTGACCCAGGCAGGCCTAGCAGAGACCACCTTTGCCTTAAGCTGCTGCTATGTTTGCAATCCACTGCTAGGGTTCCCTATAGTTTTTGTGACATCTTCCAGTCATCTTTTTAATAAGTGTCCTATATTTATTTCTAGCAGCTTGTGAGATCCTCTGTCTCTCTGCTTTTGTTTAAAGTGCTGCAGGGATATACTATTCCGAAGGGCAGTGTGATTGTGCCCAATTTGTGGTCAGTACACAGAGATCCTAACATTTGGGAGAAACCAGATGAATTTCAACCATCAAGATTTCTGGATGAAAATGGCCAACTAATTAAGAAAGAGGCATTCATTCCTTTTGGAATGGGTAAGATATCCACATGCAGTGAGTAGCTGGTTGGGGGTGATGGTGGTATTTC
Organism: Nycticryphes semicollaris; assembly: GCA_013400055.1. Classification (NCBI taxonomy): domain Eukaryota; kingdom Metazoa; phylum Chordata; class Aves; order Charadriiformes; family Rostratulidae; genus Nycticryphes; species Nycticryphes semicollaris. Next base: position 1,102,149 of record VXBJ01007145.1, on the reverse strand, counting down.
AAGTGTAGGGCCTTGGAGGCGTGAGATGTCAACGTTGCACATAGGACCAAGTACAGAACTTGGTTTATTATTACAGTCAGTGACTTGCAAAACAGGTTGGGTTCCTAAAGTCTTCTCTTCAGTTGCCAGGCAGAAATGAGAATTGGTGAACTGTCCTTTGGTAATACTTTTGCTGTGGATGTATATGCTGATAATATGAAGCACTACAGCTGAGCAAGGCTTAGACTGAAATATGGGAGACTAAAGCTTCAGAGTTCATAGCTCAATAGCTTGAGCCTTTCTGTGTTTGGACTGTGCCAGCATAGGAGTTGCATATGTGTTAACGGATGGATCAGCAGTACAGAACCAGTAACACATCTCTTCTAACTGTTCTTTAGGTAAACGTGTGTGCATGGGAGAGCAGTTGGCAAAAATGGAGCTGTTCTTAATTTTTGCAAGTCTAATGCAAAGTTTTACCTTTTTGTATCCTGAAAATGCTGCAAAGCCATCTATGGATGGAAGGTTTGGTTTAACTTTAGCTCCGTGTCCATTCAATATAATAGCTTTGAAGAAATGATACAACATCAAAAAACTTTAAACAAAGAAATATCCAGCTTTGTTTTGTTTCCAGATTATTTTGTTACTTTCTTTCCAGAAAAACACCAACCACACAAGCTCTCACAGTCAGTGAGAATGATCCATTTACACCTCTGGAAAGAGAAGATTTTTTTTTTGTCAGCTGTTGCATTCCATAAATGAACTGACAGCGTAGTTTGCAATTTGATACTAAAACTTGCTGGGCTTATCCACTCTGTCTATAAGCTATTACTGTCTGTTTGTCAAATATTAATTATGGGAAAATGGTCCAAAACATCTGTTAATGCTTCAGCAAATAGTCATTGTTATTTTGGTAAAAGTAGTATGTACACATTTTATTTATAAGATGAGTGAAGGACATAATCTAATACCAAAAGGATTAATAAATAAGAGGCTATCAGCATTTTCTGTGTAAAGAAACTGAGCTTACAATGACAGATACTTTCTGGAAATTACTAAATGACATTTCTTTTAACCTTGGAAGATTCTTTCTTGCAAGTAATTCATAGGTGTAGATTGGATGGAATCACTCTGTATTCCTGGATCCAAACATTCTGGACTATCAGGGCTCACTGTAAACAAGCAGGTACCAACTCTAAAACCCCAGGCCTGGAGGCCAAGTGAATCCTTGAATATGCCGTGTTCGTAACATGAAAGGAGTGTTGTGGCATCTGGATGCAGATGTTCTATCTCAGAATATAAACAAGAGCAGATTTCTCTTAACAAGAAGCAGAAGTCTGTTCTCTGTGGTGCCAAGCAGATATTCAAGATGACATCTGTGCTGCCACTTCGCATTTGCTGTTTTCCCCACCTCCGCAGTGACATCTTGTTCTCTGGTTGCAACCTGGACAAGACCAACAGCCCCACTCATCAGGGAAAACTCTACGGGCATCGTCCGGAAGTTGGGGCTTGCACTCAGGTTTTTCATTTACCAGTGCTGTGGCCAATACTGCCACAACTTGTTGGGTTTTGGGAACTGGAGTCTCACTTCAAATACGATGCTACGGATATAGGTCTTACACATTTCGGCACGGACCATAAGGAATCTGACAAACTGGAGATTTAAGTATAAAGGCTTTTTGTTTGTTATCTTCCATATGGAGTAAACAGGTCTGTAGGTCATTCACGATTAGTGCATTGAGTACCTTCTCTTTTCACATGTAAAATTTATTGCTGTTTACCACAAGGAAACCGGTTCTGAGGTGTTTTGAAAGGGGGCACTCAGTCTTGCCTTTTAGTTGAAAGATCCTCCCAAAAACATTGGAAGAAGGAGATGTAATGATTAATTTCTAAACAATTGTTCTTAATCATCCTTAAATCTCTTTATATACCTTTTGATCTAGGAGAATTTCCTATCAAATGAAATAATATGTAGTCTTTTAAGGAAATTTCCCCCCTCACTGGAGATCTAGAAAACACTAGCAATCCTCGTAATGCCAAATCTACAAGACCAAAATGTGAAACTGACTGTAAAGTGAAACTGAGTATTCCACAGCAGAAACTAAACATAAATTATAAAAAGAAGAGTCAACTCTTCAGCTTAAATTAACCTCTGGGTTTGTCTCTTATCACTTGATGTTTTAAAAGCCAGCCAGTGCCTTGCAAAGACTGTAAGATACTTATTGTGGATTTAAATTGAAATTTTCTGTTAGCTGTTGTGAGTGACAGAGCGGCTTAATTTCCAAATCATATATTTGGTTAGTCAGGTACCCCGTTGTTTGTGTGAGAACTTCCAGTTCTTACAAAGGCTAACTTTTGGCTTTAAAGATTAGCCCATGCTCATGTTAAACCCTTTCTTTGTATGAAATTTTTGAAAACTCCATGGCACAATAAAAAGTAGAGTTTGGTACCAATGTTAGAAAACTTGCACTAAAAGCTGACAGCATTGGAAAAATAAGCTTTTATTTCTTCTTTGACTTTATATTTTCCAATGAATAGATAGATTCTGTACACTCAGGATTTTTGTCTGAAAATTCTTAAAATTGTATATGCTTAATTGCAAACTTAAATTTAAGTGCTGATAATCTTTCTGTTGAAATGCCTCTTTAAGCACCATAATGATGTCGGTGTGCAATTAATCACTTTTATAAAATACCTGTCCTTTTAATCAATGAGGACACGTTTGAAAAGCACTTTAGTTGGTTGGGATTTTTACTGATTCCAAAGACACAATTTGGATAATTCCATAGTATGTGCAATTGTTCGTGTTTGTGCTCATTTTGCCTGCTGAGTTTGGTTTAAAATCTCATGTTTGAAAACTACCCTTCAAAAATTATCCTCCTACAAATAGTACTTTGAGATGCGGGTTTGATGATACTTATCATCAAATGATGATACTTATCATCAAATGGTGCATAGTGTAACAAGCTAAAAAGACTGATGCGAAGGTGCAACCGTGTCAATGTCTGCCAGAATGCAAGATGCTGCTGGAAATGGGAATTAAGACCTGCCTTTCATGCGTTCCAGATGCACTGAAATTTTCACAGGATGCCATGAAAGTAGCTAAACAATAGCATAAAAGCAATGAAATGTTTGTGGTTTAAAAAAAAATGTGTTGCCATCGTTGGTAAACTGTAAGTAAAGTGGTAGCAGATCTGGTTTGTATTTGTAAATCCTTTCCCTCCCTTTTTTTAACAGAGAAAGCATCTCAAATGCCTTACTGAAAAATGTATGTTTATGTAAGTGGATGGCTGTTTCTGAATGCTGAAAATTTCATTTCTGAAGATGACTTCAGACTTTGCTTCAGTGTAACTTTATTTTTAATAAAGTAATTCCCAAGTAAGTGTTTGACAGCTTTGCGTAGTCATTTTAATGAGTTCCACTTGCTGACTAAGCTTGTAGCGTTTGGTGTTTTACATCTTATGAAGAAAGCTTTTGAATGAGAAGATGTCACAAAATGTTTTGGATGAGTGAAGGTGAGGGAATAAAGTGATATTGGGAAAATACAATGCCAGGCATGTTATGAGCTAATTATAGAGTGTGTTCATTCTCTCAGTGCAGTTTTAAAAACACTATTACTCAAGATAAAAGTAGGAGAGGGTAGAGATGAGGAAGCTAAAAGGGCGGATGAGTTGCCACCAGGAGGAGATGTGCAATGTGAGGAATGAGGTGGGAAAGAAGACCGCAGGCAGCGTTGAGTTTTGTTGGACTTCTGGCACAGAGGGGTTGGAAAGTGGAGGGCAGAGTGGGAAAAGGGTGCCCAGGGAGAGTCTTGGGAGGGGGCAGAGAGCTGGGGCCTCCGGCCTGGAGGGGGAGGCAGGAGATTCTTGCAGCCAGAAGGGGAGGGCCAAGCAGGAGACAACTGGAGCTCTTGTGGGGAAGGAGTGGGTGTGAGTGCTGGCATGTAGGGAGCGCTGGGTGCTCTGGAGCAACAGCTACATGTGGAAATCCTGCCTCTTACACCCTGGAGTTAGGTTGCAGGTAACATGGCACAGTGCTGATTTTTAAGGGATTTCATTAATTACCAGCTCAGCTGTCATTTGTATACACAAAGAACAGTACCTCTGAGTCTCTGGGTAAAGCTGTTTCCAGCAGCTCCTTGGCTCATCTGCTGCTGCCAGACAAAGCTGAGTGAGGAAAGGGGGAAGTTTTTGCACTGCGCTTTTGGTACAAAGTGCAGAGGTATGAGAATACTCTGCTGCTTTTGTTTGAAGAAAACAAGTTGCTTAACGTTTACCCCAGTGCTGACTCAAGTAGAATATGCTGTAAGCGCCGTGTTGTCAACTGCTGCTGACTTGAAGTGCTGGTCTTTCTGGTGATAAACAAATTAGATGGAAAACGATGGCAGTCTGCATCTGATATGATTCAGCCAGTAGTATTTCTAAAGGAATGACTTGATTTTTTTGGTTTATGTCCTGATTTGAGCTGCAGGACTAATTTCTCTTTTAATATGTGGGGAGACTGCACTTCTAAGTGTCTGAATTTGTGAAAATACTTACTTTATCGGCAGCTATGTATGTGGGTTTCAAAGTCTCAGTGGTTCTGAGCCTTGCTAAGTGCAGGGATGAGGAGCGAGACCTGGGGGCTTGACCCAAACTGGCCAACAGGATTATTTCATACCATGAGTGTCACATTCAGTATAAGTTTGCTGCTCTCTCTCTCTTGATGGCAATGGGTGGTCCAGAGAACTTCTTGCCCTGGTGCCAGCTTCTGAGCCCTTCCTGTCCTCCTGAAGCCATGCTACTCACAGTGTCCCATGTTTGCTGTCCGCTGCTGGAAGTGCGCAGCTTCCTGCTGATAGCACTGGCTGAGTATAATCCTTGTGTATTTTGTCACGGAATTATCAGATTTGGAAGGGACCTCTAGAGACCATCTAGTCCAACTCCCCTGCTAAAGCAGGATTGCCTACAGCACAGTACTCAGGACTGCATCCAGGCGGGTCTTCAAAATCTCCGGAGAAGGGGATTCCACAGCCTCCCTGAGCAGCCTGTTCTAGTGCTCTGTCACCCTCACCATAAAGAAGTTTTTTCTCATATTTGATTGGAACTTCCTATGTTCCAGCTTGTGCCCATTGCCCCTCATCTTGTTACTGGGAACCACTGAAGAGAGTCTGGCTCCATCCTCCTTCAACCCACCCATCATGTACTTGTATGTGTTAATAAGGTCTCCCCTCAGCCTTCTCTTCTCCAGGCTAAAGAGCCCCAGCTCTCTCAGCCTTTCCTCATCAGGGAGATGCTCCAATCCCTTAATCATCTTCGTTGCCCTGCACTGGACTCTTTTATATTAGTAATGGGATTGATACTGGTTCTTCAGTATTATTCATGTTAATTATTTAGTCTTATTCTATTAAACCTATTTATATTTCAACCCTTGGTTTCCTTGTTTTTCCCCAGTTCTGCTTCCTGGGTGGGGAGGGGTCACCAGGTGACAGAATAATTGTCTAAACGACAACCAACTGTGGTGGGTTTCTCAAACTGTAACAGTTTACTAGACAGTTTGCTCTAGCCTGCAAACGAAATCCCCTTCTTGCTTGGAAACACCCTTATTACAGCATGCTTCTCACGTTGAGAAAATGAGTTGCTGCAGCAGAAATGTGAACGTTTTGAAGGCTTTTGACCTCTGCTGTGAAGGGCAGACATGGCGGGAGCCTTTGCCTCAAGCCTGCCCTTGGCCGAGCGCCGGCCAGGGGCCAGCGGGGAATTTACCTGTCCTGTGGTCAGTGGGATGGCTGCTGAACTGCTCTTGAGGAACCACCAATGGCCAAGGTGAAGGACGCAAAGCTCCTCTCCCCGAGAGGGAGGGGGGCAGGCGGCCGGGCCCGAAGGACGGTCCTCCCCGAGAAGGGGGGCGGACCCCGGCGCTGCCTCGGCCCGGCTCCGCCTTCCCGCTCGTCGTTCCCTGCCGTGCGCCTCCGCCATGGCCTTCGCCACCCGCCGCTTTGTGCGCACTGCCGCCTCCTCCGCCGCCGCCACGGCGGCCGCCAAGAAGCTGGTCGTTAAGCATGTGACGGTCATCGGCGGGGGTCTCATGGGTGCCGGCATCGCCCAGGTGAGCGCGGCTCGGCCCGGCGGGGTGAGGGGAGGCGGCAGCGGCGCCATGGCGGCCGTTGGACGGCCGTTAACTCGGCGCGTGCAGCGGGAGTCCCCCTTCACGCCCGTTTCGGGGCCGCGGTGGCGGGCCGGTGGGGTGAGGTGGGGACCGGTGCTAGGGCTGCGCTTCCCCAAGGGCTCTGCCGCCGGCCGGGGCCCCTTCCCGGGCTGAGGCGGCGGCGGGGCGGAGGAGGGACCCGACCCCAGCGCCCGCCGCCCTGGCTGCGGCCACGCAGCTTCTTGCTTTTTGTTCTCTTGCTGATCCACACGTCTGCGGGTCAGAGGACCAGGCAAGAACCACCAAGGTCAATGTTGTATTGAATTGCTTAAGGTGGTTCTTAAGACGATGTGTGGACTGCTTATAAACCAGGCAGTATGTAAGAAATATTTGGAAAATGTTGGTGCAAGAAAGGAGCTTCTTCTGGCTTGCCAAGGCAGCGGATCAAGTGACATTTCAAAGTTATTAAAGTAGAATACAGTCGCTAAAGTTAACATTTAGCTGTCAATCATCCGTAGATTTATGAAGTGGTTAATATTTAAATGGGGCTTATTTTCCCAGGGTTTAATCTCAGGCCTTTGGCTTTCAAGTTCATCTTTAACTTAATAGCTTTGGGATGGAAGACTGAGTGGTTCAATCAGTGATTTAAGATTTCGTTATTCACTTAGTTCCCAGAAAGAGCCTGTTGCCCAAGATAGTGGGGTTGTTCACAAGCTTCACAAAGAGTAGCTGGAGTAAGCAGGTATTCCCAAGTGGAAACTAACAGTGAGGTTGGAGTTCATAAATAACAATTCTCTGTTTTAACGAATTCTCGGAACTGAAGATTTCTCATGTTCCTGGCAGATCTCTCATAGGAGTGGTGAAGGGGCTATTTTTATTTTTTTATTTTTGTTAAGGAATTAGGTAGTTGTTTATTAACTTGTCTGATAAAAACACTCCTCTGTACCTTGATACTGGAGCCTGAGGCTTCCACTTGAGGCTTGAAGGAACCATCGAAGAAAACTTTGAAGAAAGTTTTCTTCTGTGTGAGGAAGATGCACACTGTGCAAAGGTTATAATTCTGCAAGGAAGGTGAACTGATCTGCATATTCTATTACAGTGCACGTTTTCAGAGAGCAGCTTGTCAAGAGAAACATGTCTGGTATTTGGCAGTAACAGGGGTTGCAGTCTTCTACCACTGTCAAGGACTGAGGATTCTTCTGCTGACCACGTGCCTCTGATTTATCAATCCAAAATTATCTCAAAGCACAGATGATTGTTACTCTGAGTGGGGTCTCCTCTGCACCCAGTTAATAAAGCTTCTCTCCCCTTTTAGAACATGTGAGAAATTGTCTCTCCTCTTTCCTTGCTTTCTCATACTGTCAGGAGAAGCTGACTTCTGCTAAAACGTACGGCTGAAAGACAGGAGTTTATAATTTCTGATTCTGCCATGTGAAAAGCACTTCTGTATGAGAAAAGTATTAATTGACTTCCCAGTACTCTTATGTTTCTTATTTAATATTCTTAAGATCATCGGATAGTAGACTCTGAGCAAATGAGTGCTTAAAATTATGACACTACAACTCTGTTAGTTCAAGAATTCTGAAAATGAAAGTGGACTGTTGCTAACTTAAAAAGAGAAACAAATTAACAAGTAGTGAAGTAACAGATAATGAACAGCTGACTTTTAACAGGCTGTTGCGATGTAAGTGACATTATATGTTTCAAATTAATTGAATACCAACCAAGAAGATAACCCAGTAATGCTGTCTGTAGCTGAGCAAGTGCTTGTACCAAGTATGTAGTAAAGAGAGTCCTGCAGTGGCGAATGTTTCAGCGCTACTCCCAGCTCCGCTGTCACCTTCCTGTTGTTGCAGGGATGTGCTCATGACCTAACACCAGAGCTGTGTTACGCTACATCCTGGGAACGCAGCCATCCCTTATGCCTCCTGTGCAACCTGCCAACGTTCCAGTTTTGGTCTCTCGTGGCCCTTTTTCCTTAGAAGATCCAAGGATCACAGCTAAGCCACTCGCTTTTTGTTCAGGACAGCTGCTCATTCTCTATCTATAGCCACAGAATTCAGCTGCCTCCAGGTGCAGGTAGCGTTCCTCAGACAGCTTGGAGAAAAAATTAATTTCTTTTTCCTTTTCCCTCAAGTTGCTTGAGACCTTTGTCCTGTCCCCTCTGCCACAATGGTGTGCAGGTTTTTATGATTTTTCTAGTAAAGTGCCTAAGTCATGATTCAGTGTTCTTTAGCTATCTTTTGCCTAATTCATTGCCTAGTCTGTTGTCTGCCACAACACAAATCAATATGGTTTGTTGTTTTGTGATACTGATGTTGAGTCTGTCTTTCTTTTTTTTTAACTTGCAGGTTGCAGCAGCCAGTGGTCACACTGTGGTGTTAGTAGACCAGTCAGATGAAATCCTTAAAAAGTCTACAAAAGGAATTGAAGAGAGTTTGAAGAGAGTGACAAAGAAGAAATTTGCAGATAAGCCTGAGGTTGACATTTTCTTTATACCTCAAGGAGAACTTAGGAGAATAAAACTACCATACTGAAGTTCTGATTTTGTTTACAGTTATTCATTATAGAGCATGTTAATATATTGACTTAAAAAACCCCAACTTTTTTCCAGTGTGCTGAAGAACTTGGATTTTCTGTTCTTGATTCAGGGAGGTTGAAAGATGTCTTACCTTATTTTCTTTCCTCTGTAGACTTCAGCCTTGAGACAAAGATTTAAAACAACTTGGTGACCTTTTGAAATAGATGCTAAATGTGAAATGGTGCCAGATTATTCCTCCTAACTTAATAGCAATCTATCTTTGAGTGCTTACCTGGGAATCTACCAGTTGCATCCGAAAGCAAATAGTAACAAACACGTCTTAATACCTTAGTAAGGAGTCTTTGTCCCTGGCCCTCTAAGACTTGGGCAAAGGATGATTGCAAATGAAATGAGAGTGCAAGTTTAACTACCCGGGAGTAATGTGAATTTCTTGTATAAAATATTTCGCATTAACATTACTGAGTACAACTTATATGCAGCAAGTCACTGTGGAGCAGTTGATGCGTGTAGGTTTATATCCTAAGGATTATTTGTTGCTATGCTGGTTTCTGTAAATTTCACAGCAGATTCAATTCTTCTTTTGATACATATTAACATGTAGAATATATACTGTTATTGATGATTCAGCAGAAAAAGGAAGTGAAAAAGGTCTTATTTGCATGAGGGAGTATAGAAGAAAAATTATAATACCAGGATGATCAGAGCTTGCATATATAATTATGGGAGGTCTTTTAGTCCAAAATAAAGTTGTCCAGATGATACTTGTACTTTATATATGACATTATATTCTAGTGTGCAGGTCTATTTTTAGTTGTACTACATTTCCATTTACTTTTGGTTCAAAGTCTTGCAGTTCTGCTTGATTTCTGTCCTTGCAAGCTGTATCAGTGATTGGCAGATTTACTAGTCAGAAACCAGAATATTTTCCCCCACGTTTGCACTATAGCAAGTGTAGGCCATTTAATTTCCTGAAGTATTTATGAACTAGCTTGTATCTATTCAAGGGAGTGAAACGCGATAATCACTGAATGAAAACAATGCATAGGTTTGAAACTGGAAAAGTTTCTTTTTATGGAGGGCAGGTCCAGGTTGTCTCAGAAACTAGTGATTGACCAAATGGTTGTTTATACAATCTCTTATGTTGAAGGTTGGAATGCAGCAAATAGTCTTCCTAAAAGAATTAATTCAAAGGCCCCCTGTTTGCTCCAAAGCAGATTTGATTTGCTTGGAAAATTTTGTTAGTGAAAGCATTGTATCTGTGCATACTTAGAACTTTTTCACTGATTCAGAAATGTGGCAGACTGCCTGAATTTTTGAGGGCTCCAAAACACTTCAGAGCATGTAAGGGGATTTTTATGTAATATAAATTAAGTCATTGTAAATAGACATTGCAACTTTTTGGAAATATTTCAGGCTGGTGCTGAGTTCATTGAGAAGACCTTAAAGAACCTCACAACAAGCACAGATGCGGTAGCAGTGGTCCACAGCACGGATCTGGTGATAGAAGCCATTGTGGAGAACCAGGAAATTAAAAATGAACTCTTCAAGAGGCTGGATAAGTTTGCTCCAGAGTATGTGTATTCTTCCTGTTACATTTTGAAACTTAGACCTTTGTGTAAACTTTTTTTATTCTTACACCATTAGTTCTGTATTTTCTTACCTCCTTTTTTAAAAAATGGGATTTTTTTCTTCTTTAGACTAACTCCAGACTGTCATGTGGTATGGAATAGTTGTGTCAGGTGCATATGTTACAAAAAAATTGCAGGTGGGTGTATTCACAGGTTTATTTGCCTGTTGCATTGCTTCATTTGAGGTGCTTTTGAGTTTGTTTAGTTATAGTTCATTTGTCCATCTAATCAGCAAGTTTACATCTAAAGCCAAATGCAAATGTGCAACAGCACAGTAAGTTTGTCCTGGTACACATGGAGTACGGTTAGTGTATGTCTTCCCATATTTAAATAGGGAATTGGGATGATTCAATATTTGTTTTCAGTGTACCTGGCACGGACAAGTTTTAAGAAGTCTCAGCCTCTTAGCTGTAAGTCACAGCTCAGCAATGGCTTAAGTGAGCTGAGTTTACTTTTGTATTATAACAGTTTGGAAAAAGCTCATTGCTGATTGTTGTGTGTGAAGTAAAAGTGTAAGTAATTTCTTAGCGTGCACTCAGTTACTTACAGTCCCTGGAACTTTCTTTGGACTGTGTGTGGTAACTGTTGGAAGTTACTGTTCAATTGTATTCCAAACCCAAAAATGCTGTTAAGGTGAGCACGCAGTCTCAGAAGCTTGATCTGTGTCATGGATGACTCAGGATCACAGGACCTTGAGTGGTTGCAGGTTGAGGCTTTAACTAGTACAGCTAAATCTGGGGTTATTGGCTAAGAGGCGTTACCTAAAGAGCTGGGCAAGCTACAACTTGAATATAATATCAAGGGAGAAAAGATGTTATCATCAGTTGGTTTCAGCCTGGGGAGATTTCCAGGCTGTCTGATATGGTCATTAATCAAAACCAGCTGGTACTTCTGAAAACAATAAATGATTATAAACAGCCATGCACTGAGGACAGGATAACTTGCCATTACCCTTAGTCTGACAGACAAAAGTAGCTGCCTTTGGCAATTATCAGGGTTCCTTGCTATGATTAGATTTTCCTTGTTTTATGAAAACAGACCATTGGTTGCCTGAGTCTTTGACCATATTCAGCAGAGAAAGCCAATGAGCAAATTAGGGTGTACTAAACTGTCTAGAACCAGTCAGCAAGAAAAAGTGGGCACAAGGACTTGGAGCCTCATTTAATAATAGGTATATTTGGTACACCTGAGGCTATTTTTCATAAGGCTGAGCTCTTTATAAGCACAGCTGTCTTGAAACATCAAATTTGACATTACAAACTGTGAAAAGGTACTGTGAGTTGTTCAGATGGGCTCCCTTCTGTGGCAAAAGGCGTGATTTTGCCAGGTTGGGAAAAATAACATTAGACAAGAAGCCTTCAATTTTAAGAGGAGAATTGGAAATGATGATAAACATACAGATATCTTACAAGTAGGATAAAGAAAAGGGAAGTGAATGGTGATGAATACAGGTTGCAGTGTACTAAGCCTAGATGAAAAGAAAGAAAAGCTAGTAAAACGGTGAAACTTAGTGGCTAAGTGTTTAAAATATAAGGATAATTTGTAATTATGTGAGGAGTATAGAGTTGCCCATGGTGTGAGTAGCATGGGGAAAAGCAGAAATGTCTTCTGTGTGTTAGAAGGGAGCAGTAGGTTTTGTTCATCTCACGTGGCACTGCAGTGGAATGGAAAGCTCTCCCTATCAGTGCAGGTGTCCTGTAGCCTTCTCTAAGATGGAACATTTCAAAATTTCTAGAACTTTATATGGAGTAATTGTTGCATCAGTTTAATGGGGGTAGTGGACTTGTGGGTGAGTGGTAATGTAAACAAGGCTTGTTTAAAGATACCTTTGAGTCTCTGGAGGAGCTTTGCTTCTGTGGGGCGCTGATGGCCCTGTGAAATGTAGTTATGGGCAGAGATCATGAAAGACTAGGCTTCTGGCGAGGGAGGACTTCTCTTTATTAAATCTTATGACTAAGTGCAGGGGTAGCTGATAGCTGATCAAAACATAAGGTTCTCTATGACAAGATGATAATTTGTACCTTTGGAACATGGGCTTGTGTGAAACCTTGCATTTTTCTTCTTTTTTATTGTATCCCATGTCCCATGTTCTTCTCTAGCTGCCAGAGCCACATGTTTATCTCCCTTTTTTGAACTATGATGACCTTTCCAATGAAGATAAGTCTGAGGACAGCACAAAACCAAAGTGTTGCACTGAAAAACAAAAACACTAACTTATTTTTCTTCCTTTTTGTCTATAGAAAATCTATAGATTCTTAGAAAATGGATCTGTAAATGGAGGGGGAGTGGGAAAGCTGTTCCTTATTGGGAGAAGTTCCATTCGAGGGGGAGGAGTGAATTTCTCTTAAGTTTTCAAAGAAAATATCATGAGCCAGGAGAGTTTGGCAACCCCAGATAGCATTGAGAACTCAGGGTGTTCAGCATCTGGGTAGCTGCCCAGGTGAAATGGTGAGTGCTGTTTCTTGGATGCCATCAATGTGAGAGCATACTAATTTATATTCTTAGTGCTTTGCAAAATTGCTTGTGTATGTTGTATTCTTCTCAGTGTTTTATTCATCCTCCTAATGTAACTGTTACTGTGTTACATGGTCATCATCTTCAGACGATAAAGCACTGCTGCCCACTCTTCTGTTTCGCTTTCCTTGTCTTGAATTAAGTCACTCTCACATTTCCATTTTGAAAAGTTCAGTGTAGGGTTTGTGTAGACCATCCCCACATTCTTTGTGGCTTTTAGGCATTTAAACACTGCAGCACTTTTCCAAACAGGATCATAATGAAAGAATTTTTGGGTATCCACTTTAAGAGCTCTTGACAGCTTGCTTTACATTTATTTCTGGGTAGTGGGAATGCTTGTCAGCATCACTTGGTCTAGGGTTTATCTTTAGATGTGGAAACTTGGCTAGGAACTGGCCAGTGGTTTTCCCCTCTTCACTGGGTTAGAATCAGTGCATTATAAAACTGTTAACAAAAGAAGTGTTGTTCAGTGTTCACTGTGTAAAGGAGCTGGGCTGTTCAGTTTTATTGAAATGGTATGTTTCTCTTGGGTGACTGTTTTTAATGCCTTCCCCTGACCCACTAGATGGCACCAAGAGAAAGCACACCGGTGCCTGGAAAAGTGTCACTAGGGCTTCACTTGCACTGTTGCTTTCAAAGGCTTTCCAACTCTGCTGTCACCTGAAGCATGCATTATGTAATTCTAAGTCCCAGAAGCATATAAATTCTATTTTAAACTCAATTTAAATCAATCTTTTGATCAGAGCAGAAAGTGTAAATGAATTTCCCTTGTACACATTGTAAATGTAATGCTTTTTTCCCCAAGGCTTTATGTTGTGTGAGGCTACAGTATTCACCTGGTAAAATCTCTTCTGTTAAGTGAACCCAGATATAAACGATAGCAATGATTACATCTCACAAATCAATGCCCTTAATTTTTATATCAATATTTGAATTCTTTTATACAATGGCAGATTTACAGGGAAGATAAGTGTCTTTTGGATGCATTGACCTTGCGAGGTCAAAGCTATGAAATGTAGAATACTCTTGTTGTATCCCACCTCAGAACAGTATAAGGCCCACTTTACAGTGGGGAAATAACAAAATAATATTTGTAAGAAATGCAAACAGGAATTCTCAGGATATTTTAATTCCTTCTCATTAAATGATTCTCAAAAACTGAGAAAACATAATGAAAAATGGCAATTGATGTGGGTCCTTTTATCCCCAAATGTTTTCTTTTAATGCCACTATAAAGCATCCCCACAACTTGGGCATAAATTTTCTGAAAGCTTTGTTGCAAAGCTTAATTATATCTTAGTGAAATGTAAACAAAATACCAATATACATTAACCTTTGAGTCCAGTAGGATAACTTTTTGAAAGGTCAGTAGGATACAATCCAGAATGGTTGGGTAGAGTTTAGTATAGTTTCTGATTTTTGTGGTTTGAAGAAAAGCCATTTCTGTAAGCTTTCAGTGAGATGTCAGTATAGCAGAGCTGTTGAGGTTCTGAGGTATTAGTAGATCTGGTTTATGTCTAGAAAAGGACTTCATATGTGTCTTAAAATTATTGTGATTTTGTGTATCCTTTGCAGTGTCCTATGCACGGCAGTTTTTGTCTTTTCTCTGGTTTTTTTTTCTGTCAACTCTTTGCTCTGCCACTAGGTTTGCTCATAACGTCTACTATTGATTAGTATAAAAAAACCCAAATAGATTCCAAATTTTTCTTAAGGCTTCCAAGTACATTTTTGACGTGGCAAAGGACTGGTTTTCCGTAGACGTGTGAATGATTAGCAATAGAAAAATACTATTAGGTTTCCAAGATTGCTGAAGAAATTACCTGGAATATATTTGGGGAGTTAACAAAAATATTCTAAATATTCTACTAACAGAGTCTTTTTTTTTTTTTTTTTTTTCCCATCACCTAATGCATTCAGCATACTTAGTCAGGAGTGAGAATCTTACAGCCCTTCCAGTGGTTATTTCATCATTGCTACTTCTTCCTCAGCAAAAGGACCATGATAATCTGCAGGGATATTTCTGAGAATTCTGTGGTTAGTCAATGGTTCTCTGTTTATGTTGAATGCATCAGTCTCCTACTGCCAGAAATGTAACTGTCATTTATGCAATCTCTTATGTTTCTTTTTCCCAGGCATACGATATTTGCAAGCAACACGTCGTCCTTGCAAATCACGCAGTTGGCTAACTCGACCACCAGGCAGGACCGATTTGGTGGTCTCCATTTCTTCAATCCTGTGCCTATGATGAAGCTTGTGGAGGTAAATGTCCTACAAGCTCATCATAATAAGCACTGTAGTTGTCATTATTATTAAAATTGGGTTTTAGTGATGCAATTGTCATCACTAAAAATTCAGTTAGATGAAAGAATAGCTCGGTTTGCACCTCTTCTCATATGGAATAAGCTACCTGTAGTGATAAGAGAGTGGTGCAGTCTTTGTCTGGGGGCAGGTTGAACAGACTCCTTTAGTCTCGAGGCTCAAAAGTTCTCCACTCAGCTGCCAACAGAGGTGCTTTTTATAGTGATCATTTCAGGTATGCAGGCAAACTGATTAATAAGAATTACTGAGAGCTTAAAAAAATCATCTGATGTCTGACAGAAGAATTTGATTGTAGAAATTGATAGAAAATGACCTGTGATAAAATCTTACTGCCTTGTAACTTTTGAAACAAAGTCAGTCATGCTTGTTTCAGTGTTCCAGATTATTCGTCTGGAAGCATTACGGTATTTCCCAGCCTTTAAGGAAGTGTAAAAAGAACGTTTTACATAACTCTTCAGACATCTTTTTCTAAACATAGTCTCTTTGGCTGCATCATATGATTTCTAGTAATATTGCAATGCAGAGCAGAATAAAAAATAATAAAAAATATAAATTCTTATATGAGCCTCTAAATAAAGGTCACATTGCAGAAAAAATACAGGTGTCCTCCTTTTTCTCATCTGCCCCTGTTATGGCTGACTTTTAATTAACTAGGACTTAAATGTAAGTAAGAGTAAGTGAAAATAGATTTTGCATTTTGGCCACTTTGCCTCAAAGTTTCATGAACTTTGTGCCCTTGAATGCTGTAAATATTTTTCCTTTGTCCCATGAATGTTAAGTTCGAGTATTGCTTTGGTGACAAGCACTTCAAATACGTTGTGCCCACCTTTTGAACTCCTGAGTTCACTTCAATATAGTTTTTTCTTGTTTCCCATTAAAAAAAACATATTATGCAGTCGCTTGCTCAGTGTCTTTGAATGTATCATTCTCTTCCACCCCTTTTGAAATGTTTGAACCTTTTTGGCTGAAATGAACAACTTTGATTCAGAGTATGGTTGTCTGACACCAAATGTCTACTCAGACACTTGCAAATAGTTTGACAAACAATGTAGAACAACATTTTCTATGTAAAACAGCTGTTTCAGTTTGAAATAATCAGGGGAAAAATCAAGATTATTGCCCAAACAATGAAAGATATTACTGAAATTGCCAGTCATCTGTCATGGAAGCTGTCCTTCATGGGTCACAAATCTGCAGTGCCTTTGAGTCTTATCTGCTCTTTTCATACTTTCCTGATCTCACACTCAGAAGCACATAGCTTTGAGGGGATTTCTTTCTCTAATAATCCAAAAGGCTTGTGCTAATGTTTCAAAATTCTGAAGTGTATTGAATACTTGAAGCTGTTGCAGTCTTACTTGAGTATTTCAGATATTTTTATCTAATATCAGAGTAAAAGAACACTATTTTTTCTGCTGAGAAACAAGCCTTTTCCACAGTTTCAGCAGTGGGTTTTTGTGTGTTGGCCTTATGTCAGTCATTAGGATGGGGGAAATCTCTGACTTAATTGTGTGAACAAGGAGGTCAGCCTTATTGCTTATGTATAGCAGTTATTAGTAACTCCACGTGGAGGTCAGTTTCAACACAAATATCACAAATATCCCTGTTACCATCCATAACTAGCTGCATGGGAAAGTGTCTTAAAGAAAGACATAATTTCAAAATGTGTAAAATGCTGCATCTATTGTTAGAATAGATTTCTCTGTCTGTTACATATATATCCACTGAAATTGCTTTCTGAATTTCTGGAATAGTGTTCTGGATTACAGTTTAATCATTGCTGTACTGGGAAATGAAAGAGATTCTGCTCATAAATGTGCTCACACTCTCCCAACCTTCCCTCTGTCCAGGTCATCAAGACTCCAATGACCAGCCAAAAGACTTTTGAATCACTTGTGGATTTCAGTAAAGCAGTAGGAAAGAGTCCTGTCAGTTGTAAGGTGGGTACTTTTGATTGTGGAGTGTTCAGGTCTGCTCTTGATAACTATGAATTTTAAGATGGTAGATTTAAGTAGATGGTTTTAGCACTTCAAGAATTTGCAGGCTGCTTTTTGTTCAGTTTCTCTTCCCTGTTAAAAACATTTTAACAAAGAAAACACCTACATTTATCACAAATTCCTCAAAGTAGAGTATGGTAGACATCTTGTCTAGAGCAGCAAAACTCACAAGTATCAGGGTTTACAGTTTTTTGTTTTCCTTTTCCAGTCCTGCAGAAGCCTGGAGTTACGCAGGAGCTCATCTTTAGTCATGTTAGAGAAAACACTGCTACTTTTTGTACTATAAGGCAGTTTGATGAATCCTCCATGGTGTGTGCTCACTGCAAGTTTTTAAGACTGCAGTAACTAGACCCGTATTAATCTTCATTGCTTCCCAGCTTTGGTTTTTTCTCTAGAGGAACACCCTACTTCCTAAGAACACTTTTTCCGAATCCATTAAGTTGTGGTCTGGGTAGCTTTATGCAAGCTATTGCCTTGAGTTTCACAGCCCCCAGGAGACATTTGATCATAAAAAGAAGGGCCAGCAATCCGGTAGTTACCAGTAATTCAGTGTCTGGGTGCTGGACTCTAATTCTGGCTGTACTGCTAATTGTTCTGTGGCCTTAGTTGACTTTTTTTCTGTTACTGTCACAGTTTTGCAGTATGTAATGTGCAGGATATATGATGAATATATATGACTTATTCATATAAATTAGCTTGGGTAGAGGGTAATGCACTCTTCATGTCTGAAACTTTTTTCTTCTTTTTGTTTTTAAATACCTGTTTGTAGAAGAAAATTTGCTTGGAATTCTCTGGTTTAAACATTGAGTTAAAAATGAAATGAACAATAAACATCTGAATCAGTAATAGTGAACAAAATAATGCTATATTTGCAAAGCTCTTTCTCCTTTATATTTTTGATTTTGATTAAAGCGTTTGTAAGAGAAGTTCTGTTTCAATTTGTTATCTTCTGATAGCATGTATCTTATCTTTTAATTGATAGTATTGGTGTTTGCTACTGAGGTGATCTGAACTTTCAAAAGCATGGTTTACTCTTGAGCAGTGGGGGAGATGTAGACTCTTTAGCCAGGAGTATTTCTGGTAGTGAATACAGAAATTAAAAACCCAAATGGAAGAACCACGTTTCTTGTATCCTTCAGGAAATTGTATCAGCAGAATTTTGCTAAAGAAAAGGCATTTGCCAGCTGGCCACATTAAGCTGTTTTAAGATGAATTGAGTTGGGCTTGTAGTAGTCTTATTGTTCTCAGTTGTGATGAATGTTTACGTTTGTGAAATTCCTCTTTTGTGTTTTAATACGAAGCAGATAAATCAGATGAAAAATACAGTTCAGAGAGTACCCAAAGTTGATGATTCAATAAGTGTCTTCATCCACTTGTTTGATTTGTCATTAGTGTTTAGTATAGCGCTGGTAAAGAATGTTTATTTAGAATCCCTTTTTTTCTTTTCACAGGATACTCCAGGGTTTATTGTAAACCGGCTCCTGGTGCCATATATGATGGAAGCCGTTCGACTTTTTGAGAGAGGTACTTGCTGGGATATTGGCTTCAAGGAATGTTGACATATAACACCACTAAATGGTATATCCCTTCAGCATAGCCTTGGGGTTCCCTCAACTTTCAGGCCTTAAAGGCTGGAAGTGAATAATGAACATCAAATGTGAGCCAATACGTGTAGTTAGACATTTTTTTCACTTTGAAATGTCAGCATATGCAGAGTTGGAAGGTACTAGTTATGTGTGTGGAAGACTTCTAGGGGTGGAAAATACTTTTGGTTTGGAGATGACAAGGTGAGTGTAGAACTGTAAGAATACCCTCTGCCAGCTAATCAGGAACCATCCTCTCTCACAAAAGATGTTAGTGAAAACTGGTTGAAAATCCCCTAATGGGACCATTAGTAAAGTTCTCTTAAGTTCATTTATATTGGACTAGTGAAATAAACCACCAATTTTCAGGTGAGGTAAGTAGTATAATACTCAGTGTCACACTACAGTCTGGGCATGCAAATGATTTGGGCTAAACTCTTGCCCCATAAAACCTCCTGTTCCTCTTCTGTGTCCTTTGTTAGACATCGGTTCTTTAGGAACTCCCATCTCACTGCTGGTTCTCTTTTATGCTAATACTGAGGGTAGGTAGAAATAATTAAGAGTCCCCACAGAACCACTAAATTTTTCAAAGCATTGCTAATTGTTTTGAAAAGGAAACAAGCCAATAATGTAGTGGATAAAGAGGAAACTGTGGAGAATAATTGCTTTTATTTCAAGTGCTCTGCTCATAGCTCTGTGCTACTAAGAATGCCATTTGAAACATTTTGTTTTTGAAATCACTGCTTTTTTACAGATGAAAGCACACCATTATCAGGATTCCACCAAATATGCTTTAAATATTAAAAAACTCTTTTATACCACATGGAAGGGATGGTTTGATCTCCAGAAAAAAAATAAAACCCAACAGTACTTGTTTATCCATCAACAGATGTACCTAATTACATCTCAAATGGAGAAAAGAGCAATTTTAGTAACTTGAAAGGCAAAGGCATGGATTAGAGAGGACATTATTCTCTAGAAAAAGTTACAATTTTAAATAAAGTGTATGGGTGTTCCAATGTGTTTAAAAGAGGTGCCTTTGTTAAGTCACATGTATCAGTATGCATATTTCAGGAGACAATAGAACTTCTAATTAAATGTAGAAGAAAACAGCCACTGAGGTTATATGTTAAAATTGACTTGTTTTCTGCCTAAGCAAAACAATATTTTGATTTAATCCTTATTCTGTTTGTGCTTTATTCAACAGTGTGATATTTCCAAACTTGTTAAAGTTAATTCATAATTTTTTTAACTCTTACAAAATCTATTTTAAAAGCTGGTTGATGTTATGAAAAGCCTGATGGCTGTCTTCTAATTCATATTTGCCATTGAATCAGGTTCAATTTTTATCATATCTTTTGCATTAATTATCAGAGTAAACACTTGAGCCAATTTGTAATCCACATTAGTATGAAATTGGGTCTCTTTTCCTGGCAACCCCAAGCACTGAAATACCATTTTATTGGGTCAGTCCTTGAGTCTTTATTTATACAAAATATCCTCGGGTTAGAAGTGTGCTTTTGCATAGGCAAAATACTTTTAGTGTAGTAACAGTGATTTAAACAGGGGGCATATTATAATTATTAATATGTGGTGGTCTGTACTGTCCTATTCTTGGTGGAAAATCAAGAAAGCAGTCAATCAAGTTTCTACTTTGTACTCGTGGACTAGTGTGAGCCAGGGATACAACCCATGTTTGCCTTTTACTGTTTTCAATTGTATTGTAGTGCAACTGTATACTCTTAGGTGGCCAAGTCCCAGGTTTGACAAAATGGAACAAATCTGTTAATAAAAACGTATTTATATCTGAATCAACTTGAAATTGGTTAAGGATTTACGTGTGTTTGGGGAACTGAAATTATTATTAACCAAGACTAATTTTCCCAGTTCCTCAGAAATAAAACGTGGTTTAAAAAAATATCTTGTCAGCTTTAAAGAGCAAAAGGAGACATATAAAAATCATTACTTCATACAGAACTTTCCCTGAAGTTGTTGTCTTTACAGAGATTTTTGGAAATTTAATATTCTCTGATCTTAGGTGTATGAATTGTATATGGTATGTCCGCCAAGCTTTTGGACATTCCTGATGCCTGCACGCATCAAGCATTGAGGTTACTTAAACAAATCTTAGAAGCTTTGTTTAACTTCATCCTTTTTATAGGATCTGCAAAGAAGTGCACTGCCTTTATCAAAATATGTATTAGAAAAAAGCAGTAGAGTTGCATCTGCTTTCAGTGCAGTACAAAATATGCATTCCCAGCAAAAGAATGAGGTGAACCTTAAGCTGTGACAATATGTCAGTGCAGCATTTGTATTTTTAGAGGCACAGACTGAAGTAGAATTAACAAGTTTCTGGTAAATTTTTATTTTTTTTTTAATAATTTTGGAATTCACAAAATTATTTGTACCTGCAGAGTCTTCAGGTCACTCCTTTGTGCCATCTCTGGTGCTGATGGATATCCTCCAGAGCAAGCTGCTGTAACTAAGCATGTTACTCAGCTGCTACTGCTCCCCTCCCCACATCCAAGTTGGGTGTCAGCTGGGCATCACTTGCCTTCTGGCTGTTGTAGAGTAAGGATAGCTCTGTCCTGTGCATCATTCAAAAGCTGCTGCTGATCTCAAGAAGTTGAAATTGAGATCTTTCCTTACTTACACTATTCAGCTGCCTCTAGAAAACCTCTTGATTCTTCACAGTGGCTAGTTCTTCCTTTAGTCTTTCTGATAGGTTGAGCACAGTAGCTGTGGCTCCATCAGTAGTGTAGTGATCTATATTGAAGTGCAAGGGGAAGCCAGAAAAACAGAAAGCACGCCTGCAGAGCTTTTTTTTCTTTTCTTTTATTTTTTTTTTTATGTGAAAGATTCATCTTTATACTCCAGCATGTGTGTGCTGACTCCAGTTCTTGCGGTTCTGAAACGTGCAGAGATTTCTGTGAAGAGCTGCACCGGGGTGAAATAATACCCTGTTAATTATTTATGAGTGGTGCCAAGTAGATGCGGAATCTTCCCTGTTCATCAAGCTGTCAATCTTTTCTCTAGGAGATGCATCAAAGGAAGATATTGATGTTGCTATGAAGCTTGGGGCTGGCTATCCCATGGGTCCGTTTGAACTGCTGGACTATGTTGGGTTGGATACCAGTAAATACATTATAGATGGTACTGCATGCAATTTTTTTATATATATATATATATATATATCCCCTTTTTAGCTTAACTATATATGAAGGTTCTAATGAAAATCTGACTCTTAATTAGTTTAAGCTGAATGTTTATGGCATAGGAGAGAGAAAGAGGAGAGGAGGAGAAAGGAATGAGAATTCACCTCAGAATGCTGTATGCCTGTACCCTATCTACATGGGGACAGAACAGTGGTGGTTCTGCTGACTTCATCAAGCTCCAGTGGAAAATAATAATAATATTAGTGGAACTTGATCTAACTGAAAAGAATCAGTGAGAAGTGAGATGTATACTGGAGGTAAGAAATTCTGATGAAAAACAACAAATGTCCTTTCTCTGCCAGCCATATTTTCATTCTCAATTAATAGGAAAACCCAGTAAATACTTCAAAAGATGCAAGAATACCATCTTCCTTTCACTTCAGTTGATAAGTAGAAGAGTATCAGTACAATAAAAAAAAAAAAGAAGACAGGCTTGGTGATGGCTTGTTGATGATTGTTGTATTATTTTTAAATGAGCAGTTTAAATAGTCTCCAAGGCAAAGTGGCACTTTCAAAATGGCATCTTCAACTAAACCTCTTTTGCTTTTAGCCAGTGCTGTGGAGTAGTGTGATACTGGTTTAAATGACCGTGTCTTTCACAGGTAGAAGTTCAACTTGGAATTTCGTTCCACTTAAATTTTTCAACATAGCCTTTGTTTTATTTCCTTGTACTTAACTGTATTTTAAAAGTTCTCCTTATTTTTTTTTAAGTATGAAAAGCCCTCAGTCATAGATATTATAAGGTGTCCAGAGCAGGCTACACCTAAAATCTAATTGCTAGATTTGCTCATAAACATTAATACTGATCTGTGCTTTATGAATCTGTATTGAAGCATCTCAGAGAGCCTGAGTTAGGAGTTAGCATAAGTTAGAAACCTCCTTCAGTTTTCTGACCTCTTAATAGGCTTTTTTAAAAGATGCAGATCTCTATTATCTTTGCACATAAACAGAACTGTTACTAATTCATCCACTTCTTTTCTTCCACCAGGATGGCATTCGTTAGAGCCCAACAATCCTCTTTTTGCACCCAGCCCACTCCTGAATAAACTGGTAGAAGAAAAGAAGCTGGGTAAAAAGACCGGAGAAGGATTTTACAAATACAAATGAACTCCAGATCTCAAGAGGTGTTAAAACTCTCTGTGTATGCTATTCAGCATTGCAATATTACAGATGACTTTTGTTTAAACCTTCCAAGGATGGCACAAGCTGCATTTAGAACGTAATCCACCCCGAACGCAGTGATTGCACTAGTTAACTATCTCTTTGGTGGAAGCTTGATCTGGTAGATTATTTTTTTCTGGTAATTCTGAAAAGCTTTATTATGTACAGTGCCTTCATACAAAAGTTGATCTTTTAGGAGCAGGACAGAATGACAACTGAATTTATGTCTTTGAAACATGATATTAATGGGGAAAATCCTAAAAGTAACTGCACTTTCTTACAAATAAAATAAAATTTTCAACAATTCTATATAAATGTCTTGGCTTGAAGTTGATGTATTTGGTTATAGTCCACTGGGTGGCAGTCTTTTCCGTAGCAATGGAAAGGCAGTAGTTGTTTTGTTAGCATGTTTAACTGCAGTGCTTGTCTTAACTGTGGGAGTAAATTACAGTGCTTTAAACAATATCTTTTTTAAATATCATATTGTTTAAAGAAAAAAAAAAAATCCTGCAATGGCAGGCTGTCATTGGGCAAAAGGTCCCCACTATAGCATTTAAAAGCAGAGCTCATGATTTGTGTTGGGATTTTCTGTCACTTTCAATTACTGGTTGAGAGCCTCCTTTGGCTAGGTGCTGTAGAAACATAA
The DNA here is from genome assembly GCA_013400055.1 of Nycticryphes semicollaris. Classification (NCBI taxonomy): domain Eukaryota; kingdom Metazoa; phylum Chordata; class Aves; order Charadriiformes; family Rostratulidae; genus Nycticryphes; species Nycticryphes semicollaris. Next base: position 1,078,445 of record VXBJ01007145.1, on the reverse strand, counting down.
TGAAGAGGTGGTTTCTATTTTCTAGGAAGCTGTTGAAAGCTTCCATATGATTTCGAGGACCCTGTAAATTGGCTTTATTTCCTGGCTATTCATTTAAAGTGTCATTTTTACACACTACTACTGTAGTTGAGTACTTGGGGGGGATTGAAGTTGGGGTTTGTGCCCTGTAAACAAATAGGCATGTCTGGCTGTGTGAAGCACCTTCTGTTTTGCAACTATAGTTCCTCGAGGCTCAGCAGAACCTGAATTTGTTCTTGGTGGGAGTGCTGCAAATCCTGCTGTTTCTCCAAATACTGCAGAGCAAGTGGTCACGAGGGTTGGAGTCCCAGTTCAACTGAGTAGTAGCCTTCTTTTACTTTCTGAATTTTGGATCTGCAAACTGAGTGCTTATAAATAGTTTTTTAGTTAGAGAAATGCTGAATAATTATTTAACTCTAAGTTGCCTCTTCCTTCCTCCGCCTCAGTATTTAATTCAGACTGCATATAAAGAAACTGAGGCAGTTTCTTTATATCACACAATCAGACAAGAAATCTCCGAGAATTAAAATTGTTGGTTTATTGAATCTGGTTCCTAATTATCAGGATCGTCTGATTTTGAGTCATAGAATCATAGAATGGTTGGAGTTGGAAGGGACTTTAAAGACCATCGAGTTCCAAACCCCTTGTTGTGGGCAGGGACACCTCCCACTAGACCAGGTTGCTCAAAGCTCCATCCAGCCTGGCCTTGAACACCTCCAGGGATGGGGCATCCACAGCTTCTCTGGGCAACCTGTTATAGTGTCTCACCACCCTCACACTAAAGAACTTTATCCTAATATCTAATCTAGATCTCCACTCTTTCAGATTAAAACCATTACACTTCATCCTATCACTTGTCTTGAAAGAAGAGAGTTAAAGGGAAGAAATGGTACTGTAGACAGTCTCTTTCCTTTACTAATATATTGTTAAATTGAATTGGTTTTCCTAAAATTAAGTCCATTTACTGCATTTGAAGACTGTTTCACTTGAAGGTCTTCAGTGCCTGTAATTCAGTTTAGTGACTTTTAAATGCTGCAAGGTGAAGTTAGCTTCGGTAGTAATTAAAAATGGGAACACGTATTACTCTTCTGCCTTAAAAAATGCTAATTCTTTTTTTGCAAAAACATTTAAGTGGAATTAACTTGATGCTTCTCCCTTTACTTGGAAGATCATCTTTAATTTTGGAAATGCTTGGGTTTATAGCAAGGCGTAGGCTATTTCATGTTAAATATGCAACTTTTTTTACTATTAAATGTGATATTTTAGAAAAACAAACTTTCTCTAAAACAGTGTTTTCCTTTCAGGAGCTCTAACAGGTACAGTATGTATATATGTAATACGTACAAGAAACCTGAAAGAGGCATTTGTAGGTTTGGCTTGCCATTTCAGAAGAGACTTCTTTTTCTCAGTAGCAAATAGGCCACGTGGAGGTACTTTACTGGTGGAGGGAGCAGTTTATTTTAGCAGTGTGTGAAGCAGTGTGCCAGCATGAGCAGAGATGTAAAGGGTCAAAACTTCAAATAGTTTCCCTTAGCTCTAGATCAGAAGTTACCATCATAGTGGTAACTGAGTGACAGAGGCCATCGAATCAAGATAAGCCTTTTCTTTTGCTTTTTGGTGAGGAGGCATGGAGGATGTAGAAGTCCCTTCTCAGGTTCAATATTGTGATGGAATTTGTCAGAAGCACGATATTAAATAGACACTCCTAGTTTCTGTAAGAATTTCTGCAGCTTTGACAGTTTAAGGATGTCTAGGAGTCTTAAAGAATGAGTGAGGAAATAAAGGAATTGTCTGTCTCCACCATTCCCAGCCCTTGCTGTGCTTGTGACTTGATGTGGAGGTACATGAGCCATGTTCCACTGCATGTAGTGCTGATGAGTGAAGGGGAATCTCCTGCTAGACGGTACCTCAGACTAGGACGTGCTACATTAGTCAGCTCTTCCTGAATTTTTATTAATACGGGCAAAGAGATTGTAGGAAAAAATGAGGGATAGAAGAGAAAGGAGGAATGGTATTTGGTTTCCCCTCACTGCCTCCTTTTAAAACATTTTGTCTTCATTATCGTTCTTGTTTGCAGGCCCCACAGATTTAGAGCATTTGCCCCAGTTCAGCGACAGCTTTGAGATGTGTGTTTGGCAGAGCTTGAGGGCAGCTTGACAGCCAACAGCTGAGGTGTCGGACGTGAGCCCAACTACTGCAGCTGGGAAGATGGCTCTAGATTCAGCGTCTGGGTCATTTCAGCTGCCAGATGTGCTCCATCTATGGTTGTCCTAGCTGCTGGTGTGGCTGGGGAGGAGACGGGAGCACAGCAAACTTAACTTTACAGAGGGAGTTGAAAGCAGCATTTAATTGGTCCGGAGGAGGATGCTCTGCATGGATTATAAAGTGCAAGAGGCTGCAATAAAGTTTGATCCAAAGAGGAATAAAGTGTGTGGAAGTTAAAATTTGGCTTTGCTCTATATTCCATTAATGGCATTGGGTGCACTAATACTTGTATATGGGTCAATAGTAACAGCTGCCTGTTTGTTGAGGGCAGATGTCGTGAAGTTCTAAATCTGCATCCGTATTTGCAAAAGCCATTGAGCTTTTCCAGTATATTACTGTAAGAGATTAGTTTTCTTAGAAGATTCAGATATCAACTTGCAGCAAGGATTTGAATCTGGAATGGAAAGTGGAGTTTGTTGCTTCCTCCTTCCTTCATTGTGGGGACTTGCAGAACATCACCTTGGTAGGAACTTGGTAGGAGTTGGGAAGGCATCATTGCCAAAGAATTTAATGTATTTTTATTCTCTGTTGATAAAGTTTAGCCCCTGAAAATGAGTAGTTGCCTTGAATAGGCCATCTTTTCCAGATAGGAGTTTTTTGAACCCTGCCTTATTTTACACAGTAGGAAGAAGAGTTAACTGAGCAACTGCATAAAACAACTTGAAAAACTATCTTGTTTCTTTCTTAGACAAGAAGAAAAAAAGATACTGTTCCCCAAAGTATTTTCCCCCAAAGCCATCTGACCCAAGGATTTTGAAGTGACAATGCAAATGTCCTTCAAAAACCAGATAGAAACAGCAGGCTATCGACAAGACAGGAGTTAATTCCAGCGTCCAGTATGTGCTCTTCAGAGCCATGAGATCCATTACTACCTGCCCACTCCAGCAGTGAATCAGGCCTCTGAACAGCATGGTAGTGGCTTCAAAATGAGATTCAGAGTTTTGGGTTTGTTTTGGTTTATTACTGCCACATTTGAGGATTCTTCTCCTGATGTTTGTTCTCTTACCATACTTTCAGATGTCTGTGAAACTTTTTAGGTTTGTCAATTGATCTCTTCTGTAAGTCCATCTACTATAAATTAGTGAATGTTTATCAGGCTGGAGAAGAAAAAAAAAAAAAAATAAAAATAAAAATAAACTTGTGGTATAAAGCTAAGTGTAGCAAGATGTGATTGCCCAGTTAAATCTGTACTCATTACTAGAAAGAGAAGAGCATCTGACAAAGATGTATTTCCAGTTTGCCTGCCCAAAAGGTTGTCTTGATGTGAAAGGTCTTCTGTGTTCCTGACTTTGTGCCAGGCTTTGGTCAGTGAAGTCTGCAAACGTGTTAGGTGTAAGCTAACTCAGTGTAATGTATTCCTGTAGTCAGAAAGGGAGGTGCTAGAGGAGGTAGGTACCAGCAAACAATCTCTGTTGTGTTATTTTGTACTTTAATTGCAATGAGTACTGAGGGCTGAGATCCCCAAGGACAGTGTCATTTGGGTGCATGCAGTGTAGTAGCATAAAATTGGTGGGACTGCATAATTCCTTAGCGGGGGAAAGCAAAAAAAAGAGTATGATCAGCCATGAGAAAGCACGTGCTGTTTCTGCTGCTGCTTTGGGAAAACACTTCTGGCTTTTCTTTATTTCATGAAAAATTCTCCTTGCAGAGGGCTTGGAGAACTTGTGTGAAGCTACAGATGCTTGCTCTTCCCTACTGAATTCTTTCTGTAAGCATCCACTGTGTGCCATGGTGAGGTATGAAGTGTTTTCTATGTCACAGAGTATTGCTCTTCAAGCCTGTGTCCATTTTGATAGATATAGAGCTGGTGGTTATTGCAAGTATTCATACTAATAATTTTTGTTATCAACGTGTAGTTGCCAAAGTTTAGTGCGTGCTCGTTATTCTTGGATCTAGAGAAAGCCACTTTACAGTATCAAGTGGCTTTAAAGATGTGGGCAAACCAGCAGCATTTTTTGTAGTTCATGGTGACCAACTTTCGCTAAAAATTTACTCCTGACGGTTTGGGAGTTAATTTTTTTCAAGAAAAGTAGTGGTCTTCCTGCATCTGTAGCTCTGGTACTACATTCTTACTTTTCTAACTAGTACCAAAGCAGTGACCCATATCTCAGTATTTTTATTCGCTACAGTTTGCAACCCTGTGAGCAACTATAAAACTCACCTGAGTGATGCCTATTTCCCTGTGCTTTTTGGAAGAGCCGAAACCAGGAGCAAAAGCAGATGCTGTGATTCTTTTGTGAGCTTGATCTTTTCATGTTCTATATTCCATCAGACGCTTTTCCTGTCTTTGACAGCCAGAGAAAAGTGCTTCTGCTGAATTCTGTTAGAGAAGGGTTAAGTAGCAGAGCCACAATCTGGTAACTGTAAAGATGATTTGTAGAATGATCTGTCTTGAATTTTATGATCTTCTCAAAAGTTCACGTTATAACTGAAATCCCTTTTTATGTACCATTTGCTATCTGGTATACTTTTCCATTTAAAAATGCAGTGCTATGCAGAGTCTTAAATTAAATGTATGTGATCACAGAACAGTATGTAATGAGGTCTGGGGTTGTTACTGATAATACATTAATAAGATTTAGGTTTGTATGCCCATGGAGCAGCTTTGCACTTGTTCGGTTCACTCTTTTATTCCCTTAGAGGTTTTCTATTTGGTTTTCTCTAAATTGCCAATAACTCGCAGCAACACATTCCTTGCAGAGAAACTAGCACCATAAAGCTCTAATGCTGGCTGGATGTTTTGGTTGCTCCTGGGGTAGGAATAATACAAAATACCAAACCTAGTTATTAAAGGAGCCGTTTCTTTTGTCATGTGGTGGCATGAGGCATCACCATGAGGCCTAAGGCCAAGTTTTGTTTCCAGCCTTGGGTCAGATGCTGTAAGTTGGCCAGGGCACAGGAGGATATTTTGGCACAAGGCTTTTGCTTGGCGGGCACTGAGGAACTTGTCGCTTACTTTGGCTGTTTCATGCTGCCAGATAACAGAATTTTTTCCTAGCCTGTTGTTCGCTGCTGCTTTGCTTGGTGCATCTCTGTCCTGCCTGGTAACAGCTTCTTCTATTCCGGTCCCATTTTTCTGCCAGCAACCACTTCTAGGGTGGTTTTCCGTAACTGGACAACCCCTTACAGTATTCACTGGTTAAAGAATGCAAATTTTTTGTCATTAGTAACCTAAACCCCCCATTTGGAGTCTTGGCTTCAGCAACAAAAATCTTGTGGATTAACCACTTTCACCAGTGAGAGGCTTTCTGATGAGCTGTGGGAAGAAGTGTGCGCTTGGCGGTAGGTCTACAGTAAACAGCTGGAATTTGCATGTGGTGAATTAGCACCAAATAAAATCCCTCATTTTTGGTTTTTTTTCTTAATTATCCTTGCATACTCAAATGGATCTATTAAGCATTTGTGCAGTAGAAATTGTTAAAACCACACATTTACAATAAATGGGTTTTGATTGTGCACAGACTGAGATTTGTCTGCTGTGGTGGTGGCAGGGCTTGCGCAGGTAACACGGTGGTCTATGATCTGATGAAGGGACCGTTCTGTTCCCTGGCTCCTGCTCCGCATGCAGTGATGCTTGGAACCACTGGAAGCCCTTGCTTCAACTCTGAATCTTTAACTACTTTGCATTAACTTTGAGACCTGCTGTTTTGAATCCTACAAAGCTGCACACGTAGGCAGCTGTAAGATATAACTGCATTTATGTTTCACAGGCTTTTTAGTTGATGGTTTTCCCTAAAAAGGTTGTAAGAGCTGAAATGTTTTTGACAACTAAAGTCCTTATTTCTCTAAAGATAACAAGAGGGTTAATGTTCCTTACAGCTGATGTTGCAATTCTTTCTTCTTTGCAATTTAGGGTGAGATTTCTCAAAGTTTCAGTTTTCACTTGGAAGCCTAATGATGTTTTCTAGAATGTCTAAGCAGGTGAGGCTTCCAGTGATTTCTTTTTGGCGTTGAAACATTTCTCAGAACTTAAAAAGGAAGTATTTATGGAAAAGCCTGGTTTGGGGGGGTTCCTAGTTCTATTTAAACTTTGAACTTAATTTTCAAAAGAATGGGGAATATTAGGAGAGAACTGGTGTGGATTTTAATGACAAGTTCCCCCACCCTGCTCCAGTTCTTGAGAGAATGTGGAAAAAAAAAAAACAAACCAGCAATTTTCAGCATCTTCCTTCTGTTTGCTCTTTGTCTACTTTCTTGAACACAGAATCAGTTGCAGGAACAAAACTCTGCTTGTGCTGCTAGTTACTAATTTCAGGCAGAAGCAATTAGACTATACTTCTGACAGTCAGAAAAAAATGCTGCCTCCTGATTTTTTCACTCTCCCACTTCACTGTCTTTTGACCCAAAGGGTTATCACAGCTGCTTATGGGTGGATTTCTAGATGCTGTCACGACATTAATGTTGGAGAGCGAGCAGTGGAAGTTAAGCACCCAAATAGTGTTTTAAGTGCCTAAAAAACCCCGCTTGTGTGAGTCCTTTGATGAAAGAGCGTGGGTGAAATAGGCTACAGGGAAATACTACATTAGGAGAGAGCTGATTTGAATGAGCCTGTGGATTCTAAAACCCAGTCAGGGTGCTTTTAGGAAAATGGCAGTGACTGTGAAGAGTGAGATCTATGATAAACATTTAAATAGCTTACTTTAGAGACAGAAGATAGTTGGAGAATTTAATTTATTCAGTACAAGGGAGATGAGATTTTTAAAGTGGTAAATTTTTATTTAAAAATGAGAGAGAATGGTCGTGGTGGGGAGAACATGCTGTTAATTTCACATCAGTGGTTTTCCTGATACCATCTTTTTTTATTTCTTTAAACAAAAGCATTAATTGGAACCGAGGAAGAAGTCTCTCTCTTAGAGACTTGGCATTTTATTTTTGGCCAAGACTGAAAGCTATTGTTGCCTAAGCTGACGCTAAACTGGCAAATCTATGAACTGAAGCCAGTATTGTTACTTGGATCTAAATTTGTAAGGACATTTGGTTGTCTTGGAATAAAAGTTGAGCATACAGTTTACCTCAAGGGCAGAGTTATACTCTAAAGATTATTTACAAGGTTTAGAGCTGAAAATGTTGTTTAGCTTATTGACACATGACTTTTAAAGTAGCATGCTGGTGGAAGGGAGAAATAATGGCAAATTATGATGAATGTGTCAAATAGTTGTACAATAGATGTGATCTTCACCCTCAGGCTCACTGCTGTTTGGCAAAGGGCAGAGCTTTTCTACAGTGGCAGCTAACATTACAAGGAAGAAGAAACTGGAAGAATAGTGAAGATTTTTGAAAAATCACTTTTATTGTCTTTTTAAGGACTGAATTTTTTCAGTGGCAGATAAGACTGGGCTTAGCTATGGCTGGAATCAGTTTGACTTGGAATTTAATTTTAAGTCACGTTATGAGAGTAGTGCAAACCTGCAAGCATCTAGCTCTACTTAAAACTGATTTATATTGAAATTGGGAATTAAAATCTAAAAATTAATCTAAGTAATTAAATCATTCTAAACAAAAGCAGTACCTGTACAGCAGGTCATCTTGATTTAAGTATGTTGAGGCTTACTTGCCCACAATGCTTGCTTTCTTTAACTAATATTCCATGTAAATTTTTGGCTACTGGCAGGGAAGGAGAGCCACTTTCTCTGCTTTCTGTGTGAAAGGAAGTTCTTTTGGAGAACTTGCTGGATCTGATGAGGAATATAGAAAAGTAACAAATTTGATATTTGACATAGCATCTGGAAATACAGCATATGTCAAAGGATTTTAGATATCTTTGAATAAAACCAATTTCAGGATGTGAATTTGCAAGGACATCTTTCAACCTCAACTGGTGTATGGTCCGAAGAACTTTGCAGGCTGGCCTGTCCTGTTTGGGAGTTGTCATGTCTATAAATTACTAATTTAACTAAGTATTGGCTGTAATGTCTGAAAAAAATAATTGGATGAACCCTGGTAAAGGGACAAGTGAGAAAGTGCTGCCTAGTTGTCAGTGTTCAGCAACTGTAGTAGCGGTGGGTAGTTGGGATTGGTGTTACGCTTTTCCATTTTGTCTTTTCTGTGAGCTGCTACTTCTGTTTAGTTACAACCCTTGGTCTAAGTGTAAATCTCGTCGTGCTTCCCTGGGATCATGGAAGGATAAAGCTACAGTAGTGCACAACAGAAAATAGTTCAGGTGAAACGCTGAAATGCGCGCCCCTCAACTTACTCTGTTCTCTTACTAGTCCCTGAGTTGTTACCACTTCCTCTGGAAGTGAGGTAACCCCCAAACAACAATGGCAAGGGGTTAAGCTAGTGAGACAGCTGATGGAAAAAGGTGGCCTGAAGAATTCATCGAATATTGATTGGTTTATATAATTGTGTAGGAGCAGTTATAGTAACTATAGCTGTAGTGCAGATGTATGCTTCTCATTTAAGATATCCCCTCATTCTTCTGTGGTTTACATTAGTTATATTTAATCATATCTGATCCTCAAAACCTATGTGTGAGCTGAGGAAGTAGCATCCTTGGAATGCATTTGGGGAACAGATAGATATACAGGGAAATTCTTCCTTGAATTGAATTGAAAATGGTCTTTTCCCCCATTCTTCCTTCAAATGGTATTTATTTGCAAACTGGACTGAATGAAGACACAGTAAAGGTGTTAGACCTGCGCTAGATTTAAGTCCATCTTTTTTATGTTCATAGGAAATCAAGCATCAGGCCATTGGAAAGAAGAGACTGCTTCCTGGTGGTCAAAAGCACTTGGCAGTGCAGTTCCATCTGCAGGGAAGCCCCAAGTGCCCAAGAGGACAGAGCAGGGGCAGAGGGGTCAGTCAGACACCAGCAAGAAGCGGGAGGACAGAGAAACCAAACCCTACAGCAGGCGTGAAATTGAATGGAGCAGAGGAAAAAGTGAATAGTTTACGCACTATTAATTATGAGAAATTGCTTGCTGTTCTGTTTCAGTAAGTAATTTCAGTCAATTTACACTTTAAAAAAATATTAAAAAAATATAAAACAAGGTGGGGAGTAATTGCTTTAGAACACCAGAATAGGCAGGACTAGATTGCTCAGAGGTTAACTGAGCCCTGTAAGTGGTTTTATTTCCGAGACACACAGTCATAGAAGTCCCACAAAAAGAGAAACTTTTAGACCATATATCAAAATTTTCCTTATAAAATCTGAATTTCCAAACAGCGACTAAACCCACTCATTCTTAAGTTTGCTGAGAGACCTTAGATTAAGGTGTTTTGGTAATTCTTAAGGGCATTGTACTAAAAAGTTGGGTAGAGTTTGAGCTGGCAGGTTTTTTACAGGACAAAAGCAGAGACCATTCTGTGATTCCTCAGGCATGGTTTGTTTGCTAATATGATTAACTGCCTAGCTAATTTAGGATTGAGTGGAGAGGAAGAAGTTGTTGCTGATGATGTTAGTCATTACAAAATAAAACAGATTTCAGGGTAGCAAAAGCAACTAGATCTTAAAGTTCTTAAGAATCTTGTCCATCTCAGGCTTTGAAACTTCATCTTAGTGAAGGGAAGCAGCCACTGCCATGTTGTGGTGTGAGCCATCTCCTTTTTTTATTACCCAGCACTTTACTTTCACAGGCAGGTGCTGAGAAAACTTAACCCTTACCTAGCATTTTGATGTCTCAAGATGAGTCCTTGTCTCTGTGAAGTGTTCTCTCTTAAAAGAAGACACAGAGATTGTCCTACCTCAGTCTAATCAAGATCCTGCAGGAACATGTAGCCAGTTTTCTTAGCTGTAGGAAATGAGTCCAAAGAGTTAACTCTCCAAGTCAACTGTCTTGACTGTCACTAAGTTGTAGAGTGTGTTGTTTTTCTTGTTCTGCTGAAGATTCTATTTTGTTGCAATTACCTTTTCTCAGCACAGTGAACAAGACAGACCAATTCTTGCGTGAGTTGCTCGTCTGGTATGAGGCAGAGAGAATTTTTTTTTTAACTGTTCTGGTTGATGTTGGTTTTCCATAGCCGAGAGACTATGGAACAAACCTGTCACTTATTTGCATATGTGTTGGGTTTTAAGGAGGTGGGATGGGTAAGTTAATCAAAAATTATCATTCACAGGAAGAAACCCTTAGTATCCCAGACCAGGTGAGCACTGACTGTTATCTTAGCCAAGCAGATGCTGCTTCTGTGGCTCAGTGAAGTTACGGTTGTTGCAGAGGAGTGTGCCAGCCAGAGGGAAGAGGTTGTTGCAGAGGAGCCTGCCAGCCAGAGGAAAGACGTCATCTGAAGCCCGTGGCCTGAAGGTATGAGTATTTACCTGGGAGGACAGGGAGCAGATGGCTGAAAGCTGGTGGTTAAGAGGTTCATTTCCCATATTTCTGGCAGACGTGTCCTTTTCCCTGGGGCTGCAGATGCTTGTTTGCTTACTTGCTTTCTAAAGCAGATCTTTGTATCCATGAGGAGACTCACAGGGTAAATTCATATATTAGCCCAGAGGTTCTCTTCCTGGCCAGTCATGTGGAAAAATGAATTTGATCACACTTTCTAGGTTTTTGGCTTCACCTCAGAACATCTGTGTTTACAGCAGGCCATTTTCCTGTTAGAGCTGCTCTCCTTTTGGCTAACTTCCTTCTTAGCCCAGTAGTTTTGTCACTGACATGACTGAAGAGAACTGTAGTCATAGCTGACAGGCTTCTGGCGATTTGTGGAATCGCTTCTTTCCCCCATAATGTTCTACTTGGTGTTTGGCTCTTATGCTGGGGGGGAGACTGTCTGGCATGTTAGCCCCCATGTGAATGCAAGGGAGAAAACTGCAGTTAAGTTATTGGAGAGGTTCCTGGGCATTGCTTAGTCTCTGCAGTGTCCTTCATTTCCAGCCTGTCTTGCTTTACCCTACTTAGCTGCCATGTAGATCAGAGCAGGAGGCCATCAGGAAATAGGGAATGGTTGCTTCACGGCCTTGTGCGCTGTTGTAGTTTCAAAGGAGTGCAGACGACCCACACTGGACTCTGCTGTCCTACAGCCTGGAGCAAGGATTGGGTCCTTAAGGTCCCACATTTCCTGCAGATTGGTCAAACCATGGAGCTATCACTGTACAACTACCTTGCTGCCTTTTCTGTTAGGTAATCCGAAGCGGAAACTACAACAGAAAATTCCCTAGAGCTGGTGAGTCCCTCTAAAGATGACTGGTGAATCTGTCATCACTTGTGGTGTAAGAAGCCACAGTTAGCCTGGAGCATTGTTCTTTTATGTAATGGAGGGGATGTGGCTCTGGTCCAGGTGATCCAGAAGCCTGAGGAGCCAGACCATCTTGTGATGTTGGCCTGATTAGCTGTAAATAATCCTGACACAACTACTCTGTTCTGTGTCTTTGCCCTTCGCTGTTTTTTCGGTGAGAGGAGGGGGAAGGTCATGCGATTCCCAGCCACTAGGATTTCTCCCCTGTTTATGAATGGGACTACCTGCACCGTGATCTGTGCAGAACCGGTTTTTGGCACATGCATGGAATGAAGTATGGAGGGAGGGAGAGGGTTTATGAATGCCTGTACAGAAGCATCTGGATAATTAGCCATTAGGTAGGAGTATTTAAATCCTTAAAGACGTTTTCTGTGGGAAATACAGGGTAATCATCTCCTTGGGAACCCATGAAAGATGTGGTTAGATGCTGACTTCTGCTTTAATTGTTCATCAGGAATTTAGGTGTCGTTTTTGAGTCTCACCTGGAATAATTTATTCAGTATCACAAGGATTTAAACCAGGTCTTATTGCTAGAGTAACACCACCATCACTAAGCCTTTTTTACTAGTTCATCTGGCTCCACTGACAAGCTGGCGTGGTACAGTGAGGGCTCAGGTCATTTTGCTCTTTCAGTCCCACAGGAACATGTTCCCGTCAGCATTGGAGGGGCCGGAGCGGACACTGACCCAAGCCAGCGAGGGTATTCCAGGACAGCACGGTTACTCTTTTTCAGGTACTCTCACGGAAGCATCTGAAGCCTTTCATATTAGTTAACCTTTCCCAAAGTGAAAGGGCTTTGATCTATGAATGAGCCCAACACATGGTGCTTGCTCACTGGATGTTAACAGCAGATGTTATTTTTAGCTCCTGCATTCTTTTGCTCCTTTGCTGTTGGAGCTGAAAGACCTTTCGTCCTTAAGGTAAGTGACTGTTCACTACACAGTGTGTTTAGGACAATGTGCTACAGAAGGCCAACACCTCTATTTGGAACATTTTTTTTTTTTTTTGCAAAATGGGCAAGTGGCTTTTTAAATAGCCATTAAAAATCTAAATAAAGTAGCTGTGTTTTTAAAAGAACTGTTATCTTTGGAACATGTAATTTACAGAACTTGTTGCAGTAATCCTTGATGTAGAACAATTACTACACTGAAGTACTTGGTTTTTTCCCTTCAAAAACAAAAGCAAAAAAAAAACCCAAACCCCAGACAGGTTTCCAGCAAAAGCTTGGATAATGGAATGGAATGGAATTGTAGCCAAGTCTTGCAAAATTCCAATATACAGTTGCTGTTCTCTCAGAGATCTTTTCTCCTGCTATTTGAGAGCGTTCCCTTGCCTGGTCACTTCTTTAGTTTTTTGGGGTTTTTTTTGTTAATGTAATCACTAGTTACTAGAAATAAATACTACAAGAACTAATATGCTGGTCACATACTTAAAATTGTGTTTGTGTGCAGTGCATGCTGGTTTAAGAGGAAGCTGTTTTATAACACTTTTAATTATGAAATGTCTTATGCAACAGAAATTAAGGGTCACTTATAAACAATCTTCTTTCAAAGCTTCCTCACCCAGTACCTCACCTATGTAATTTCTTGTAGCTCAAGCTTGACTCAGTCCAGCCTCAAACTAAACAAGATTTAGGATCTAGAATACAAGGCACACTGATTCATAATATGTCAGTGGTGCTCACAAACCACTGAAATAATTTATCTATGGCTACAGCTTTTTTGGTTTGGGTTTTGTTTTTTTTCATTTTGAAGTCCTTTAGTAGAAGCTGAGTAGTGTCTGTTTTTCAAAGCTGGAGTACCAGTTCCTGAACAAAAGGGGAAAACTGTCAGAGATGTTGCTGGTAGTCTTTGGGGCTTGAAAGACCCAAACGCCTGCATTTTCAGTTTTGAAGTATGCGGAGGAGCTGCTTGCTATTGCAGGAACATCTCGCGGTCACCACTGGCAGCACGCAGGTGATGCCGACTCCCTGGATCTGACACCATGTAACCAGGTCCTCCACAGCTGATCCTGCACCCAGATCCAGTCCCCGACTGTGGGATAACTACAAAGTTCTCAGAAATTTAACTGTAGGCTTCTACCCGCTGTGTGGGCATGGACTGCATCCAGAAAGAAGGGAATCCATAATCCTAATCATCATCTTAAAATCACTGCTGCATTCACTAAGATTTTAGTAGGAAACTGAAGATATAATGGGGAGGGATTATAGACCTTGGGGCCCAAATCTAACTGAGAAGCAAAAGGGAGCAAGGAGCCTGCCCACTGCTTACTCCTCGTACGAAAACAAGAGAATTCCTCCTCTTTAGGAAGAAAAAGAAAGGCTCTTCCAAAATTAGTTGACTCAGATGAGCAAACAGTGGAACAGACACATGGCATTTCCTACAAGGGAAGAAGGAGCCAAAAATCTTCAGCCTTAGAAGTGACTGTGTCTTCCTGGGCTTGCTTCTACCTTCGAGGGATTCTGGCACAAGCCAGTCTCTTTTTTTTTTTTAAAGCCAGACAATTGACTTTAGTTTTATTACAAAGCTTTTATTAAAAAACAAATGCTCAGCACATTAACTCAAACTGGAATGACAAAAAAAAAAAAAAATTGGTTGACAGTATTTTTGGCAAAGGCTGTGCCTTACTATTTTAAAAAATGGGTACATCAATGCTCATTTCAACAACTGGCATAAAATCCCACTAACAGGCTAACAAAAACAGATACAAATACAGAACAATTGAAGTAATAATTCAAGTGCTGGGCTTTTTACAAGGAGAAAGGGAATGGGTGAGAAGGAGAACTCACTGCAGTCAGGTTTGCTGGATGTATTGCTTATGTTTACAGAGTAGATGATGCAAGACTGACGTGTCTACTGACCAGCTGACTGTTGTTACATTTATTTAGTTCTATAGGACACTGTATTATATAGACTGAGAGGCCACTATTTGTTACAAATAGTTTAACAAAAAAGCCACCTTTTTTCCATACAGGTTTTTCCTCTGGCAGAAAAAAAAAAAAGGAAAAAAAAAAAGAATAACCCCTTTTATTTAAAAAGTATTTCAGATTTTTGACACTTGTTTAAAAGCTCATACCTAGTAAAATATACACCAAAGAAATTACAAACTAAAAGTTAAAATATAAAAGCATTCAAGTTTCTTAAAAAAGCTAAAACCAAAATTGATCCTGTCGCACCATTAAATAAAAAGAAGGTTGAGTGTGTCATCCTGGTCCAGGCAAATTCCATTCCTTGATGTGCTGTATGGGGCAGCTCTGGTCTACGTTACTCTGTTGGGCTGAAGCAGGCAGAGACAGCCATGCTACTTTGTTTGCTGACTCGATATGGACACAGATGAGACGGGGGCTTAAGAGTGCAAGGCAGAGGTGGAGTGAAGACAAAAGCTGCTCTGCTGACCCAGGAGCTCATTTGCTCTATTTATATCGGGGCTGGACCTCGTGACAGTGAAGGATTTTGGCAGTGATTGTCTTTATGATTCAGTGTCTCTCTAGCAGTGACATCAGGGTGAATGACATCCTAGACAGACTCCTTGGGGGTGGTCTGTGTGGATGAAGGACACACCTAGGGTTTAACAAGCTTCCATCTCCAGAAGGGGTCCTGGTGTCGCCACCTTTGCTTTGCAAGTTGAGAAAGCATTTCTTTTCCCACCTACAGGGAGGGAAAAGAGAGAGAGAGAGATAAAGACTATATGAAGACTTTTTTTGTTGTTATAAACCTTTCAAAGAAGCTGGTGATGGGTGACTGTAACTCTATGACACAACCATTAGTCAAATGTGTCTTTGCAATGTAGACGTTAAGTCCAGAGTATCGGTACTTGCACTTGCTTGAAATTTGCAAGGGTATTTCTGGAGACTACACATCATCCACACCAACTAGAAAGGTGTGTTTTAAGCTCTTTAGATATTCAACATATTACAGACATAATTTCCTTTTGCAGTGGATTTCTTTTATTTACAACATTTGACCCAGGTACCTGGATCTAGACATCCTCAGGCTTTGGTACTACAGTGGTTAAGGTCAATTGAAACCTCTGCTTCAGAGCTCCAAGCTGTGATCCCTGCAGAAACTGAACTGCTGTCTTCTGTAAGCAGCTGGGTAGAGGAATGTGGTGGGTGAGGCTTGTGTGAACACTGACCCTACCATGCATCCACACAACTGGGAAGAATTCATTCTGCTCTTCAGCGAGATAGGAAACATCTTCCAGTTCTGTAAGAGCTATGGGCCTCTTACCAAGCACTAGGATCTTGGAAGGATTTATGTTCTTATAGCATGTGAAAAGGCCAACAGTGCAAGCCTTATAGGTATTGCTCATCCAGAGAGGAACAGTTATTCATCATTAGGTCTCTGGGTTACATCAGCTGACTTATGCAATTGCTAACTCAACCATCACCCCTGCCCTTCTGACCCAGACAACTGGTTTGTAACAGGGACTCCACCCAAAGACTGTCTAACGAGTCAGGCATTTTTCAAAAGATGGATGCGTGCTCTCCAGTAATGGTCTCGGGATTATTGGTATCTCAAAAAATCTACATTAACCTCTAGGCCTCCAGGTACTACTCAGCGGCTAAACAAGTAGAGGGTTCAATGAGCAGAGCTTATGGGAAAGACCCAAATGAGCACAGGCATGCAGTTTGGTGGAGATGGTGGGTGAATTGTCACCAGAAGAAACACAAGATGCTTAGTCACACAAAGAAGATGCACTGCCAGCACATTGAATCATGCAAGGCAAGACAGAACAAGTTTGTGAAGAAATGGTTTAAACCACAAATCGAAGTTCTGTTAGATTAATCATAATAGACTGCTTGAGCCCGCAAGAGCCAAAAGAAGAGTTAATCAGCAAATATTACAGCAGCAGTATTTAAACCAGGGCCATTTATAACTGGGCACCCACCTCCCATCTGCTGCAGCTCCTGTGTAAGCCATCCCAACGCAAGACATTGTTCCCATTCTGGTTGAATACAGCTCCTGACCAAGGAGTTGCACAGGCTAACGTACTCCAGGGTAGAAAAGACTCCAAAACTGATTTTGGACACTTTGATTTTAGTGAGCTCAAGCCAAGGCCCCAAAATCTTACTAAACAAGTGACTCCTCATCAGAAGCCATTGTTGTAGTGGAAAGGAAAATTTAGGACACTGAAAAAGTTTAGCTGCAGACTAAATGAGGTAGAAAGAACAAGCACAAGTTTGTATTGAACTGTCCTGTATAGCTTTTAATTTGAGGGACGCTCTCCCCTCCCCCAAACACCACTATCCCTGATACGTAATGAATAATTTTCACCTGCAGCTGGTAGCCACAAAAGGGCATTTAAAGCCACTGTGACCTCTTAAACAGCGCAGCTGAAGATCCACTGGCAAAGTAGCGGTTTCAACAGAGGTGGTCTGTATTGACTAATTCAGTTCCTATTTCCTCATAAAACCAGCCCAAGTCCCAACTAAAAAAAGCCTTCTGAGCTTCCTGCCTTTTTTTTGTGTTTTATAAAGTAGCGCAGTGCTCCGTAACACATGCGGATCAAAGCGCTGCGAAGGGCTCTACCTTTCCAAGGAGCACGAAAGAGAGGCCAAGCAAACAGCAGAGGAACACTGGGGAGAGCACCCTGCAGCTTTATATTTATTTTGTGCCTTTTCATCCCGGATTTTCAAAGGTTTGGTCCAGGTTGCTCTTCCTGGGAAGGTTTTCCTCTCAGTCTTACATGAAAACATTCAGCTTCCTGTTGAGGAATGGCCTTGAGGCGCCAGGCCAGTAGTTCACAGCAGTCTGATACAAGCGCTGTGATTCAGAGCTACTCCCCATTAGCAGCCAGGAATGTCTACTTCACCGAAGGAAATGAAATGCTCTTCTGTTGAGATGGTTCCCTGCCTCCTCCCCCCTTCCCAGAGCAGCAAGCTGTCTTTGAAGTCAGGAGGTTAAAATAACGACCGCGGCCTTGCTCTGGCCCTCCACTTTTTCAAACAGCAGCCACCGCTTACTTTCTCGGTGCAAAGGCAGCTTTCGCAGCGCCTGCCTCCTTTCCACGGCGCCTAATTATCCCCTGCTCCCATAGAGTGGCTGCAGATACTACTGTAATTCTGCACGGGGTCAGGCACGGTGGAGCCCCCAATGTTTTGATTTTTAAGCGAATACTGCAGTACAGCAAATTACACAGTAGCTATCCTGAAAAGGGCATCTAGAACCCAGCCGTTCCCCAGCTGCACATTAAGGCTACACGCTGGAAATTGCTTCTACTGCTGATAAACCAAGTAATACCCAAAAAATACGAATGACGATGGTGTTGCCTTACAGATATAAAACAGGTCAAATCAGGATTCTTTTCAAGAAACCACAGGCATGTGCTAAGGAGACTGAAGACTTCCCACATCTAAGGCTTCACTGGGGGGCTGTAGCTGAAGTCTGGCCAAGCGAGGCATGCCCTAGCAAAGCCCAATCCACAAGTGAAGTCGGCGCAATCAAAGACTGCAATTACAGCTCCCTGGCTGTGGTTAGGCTTCAAAGAAAGTGCTGCAAGTCACATTTTACATATGTGAAGTCTTGAGCCCCAGCCACAATAGGAGGCACTGTCTGTGCCATTTGCAGTGTACATCTGACTGCAGGAGGAGAGCAGGGAAAAAACCCAAACCACCTCGAGAAAGAGACAGAAATAAAATTCAACAATAATTCAGTGTAAAAAGAAAAGCCTTACCACTGAAGTTTTAAAACTGTACTTTAGGAATCACTACAGTAAAACTAAAATCTCCTGACAAGCCTGGGCTCAATGACTGAGGGCAAGAGCATCAGAGGGGGATCAAGAGTCCTTCCCGTACTTGGGAATGAGATGGATTAAAGGGTGGGTCTGCAAGGGACTTGTGCCCCCCCTCTTGTCTTTAACTCCTCTCCATTTTGCTAGAACAAGAGAGGATTATGCAGCTTCATCCAGGTCATGCTAATTGGAAGAGGTTATAGACGAAAGTCAAGAGCGTCTGTGTGAGTACAGGAATAAGCACAGAGTAGGAGAGGTAGCTAACCCCTCACAAAAAAGTAAGTTTTAAACTGGGTGCTTTTTTCCTACATCTTTTCCCACCACAGGTTGTTTTCATACTGCTGTAAGAAAAGACAACATGACATACATGTAACTGCTGTTGTATTTAAAAAAAAAAAAAAAAAAATGTCAGTCTCCAAACCTGGTTTTTAATCCAGTACTTCAAACAACATGGCACACTCAGGGACCCAGCAGCTGAAACTGTCATTTTTCTTTTGAAGTCCAAAATGAACACGTTTGACTTACTGCCAGGGTTTATCCAATACTCCAGAAACTTGGGTATGCAAAACCAGGTCATTATTTATCAGAAAGGTTCATGCTGTTTGTGAAGCCCCTTTGTATTTTCTTTAGCAGCAGAGCTGGAGAGAGTTTCAGGCACAAGCAGATAGATGCCGGCACTGCAGTCTGCTCCTCTTCCTGCCCAGCTGTGCCATGGTTTGTGGGGTTAGCCTAAACCAGATCCTTGAAATGTTCTGGGCAAACAAAAACAAACACTCCACAACCTTTGTTGTTTCTAAACAAAAAAAACCTCCACCACCTCCCAACAGAGCCCCAGTCATCTGAGTAATCCAATTTGCTGCAGGGTCCCACAAGCTGTTACAGCGCAGGGATGGAGGGACCAAGGGGAGACAGGAAAAAGCCTTCTCTGCAAGAGCTGGATACCAGCAGGCAGCAGAGGAAAGCTTTTTAAGCTGTCTTTGTTGCCAAAGCAATTACATAAAACAGTACCTTAAAACTGTAGTAGATACTGACATGTTGGAGATATGGCAGTAGGAATTTTTTTATTGTGTTCCCCCCCCCTTGCTGCTGTTGGCCTCAGCCCACTGCTGGTAACTGGGAACAGAGTCTCCAGTAACAAATTAGCCACCAGTGTTATAGACACCCAGAAGTAGCTACCCCTAGAAAAACCTCTCCACTGACTCCCCCTGTAGTCTGGTGTCCTAACTTCTGTCCTCTTAGTTTGGCCTCAGCTAGTTGCGTTAGATGAGCAGCAGGAATACCTACACACACACACACACACACCCACCCCTACCCCACCTCCTCCCCCCCGGAGTCAAAGACCTTCCACAGCAGGTTAGTGTCAGCACAGGAAACACCCAGGTATTTCAGGGCTCCCACTTTGTGCAGCTGAAGTCAGTGATGCCAAAGCAGGTGCGGCTCTTATCAAAGGCCCCAGTGTAGGCAGCGTGAAACTAGAAGCCTTATCACTGCACTACAATCTTTAAAATTATCCTACTGGAAGACCCAGAATGTGTTTTTCCTGTTGGGGGTGGGAGGAGAGAGAGGTTCCATGTTTATAATAAAAAACAGATTAGCTCTAGACAGCCGTCTCTAGCAGCTTCTTAAAGAAGAAAGCTATACTAAAAATGAGCTGCAAGGGAAGAAGAAATAGGTTTGTCTCCTTTTTGTATCTTTATAGCATATAATAAATATTCAGAAGACTATTTTTTAAATTATTTATTTTATAGACTGAGAACTCTGAAGAAAGATGCATCTGTTCTGAAGTAGCAATGTCAGTGCCCCTAGTTTTCACCTGCGGTAATAGAAAAGACACGAGGCACTGGTAAAGTAAAGTAAGTGAAAATTCTTTCAAAAAAAAAAAAAAACCCCAAAAACCTAGGTAGAGCTTCCTTTCTATACCATCTTTTCTGCCACAATTAAACATAGGTTAGAATTTACACTGCCTTTTGAAAGACAGTCCCAATATTTGAGTCTTATAGCATATGGAATAGTTTAAGTAGTTGCTTTCATACAACCAAAGGTAACTCAGATGTAATTTGAGTATCTTCTTGAGCTTCATCAACCCTTTTACATGCACACATCCACACAGCAACACTACGCTACCAGTGTAAGACACCAGTACAAAAACCCACTACAGAACTCCAACACCTCAACTTCACTTTGATACAATTAAGTCATCTCAGCAGAAAATCTCTACAGGTCCGAAACACACAACAGGAGGCTTGTGTATCTCAAAAGACACACATATGGGAAGAAACCCAACTATTCCTCAAAACAGAGTCTCACCTAATGTCAAGACAAGTACACAAAGCATAAAGCTAACTGGATGTAGTTATCTTGGCAATATCATTTTACCTCATGCAATTTCAGGTATCCCAGAGATGAAAGATCTCGGGCAGCTGAAAACTCTGGAGTTTAATTCGAAAACTCTGGAGTTTAATTCTGATGCAACTTAATATTCACAAGGAAACATGCATCATGCTTTTGCAAGGAGGAAGCAACTTAAGAAAAGATGTCTCTGCTGAGTTAAGCTTCTTTAGTTCTCTTACCCTCTGATGATCCTGGCTCTACTGATGCCCATGGCAAGAACACCAATTCAGACAGATGGTCACTGGTACCGTTTTCTTCATTGCATCTAACCCTGCTCACACACTACACCACTACACCCTAGTGACACCTTTCCTGCACAAATGCTTCCAACATTTGCTTCCACTGCTGGAGCCAATGGCAGGAACTTGGTGTCCTGAAAGATCAGGCTAAAAACCCATGGGCTGGCTGACTGGTTGCTGATCGCACATTTAATTGGCTAGACAGTGGTACTTCAGCTGGCCCTGCTGTGAGCTTCCTTCCTTCTACACCTTTCCAATCTGCACACTTTCAAAACTGTTTATATTGTACAGTCTTAATAAGCAGGTAAAGAACCACAGATTTACAAGGTGACTTGCATAAAAAGTCTCAAAGTAGAGAATTAAGGTTGGCTCTATAAGCAGTAACTTCTGCAACATCAAATTTAGGCTTTTTGGTTTTATTTTTTCTGTCTTCAGGATGTCTGGGTTTACATTCACGTGTATCAGAAGACCTCTTCAATCCAATGCTAATCTCTGAAAGTCAGCAGCAGACAGAAATGGAACTCGGTGCTAGAGTTTGCTAACCTTTGAGAGAATTGCATTTGAGCACAATTCTGTTGAAATTAAGAGAATAGATTTCACCCAAGCTCAGTCTTCAGAAACAAATGGGAAAGACTTTGACAATGTCATAACAGCTTGCTTTCTAGCTGTTCAAGAATACAATATCAATTTCTCCTTTTGAAATTTTTAATGTAAATACACTAGAAACGGAAAATGCAATCCAGACCTGAAATGAACACTGAAATGAGGATTCCAATTGGGAATGAAACCATATTTCCAAATCTTATGACACCTTTATGAAACAGTTTGTTTCTACAGAGTTTTTCTCATGACCTTAAAAGTCCTAATCTGGTGATGAGTTTACTAACTCCACTAGAATACACTGTTCTCAACCAGAGAAGAATGGCGCACCAGTCGTCAACTCCCTGTCCCCACCCTATCCCACAGGAAGAGTTAGAACAATAGTTGTCCCACTGTTCCTTCACTCTAGCCCAAGCTACCTACTGCTAACACCTCAGAGGCCAAGTGCTAGGGGATTTTTTTTAGTCACTAGTAAACGTGGCTGAGTTTAAACTTCATAATGCATCTCTAACTTCACAGCAGCATCTACAACTTGAGCATCTCTGGCAAAATAAACGTTCTAGACATTCACTTGCTGAATTACCTGCTTTTTCCCTTTGTCAGTGTCAGTTTAAAACATGAAATGCTGAAGACCAACAGTCAACTTCATTCACAGTTGACCATGCTACACCTTTTGGTTGCAATAACTAACGTTTTGTAAATGCTTACAAAATTTTCTTGTTTCCCTAATCTCCTATTTATGCTGATTGTCTAGTTGAAAGGGTTCTGCTGGTTTTTAATTTAGAAAACCTATGCTTGACCCCTACCCTGACTTACCCTTATCCCTCACATAGTCTCTGGTTGCACCCAAAATCGCTTTTATACCCTTCCTTCTCTTCTGCACAGGCTGGGAAAGGAAACTGGGGGACTCGGTCTGCTCTGCTGCATCTCTCCCAGCAGGTGTCAGTGCCCTTCTGTACCTGCCACCTAAATAGGAGGTTGCTTTTCTTCAGGTTTGCTCTTTTGACGTTTCTCTTGATATCAGAGAGCCTGAAAGAGAGGAGGTTTTCTATCTTTCACTGCAGCAAGATCAATGTCAGGTCAGAATTAAGTTGCAGAAGGGCATCTCTCTGAGGGCTACACCCTTTGTCTTTGGAAATTTCTATGCCTATCTGAAAAAGGCTGAAGTTAACCAAGGTATTCAATAATATAAATGTTTTCAATTGAGAAAATTCTCTTCTGTTCCTTCTGTCCCTCTTGCCTGTGCTGAAGGCCACCATTCATAGGCAAAGCAGGGAACTATGGATCACATGAAAAACATAATTTTTAAAGTAAATCAAGGCATGTCTCTGCACCAAACCACCACACAAATTCTCACCTCCACTAACTTCTGCACAAATTCTCCAGGCTCTGCTTAAAGCTTCTGAGCAGTTAAGGGTTATGGAAAGGCATGGAGTGGTTGCTTCATTTTCAATTTCAAGAGCGCTGGACAAGTCAGGTTAGAAAACATGTGCCTCAGAAAGCAAGGTACCACTTCCTCTCTGCATCATTTTTCTAGGATGCTGGCCAGAAACCCATGATGAACCATGACCAGCAGTCATCAGACAGTTCATCTAGCTGTAGATTGGTCCACTTTTTATAGTTTGCTTTCACAACCTCTCTCCTTTTTATATCTAAGTAATAAGGAAAAGATATTCCAGTCACAGATTGTTACAACACTATCCAAAAATCACTTCTGCACTGAAATTTACCTCTAATTTCCTGTAGGAAATTTGAAAGCTTATAGATAGTTCATTGTTTGCAATTAAAAAAAACTTCATCTGATCCCTTTAAGTACTTCTGATTGTAAATCAGTATTAGTCAAGTTCTCATTTCTGAAAGCTTTGCTAATCTAAATGCTAATTGTCATGGAATTTTGCAAGCCACAAATACACTTCTGCAGGTTTTCAAATGTCTATTAAGCTTGTCTATCACTCTTTTTAGCCCTTGAAGGTATGCCAAGACACAATGATACATTATGGAGCTTGTGAGGACTTCCCAGTTGCTTTCTGCCATATGTCAAATGATGTGCCTTTTACAATTATGGTGTATAGCAAATCATAAGAAGGTAACTATTTCCACGTTGCAGAACAATCAGGATGAATGTTTGTTAGAACCCTTCTATGTCTTTGCCGATTTAAAAATACTCATGAAATGCTAAAAATGAGCTTTTTTTTCCTTACAAAAGTTAAATCAGAGGAGAAATCAGGAATCTCCGCTTCCAACACAGAATTGTTCCTATTTACAAGTGTTCCAGAAGGTCGTGCTTAAAGAAAACACTCACCTCTCTGAAAGGTGCTGAACAAATGACCTGTACATTGTCATTAATCTTAGTCTTCCTCATTTCCCCTTCCCTCTCCCCAACTCATTTTTAGCATTATCAGGTCTTGTGCCACTCTGGGTTGATTTCAAAAGGAGAGAATAGATATGGGTTATTTATTCAACAAATAAGTTATTTCAAACATTATGTTGGGACACGTCAATTAAAAACATAATCCTGCTTGGGGCCAGTTCCACAACTCTTCAAGAATGGCAACATGCTTTGGAGTATCCCAGCAAAGACTGAAGCACCACGTCACAGAATTCCTAAAGCACCCTAATACTAAAGCGTTTTACAGATTGGCCATTCAGCATGCTGGAGGAGATTGCAGAACTCAGCTAAATCCTAGACACTGAAGCTGTAAGAAGCCTGCTGCTGTGTACAGCCCCAGAAAGAGGAGCAGCTTAACACTACCACCTTGACTTCACTGCTTCACTGCTGTCCAAGCCTAAAAGGAGGTTAGAGGTCCACCTTAAAAATCAGGCATGTGCTGAAGTGTTCATGGACAGGAGAAAAAAAAGCCACCCAAAGCTTTCACAGTATCTTAAATCATTTCTGTTCGCGTCTCTTCCGTTACTTTCCTCTGAACATCCCACCACACAACCCTCCCACCATTTCATCCTTCTCACTTACATCACCGTAATTACAGCCCTGGCTGATCTCCTTTGTGCTGATCTCGAGATTCTTTCTTTGGTCTTGCCACCTACTCATTTCTGATTCTTCTCAGATAACAGAACGCTTGTCTCCTTCCCAGACCTCCCACCCTCCTTCCCCCTCTTCTTTGCACCATCCTTATGAGCAAGAAATCTAGTGTTTTCCTGTCTTCAAGAGCTCTTTGCAGCACTCACTGAAAGGCATTCCCAACTTATTACCTCCATCCAGTAAGACTACAACAGCTCTGCTGTGGGCCTGGTATGATATTATCCTTGTGGGCAAAACATTCTTTGGATTAGGCTTGCAAAGGGTAAGAGTCTTAACCTTCAGAAGTTTACTTTGAAGTCTGTCTGGTACAGGTTCCCTAAATCATTCTGCGCACTTACTTCCAGCACATCTGTACGTCTCCAGTGGAGAGCATTCACTCGGCACGCAACGTTTAGTGAGGCTGCCTATATGCACATATATGGAGTCAACAGCACACTCCCCCACCTTCTTCAGTGCTAGAAGATGCCTACTGTGCTCCCACTTCATGCTGTAAATTGCATGAGGACAGAGAGACGGGTATTATCAACAGTTTCCACACCGGTGCAGAGCTTAAGGGGAAGGATGAAAGGAAGGGGTGTAGATGGAAAAGGGAGAGAGGAAAACTCAAACGTATTTAGAGCATTCCTCCTCTTCTATTTCAACTCGTCCTCCACTACGGAAAATGCAAACAGAGAAACTCAAACTAAAGTAGCTCAGTGTAGGCAAAGTGGTCATCTTTAGACTGTGAGGCATCCCAGAAACCAAGTATCCCCCAGTTTTTAACTGTCTCTTGAACCATAGTTGTATTCCGATCCTAATTGAGTGCTCCGCATCAATACAGATAAAATTATGCGTGTTTTGCTTCCTGGTACTGTGTTAACATAAAAGGGAAAAATACAACAATCATGGAACTGGGCAATTAAGCTGAAACATCAATTATAAAACTCAGTGTTAAAGCACTTTTTTTTTTTAAAAAATAGGTGTAACACGGTAGTTACTGTAACTAACGATACTTTACAGCTGCATGTGTTGTATAGGCTACAGAACCCAAATGCTGCAATCCCCACCTAAAATCACCATGGCTCAGGCATATTGCAGAGGGCAAGACTCTCTCCTCACCTGCAAACTTTTGCTCTGCAGGAAGGAAAAAAACCAAAAGAGCAGGCATTTTGCCTTTTCACTTTTCTTCAGCTTTAAAAAAAAAAATAAAAAAACAACAACCAAACAAACCTAAAGTCTTAAACCCAACCTAGTTTAGACTACCCAGCATAACAGCATAACTACAGAAGAGGTTTGAATCGTGCTGACTGACTGACAGACTGCACAGAGCAAACTCAGCTTGGCTTTCTCTGGCTCGAAGTCCCAGCAGAGCAGAGCGCCAGCAGGAAGCCACTTTGGTGACCACTCCGGGTGCCAAGGGGGTTGTGTGGCCAAACAAGGCAGGGGGAGAGGGGATAAAGAGCCCATTTCTGCTAAAATGCGTAGGTGAGTTTAGGAAGTGTTTTTTTCCTTTTTTTTTTTGTGTGTGGTTCCTGGAATTCTCAGGGATCTCCTGAGAGCCATTTGAGTTAGACAGCAACTATTATGTCAAATGAATGCCACTCCTATTAGAAAGCGTATCACCCTGAGAGGAAGAGGAGCAAACACTGAGAAATGAGGCTCTCACAGTGGTACTGTGTGCACTCACAAGCAGACTAGATGCTGTTACTGGATATGTGTAATCACTAGTCATTCCACCTCCTGTGCAGGTGATACGCTACGAAGAGCGAAAACACATGCTGGAAATACAACAACAAGAAAACCAACGCACACCGCACATGAAATACCACTGTACCATTGAGGGAGAAATTCTCCCTAGAACTGAAATACAGTCCCATTTTCGTAGCAGGTGTTTTTGTTAGTATACAGGGGAAACAATTTTTTAAAAGTGTACCCAGTCAGCCAGCCAGCATCTTGTAGATGGCAACACGTACAGTGTACTCTGAAGCCAGTGTCCAACCTGTCCTTACAAACTGGGGCAGTCTGCTGGCTGGGGGGGTGTTGCTGGCTTAATTAACCCGTCCCTGTGCTTCACAGGCAGACTTGCAGCGAGTCAGTGAGGTATGGTCAATTTGAAAGTATTAAGGTTAAGAAGTGAGATGGTGAACACCTAATAGATAGCCGGTATAAAAACCATCAGTAGGCAAAGTAACATTAGCTTTGGGATAGGATACTTCTGCAATTTTTGCTAAGTTCATATTAATGCATGAAATTTATAAGAAAGCTTATTTTACAATTCAGTTTTATCATCAGGTAAAGCTTTAGAGATGTTCTTACCATGCTTCAGATGTAGGCAGCTGTCATTCTGGGGCCTGTACCTGTAGAAGATTGTTTTCCTTTAACAAATTTCTGTTACAGAGCTTTTGCACATTCCAAATAAGTTTGTTTGCTACAGTATTACATGGATTTTTGGTGTGTTTTTGGTTTTGTTGTTTAGTTGTTTTTATGGTTCTTATACCAGCCATTTTTGTTGGGGAAAACAGGGTGTTTCTTTGTATGTATTTTACAGGTAAAGAGGAGACCTCACTGATGCTTTTAGCCAACCTACCCGGCAGCTGTTAGTGTACACAGAAACGTAAAATAAAGCAATAAAAAAAACCATATACAGTGGCCACAAAAAGGTCAGCGTAAAGTTTCCAGTGTCCAATAATCCCACACAGTTCTACGAGATACAGCTAAGCCTACCACAGATTGAGGAGAAAAGCAAAGGTAAGGCAGGATAGTGATGGCAACAAGGCGTAAGTTCAGCCAAAGGTTTCGATGCCGATGCCGTCAGGACTGGTGCACGGAAAGGCGTAAGGAGGAGACATGTACTGTGTGCATTTTCACAAGCTTGCATTCAGAGTGAAGTATCTTAAAACATCCATCAGAAGCAAGTGTTAGAGATAAGCACATAAAAATCAAATAGCGCAAGCCCTGGTTTCTAAAAATTTTCTGAGGTGAATGTTAAGTAAGAGCTGGTCGTGGCCTACCTGATGCTGATTCCTGCAATTTTTCTCTCTTCCTCTTCTTTTTCTTCCCCTGCAAAAACAGGAAATTTTACCATGCACAGAATGATTTTGGGGTTTTTTTTTTGTCACTATCCTGCCTCAGAGCATAGAAACAAATGCCACCTGGACAGTGAGAAAGGAAAAGCAACAACTGGTTTTGGGGTAGCTAAAACCTTTTCTAACCCATTTCTAACTGTTTCAATGGTAACAAGGCTTGCACTCAGCATCTATGGAGAAAGGCGCACTAGAACTATAAGTATTTTTATATCCACATGGAATTACAATTTCTGGCAGTTTTTCAATTAATGCTGGCAGCTGCAGGCATCTAAAAGAGTTCTCACGCTTAATAATCTGATGACACATATGCTGATATCATAATTTATGGCTCTTACAAGAACTCTTCACACATTCAGATACTTACACTCTCATACATGGCAACAGCAGACAGGGTGTTGAAAGTGCCTAGGACAACCATGATTTGTCCCCAGGGCGCAAACCAGCCAACTCAAACGGTTCTGATAACGCTCCTACCTTAACAAAAGCCAAGTCCCGTATGGCTGTGCCCAGAGAACGAGCTGTGCAACAAGGAAACAGCAGAGCCCTGTACCGCTGAGCACCCTTAACGTGACCGAGGTGAAGGACAGAAATGGATGTCTGGCAGCTGTCTTTCTTGGACACTACGCTGGCACCAGTGTGCTGGGCCAGGCTCATCGTGCCAACCCACACACTCAGCCTTGTCCCACACTCCTGTCTACAGAAAAGGCCAGAGCTCCCCATTCGCATGGTCTTTCAGGAAACAAAAGGTCAGTACAAACCCACAATTTTAAACCTCAGTCATCTTGCATTGCCCTAATTACCACTTTGATATTCCTCCATATGACTTCTCTCTATTGTCCTGTATTGCCAAGTCAAAGGGTTTTTTTGTTTGTTTTAAGAAAAAGTCATATCCATTTCTATTTTAAAGAAGCCTTCAAGCTGCCAGGACAGGCTTGAACAGATGAGCTCTGGCAAAATTTGGTGCAGTTGCTGTAAGCAGGATTGCAGCCTGCTGGCTGCCCTCCTGCCCCCCAGCTAGAGGTGACCCCACTCAGCGTAATTGGCAGCTGTCAGTGCTCATCCTGGTGTAGACTGTGCCACAAACAGTGGCCACAAACTGGAAGGGCTGAGGTGGAGTGAGGCATCTTTCCCTTAGCTAGCTCTTTAAGGTAATGGGATGGACAGCAGGTGATGTGAGACACCACCTCAAATCACTGTGGTGCATGTGAGTGAGATCATCAGTGAGGTGGACAGCAAGTGAGGGCTCCAATACAAGCCACGGTGAAGCTACAGCAGGTGAACTGAAGTAGTCATTGTAGTCATTGAGTAGTCTCCAGTCTACTCTGACAGTCTGGGCCTGCCTGACTCTTAAGCTCCTGTCCTTATTTAGCCTCAGACTGGCAACAGGGCTGGGCAATGCCTTGTGAGCAAGCTCCCAGAGCATATTTCAAGAAAGCATATTTCAAGAGCTCTGGGAAGCTCCAAGCAATATGCTTTATCACTGAGGCACCACAGCAAGACTTCTTTGCAGAGTGCGTTAGTGCAGATGTTAACATGGAAAAGTCATGGGAGGAAAATTTTGTTTTATTTTCTATAGCAGGCTGACTTCAAGTGCTAAAACATACTGAAAGCTGATCTGAGATCCATCTATGAGACACCAGAAGCAGAGGAACAGAAGGAAAAGGCTGGACTGAAAACTACTTGTCAACATTTCCAAACAAGGTAGTTTCGGACAAGTCCAGCACACATAAGACACCATCATATTATGAAAACACTGTGCTTCTTATGACTGTCACACAACTTTACAGGACTACTTTGAGTGTCAGTAATAAAAACATAATAAAAAGCACACAGATACTGTCAGCAGTGGAAAAGCAATGCTTAACGTTTTCTTGAAGTCCTGAATAACCAGGCAAACCAAAATAGAAGAGTAGTACTCTTCTAGGAGAGTAGTACTACCCAAGTAGTATGTAGTTTTGAATTGTTCTGTTTTGTGAAACTCAGCCATGTGAAACAGAACAGACACCCATTAATCACTTCCAACTCTTAAAATATGGCAGTAGTATCTGTGCTAAACTAATAGAATTTCACTTTTTGACTGCTTAAGTTAGAAAAAAATAAGAGAAAAAAAGAGAGGAAAAGAGGAAAAGAGGAAAAGAGGAAAAGAAAGAGGAAAAGAAACATACACTTGAAAAGGTTTCAGTGATAAACTGTGATCTACTATGATCACCTTCTCACCACCACAGCAAGAAACAAGTGTATTCATGGAGAGGCAGAGAGGAGGACTACAAGAGGAAGCTAAGTTATAATGGAGAAGTCTGCTAGAACTGGAGTATGCCAGAGCTATGCTTCCACACAGGATGTAGGTTGGAAACACATCAGAGAGAATTCATACGTGCCACCTTACACACTCTTAATGTCTATCAAGGCATTTAAGATACCGCAGTTCCACTAGTTGTACTGTTTGGCAGTAGGCTGAGGCAAAACACCTCAGGTTCTCAAAATCAACATGACCAAGCATCACAGGACAATCTTGAAGGCTGATGTCCAGTAAGCAGGAGCTGACAAGGTTTATTTTCCAGCAAGTAAGTCCAAGACAATTAAAATCCCCTTGTTTTCAGGGAGTATATCACTAAGACCCTATTTGTTCCCAGGTGTATTTCAAGAGAGCTCTGTTGACACGGTCTCGTTACTGGAAATATACCCTACCTGCATAAGGTCATGACAGCTCATCTGCTAGAAAAGGTGACTGTATAAAACAGACCGAAGCAAGCTGCTAGGGCTTACAGTGGTGTCTGTCCTTACAAAACCCATCACAGATGTCAGCAAGACCAAGGCATTTGCTTCAGAGATGATCATGTAGTTTCTGTATCAACAACTTCCTTGCCAAACATCACCCTAAGACTCTAGCTTACAATGAAATTTTTAAGCTAAACAGTAGTGGTGCTGGATTGGAAAAGTCAGGTACTTCTACAGTTTCTGTTAACATTCTGTTAATTTAGGTACTTCAATCTTTAGTGTTGACAAGGTATCACTGAAGTAGGGAAATTCTACCGTCCACCTAACATAGATGGAAAACTGAGCCAGTTACAGCATGTACACTTCCTGTCACAGTAAAAAATGCCACAGCTGATGGGGGGACGGAAAGGAGTCCAGATCTCAGGCTAGGGTCAGTCTCAGGATTGCTGCTTGCAAGTTTTATAACATAACATATGACTACGCTGACAGCTCATTGTAAGTATAACTGTAACTGTGCAGTGCAAACTGTGCAACGTGCTATTAACACTTGTTTGATGTGATAAAATCACCCTAATTGTAGGAAAACTTCTTATCTTCACCAAATGGTATAAAAGCAGGTTCTGTAAGATCTTACACACATTTTGCGGGCTTTATTTCCGAGATGGACCATTTTGAATTACTTTCAGCTGAAGTTCAGTCTGCACTAAGACCCTTGGGCTTTAGGTTCTCTTGAGAGACACCGCTTTTTTTGCTCAGGTCAACAGAAGATTTCTGGATAACAAGCGATTGACTGAAGAGGAAATTATGCAAAACTCATGGCTGTAGAGTAGAACATAAGCTTTCAGGCAGTACTGGCCATTGTCTTAGCAAAAACCCACAACTTTCCATGTTTCCCCTCAAAAACTGTGACCTTCATAAGCAGTGTCCCAACAACAAAATCAACAAATTCTCAAGTTTTCTGAATGCTTGAAATACAAACAAATATAAGGGTTATTTATATGCTTCTTCACCCTCTCTCCTTCCAGAACTTTCCACAAGTTAAAGAGAAAAAGAAAAAAGAAAAAAAATAGTTAAAGGATGTTCATTTACAAACAAACAAAAACCAGCCTTCAAATGAGTGACTTACATAGTTGTCTCTTGCAGACCAGCCTGGATAAAGCTGCATGTGTAGCTGCCTTTCTTTACGAGCTAGTTCATAATATTTCGCTTGTTCTTCACGGGAGAGAGCATGCCACTGCAAACAGAATAAACTTAGCATTAGACTAGGAAATAACTCATACCTAGGCAACAGATGATAAGAGCAAGTGTTTTTGTGACTTTGATTCAGTCCTTCCCCACTGCAAAAATGAAATTCATTAGCAATTACAAGCACTCGTGTTTATTAACCAACTTTCAGGCATTTTTCAGCTCTGCATCTTCCAAGTGCCTTGAGCAAGACCAAAATAATTTATGGAAACAGGGCTCACCAAATAATCCGCTCACAGAATCATGCTCTCCCAATAGTACTTTAAAAATACCAAACAACAACAACAACAAACACAAAACAAACCCAAAATCTCAACACGCAAAAGGCACCCCTTAGCACCCCAACATCTTGTGTTGCTTTTAAAGGACAGTGATCTCCCCACCACAGAAAGGTTTGCTGTCTTGTTTTTAAACAGCAGCTACATGTGGGTTTTCAACGCCAATGCAGAAGGCTCTCTGGGCACAAGCAGCACTCTGGGTTCCAAGATCAACCTCTACTGAGCTTCAAGGTACCTGCTTTGATTTCTTCTTGCTGTAACAGAGGCAAAGAAAATAGCAACTGCAAAAAGTTTCTAAGATACTGAAACCAGAGAACTGTAGCCTTCCAAATTACAGGAGTTGGGCTCTGTAACCAAGAAGGGATAAACTTCCTGCTTTTATGGACTTAAGAAAAAAAAAAAAAAAAGGCAAACAAAACAACCCCTCACAACCTGCACATTTGAAAAGACACCAGATACCTCAATATCTAATAATTTTGTTCTTGTTGAAACACCTATCATAGGTCTGAAGCAAAAAGAGTAAATGCCTTTTATATAGAATCAGGTTCCACTGCTGCACCATTAGATGTGTCTTCTTTGATTTTGACAATATGCATGGGGGGCAGACAGGGAGGAAAAGATCAGAAAAAAAATAAAATAAAAGAGACATGAAATCATTAAGACACTCATGCAAGAATAATTTACAGAACTAGGATTTCAGATCAGATCACACTTGTATGATTTAATATGTCATTTTGTTACACATCTGAAGATGTGAACTAAGGCACTTGTCTGTCTTGACTTGGCAAGTTCGATGTGTTACTGAGAGCACAGCAGTTCAGCCTGTTTGCAGCTCTCAAACTCTACATGTGCATTCCACAGCTGGAAGGTTTGGAACATTATGCTGTGGCATCAGAAAGCCCAGCAGCAGGCAAAGCATCAGCTCTTGAGAACAGAAGAGGTTCCTGTTCCAGAGTGGCACAAGGTATAGTAAATAGTGACCAGGATGAGTGAACACAAAACATTTGATAATTAATCTCCAAGCAATTATATTGGATAACTCATTCATTGTTTGTACCACAGTAAAAGTGGAATTTGAAGTACTTTCAGAAAGACCAGTAACTTGCAAGGAGTCATCCAAGCTGTGGAAAAAGCAGGAAATAGAGCACTGAGCTTGTTTCATTACAAAAATGGAGATAAATAAGTCACTGCCCTCATTCACGCCAAGAGAACAAGGCTGACACACTAAGCAGGATCAGTTACTGAGGACGTATGAAAACATGATCCTAGGGACTTGAGTGAAAGAATGGAAAAGGCAAGCACCAAGATGTCGTTTAAGAAGAGGTAACAAGAACATCAGAGAGAAGGCAGAAGTTTGTAGGAATCAGGACAAGTATCAATAGATTTCTGCTTTGTTGAGGGGAGAGAATGTTTTCAGAGAAGTAGCGGTTCAGGTCACATATTGACTTCCCACTTAAAAAGCACAGGGTTTTCAGAGAGTTGTAACACCTCTCAATACTCCTTTAGTCAGTGGTCAAGAGGACCTGGGCAGGGGGATTTGAATAATACCTGCTCAAGCTCAGATTGATACAAAAGTTGTCCCTTTTCTCATTTCCGGGACAGTCAAGGGTAAAATGGGTATTTACCTCTGCTGCTTTCCCTTGGAAGAACAACACTGACCGTGAACATGAAGTTTGTAATTGTGGGTTGGCCTGCACTTTTTTTTTTGAAGCAAGGAAAGAATAAAACGTGCCTACAATGTCACAGAAGCAAATGGCTCTCAGTGAGGCTGTGGGACGTATACCGGGATCATCGATACTCAGTTGTTGACTTTAGAGACCTTCAAAACTTGACTGCACAAGTCTCAGCAACCTGATGCAATTGGACCTGCTTTGGGCAGGTGTTGGACTAAATGACCTCCACAGGTCCCTCCCAACCTCCGTGACTGTACAACTGTACCACGTTATATTCACTTTTGAGTTCCATTTCCACTCGTATCCAGTGTCCATCTTCGAGTGACCCTCTCCTGCTCTTGATGGATGCCAGCCTAAGGGAGGACCCAGAAGGCAATCTGAATGCTCCTGCCATGTGTGAATGAGGGTATTTCATGCCTGAGGTGCTGACACCATGACACAAGTGGAACAGACATCAACTTGATGATGTTGCTAATGCTGAAAAAAGAAAATCAAAGTCCTGCTTTTATTTTTACTTGCACGTTCTGTCTTCTATAGCTAATTTGATAGTTGCACATTAGTTAGCACCTCAAGCAGAAAGTGAGCCATCACACCCAACTAAAGGGAAACACACACAAATTAGCAGCACACGTGAGTACATACACACCCTCCTGTACATACCCTTCTGCCAAGAATCTGGTTGATAGCTGCGCTTTCTTTCAGAGTACACTCTGCTACAACGTTCGCTCTCATTTCTTTCATGTACAACATGAAAGCATTCAGAGGTTTCTTAATATGAGGTCTTTTTGGCTCTTGTTCTTTTCTCTGTTCGTGCTGAGGCTTCCTAAAACGTGGTGGGGGAAAGGGAAAGGAGGGGGAGAAAAAACATCCATTTACCTTCAGCCTAAAAATACCCCGATGAAAAATTACCAATCAGTGGTTACAGTAGAATTTTAGTAGTAAGAACGAGAATCATTCATGGTGGTCATGTCCCATCTGCTTCTCCATCTTTTCAAAGAACTGCCTTAACTTAATACTCAGGGAGGACATCAGGTAGACATTCCCTAGCATAAAACATTTGATCTGTGAATCTGCTCCAAATTCACTAGTGTCTCAATTCTTTTTGAAAAGCAATCCACGGTACCCTAGAACACCACTGCTACAGGCAGGATGCTAGTTCCTCATCCACTTCCTTCTTAGGCCTTTTGCCTTCAAGTACCAAGCATCAGGGCTGGTTTTTACTAGTAGATTTTGCAGTTAAGACCTTTTCCAGAAGTTAATGAGTTCACACTCAAGCAACATTCACAAGTAGATAGGTCTATGACTATGTCTGAATCAAGATGACGGTTGCTAATAGCTAAAAAGTGCTGGACTGGAATGCGAAATGGCTTCATGTCTCATTGCTCTTTCCAAACTGTAGCCCACATCTCCCCTCTCAGTTATAGGAGAAGAGTTAAAATTCAAAGACGACATGAAAGGCACCTTTTTTCTCTTTTTTTTTTTTTTGTTTAAACTCTTTGACTCTTCTTCAGATAGAGTTAGTTCTCAAACACTTCTAGATTAAAGGCTGGTACAGAAAGGCAGACTCACACATGCATTAGCTCACTGTCATTGTGCGGGTGTTCTTGTTTTACTTGAGGTGTTACAATAGCTGGGTGAGGGATTCCAGTTGTGTGAGGGCCTGGAGGACCAGGAATCATGTGATGTGAAAACCTACAAGAGAAAACAAAGGAAGGTCTGTAACGCCACTGAAGGCAAGCATTAAACACCTATGAAGGCAGTGGGATGTCCCAAGAATGCAAACACTACAGAGCTTACAATGAAAGACAATTCTTTAAGAGTGCATGAAAAAAAAATTTGGCTAAGATTTGTGCATTGTAGCCCACTTATTCAAGAAAAACAAATGGACAAACCAGTCAACATTTTGCTTATAAAGAAGTTATTTTATTACCTTTCAGGCAAACAGTTTTAGCAATGCACACAAAAAACATTTAATGGTTGTACTGTTGCACTGACTAGCAATAAAAGTACATATTTCTTAAGCAAAAACTGTATTTCCACACAGAGATATAAACATTCTTAATATATCCACCACCAGCCAATGCAAAGGAGGGAACTGCCATGCAGAAACAAACAAAATAAAATTTAAAAAAAAAAAAGAGTCTTTTCAACAAGTCCCTGATGGTTCTCTAAGGAATCTCTTACTTTTCAAGGTACTTAAGCTAAATGATTTTAACATTACTTCACCTAAACCCACTATCGTTCCCTCAAATGCTTAAAATAAAAATGAACTAAAAAAATCTTGCATCCTGGAAGAAGCTGGAGGGTTGGAGGGGGAGAGACTTTTATCCTAAATAGACCTTCCTTACATATGTACAAGAAAGAAGGAGGAAAAGAAAACCAAAGTTCTACTAACTCAACCATTCCACTCTACAAACCCAGGGCATCCTCAAGGACAGCTGAGACATATGCTGAAGGTGCTGAGCACTGCAAGCTCAGGTGCAGCAGAAAACCTGCATGCTTTATTCTGAACTGGTGGAAATCATCAAAAAGCAAGCTCATGCTTCAAAGGTTGGCTGAATGAGTGCTGGTTAAGGAATCACATCCAGCCTCTCCTTTCTCCATTCCCTAGTCGCCTTGCCCTTTTCCTTCATGCCATGAAAATAAAGCAAACACAAAGCCCTGTAACCATATTAGGTCATTTATTATGGATAAAGAATGGGGTTTCTTTGCAATCACCCTGACAGGCACATGCTTATTATTTCCCTGTAAAGAAGTGAAGGGACAGTGATAATCCAAAGGAGCACACACAAATAAAGGCAAGAAGACTTCCACTGCTTATCAAGTGGCCCAGTCTTAAGTCCCTGTGCAAGAGGTGTCAGGTCACACAAAAAGCCCTCAAGAGTGATACATTGCAACCTTGTGTACACCAAGCACAGGATGCAGAAGCTGTCTTTAGAGTGCAAAAGCAGAGGAGAGGAGGTCTGGAGTGTGTCACGGCCAAGTCTCAGTTAGCATTGCTTGTTTGCACTTAGACATAAAGACACAGTGCCTGATTCACACACCAGTACAAATACACTGTGCTGGCATCCCTTGCCATTAGTGGCTTTGGGCCATGAAATACCTACTTGCGAGCAACTTTCCACATGGAGAAATACCTAAATGATTCAAGGCTAGTTACCAACAACTTTGAAATTAGAACTAGAGGACACAGACTAGAGCAACAATCCACCTGGTTGCATACGTGCATGAGCAAATCCCAAGGATGCACGCTATATGCTGCATCTAGAAATGAACCAACGACTCATTTCAGATGGAACAGCTCAATTAGTTGTTGAAAATTCACCAATGCTCCTAATTGCAGCACTTGAGAGACTGCCAAGAAAATGCTGAATGAGACCAGTGTGGGATCCAGGCAAACTGTATTTACACAAATACGTTAAATAAAAACGTACGCATAAAGTTTTAGCTGACTGAAAAGCAAGCAAAGGCAGACCAAGATGCAAGCAGAAGAGCAACTTGCCCTCTAATGCCAGCAGTTACTCCCCAGTCAGTCATTCACCTCCTACACCTACCTGGACATGGAAGGGTCGACTGAGAGTGAGGATGGATAGGGCTGCCTGAATCCACTCGAGATGGGATATACAGGCTGACCTTGCCTGAGGTCACAGAAGAAAGGAACCCATCAATCATACGATACGGTATTCAGTAGTTACTCTAGAGTTACAAGCACTGGATGGGAACTCAGTACTAGTCACAAAAAAATAGTAATAGGTAACACTTTCAAGAGTTCTGTATTCAAAGCTGAAGAATATCTGAACGCTTTGGACTTTCTCCTTTGCTGTTGAAAGATTCCCACTTGCATGCATGCACACTCTCTATCTTTATCTTTCTCTCACCTAGTTGTAAAAGCACTGGAATCAGATTTCCTTAACTAGCTCTCAGGAAAGCGGCATTTCATTCCAAATAGTTCTATGGTAGATCAATGCAAGAACATCAGACTGAACTGACAAGCTAGAACACTTTTTGAACAGTTTTATTAAGTCTTGAAAGCTTAGGACTCTCTCCCTTTGCGTCTTCCGTAGTGAGGTAGAAATGGCCAGCTTTTCTAAGAAAGTAGAAGTTTAGTTGATTAAAAAAACCCCACAACCACCTAAAAGCCTGCAGCAGCACAAGTCCATCACAACTACTTAAAGTTCAAACTTCGCAATCCAGTAAAAGAAGCTTCTGTGAAAACCTTACCTCCTCTATATTTCCCCATATATGGCATATTGTGTCCCCAGCCTGTCATTTGGACTCTAGTTTTTATCATCAGCACTACATTTTGGTTATTTTCACTTAGCAATGGTTTAGGTCATGACTACAATTACACCGTGAAGTAGCATGCTATGGTAATGCAAACAAGTACCAGTTCAGCCCAAATACCTGAACCATCCCAGAATGACCACCACACACATCAATCCTATTCAAACAGTTACTTATTGACTGGCAGAACAGCTTTCAGAGGGGGAAAAAACAAGCGGGTGTGTGTGGCGGGGGAATTTTGACCTGTCCAGGGTAGAGGTTTCACACTTGGAATACATTACTGGAAGCGAGCAGTGCTCAAAGGGAAAGGAAGATAAAAAACCAAACCCAAAACATGGAGGAAGTCTCATAAGTGCTACCACAGAGGAGGCAGCTGGAAGCCATAGACTACAAGGGATGTCTGGGTAAGTCCTGCTGTCAGGGAGCACTGCTGAACACATAACCGAGCCTTATAAGACTGGGTCTTGTCTCTCCTTTTCTTTCTCTTTTCCCTCTCCCCTCCCCTCAGCCTCTGCACCAAGAAACCATTCAAAAGAAATGATTGACCCCGTGTGGCAAATGAATGCCAGGAATTGCCTGGTGGTGCTGGAGGTGGGGAGTCAGCTGAGCAGCAATGAATAGGGAAGAGGGGGTGGGAAATAAGAAAAAAAAAAAAAATAATATTCAGATACTTCTGTACTTTATTTTGGACAAATTATTATTAGTTACCCAAAAAGGCATGTGGCAATTCCTGAAAGATTTGCCAGAAGTATAGCATTTCACCATCTTCTGCCATCTACCTTCTATGCCTATTGTCATCACCCATACTACAAAAAAACAATCTACATCACTCATTGCATGGGCAGAGATTAGTCAAGATACAGATCCTGAAGCACTGAAATTGTTGCTGAGTTTCCCTGCTCCTTGTTCCGACAGATCTGAGGGGAAGTACCAATCTACCCCAAGCAAGCATGAAGCATCCTGCCAAATAGATTACTCTGAAAATATCACGTTTCATCCAAAAGGAAAATGACACCCTCAATGACAGGGAAAGATCCTTAGAGGCCTATTATTAGCAAGAGCAGCAAAATCTTCCAATATGAGAGGCTTCTCTCCACACAGGAACTGTAAAAAGCAGCAGACTACAAAAGTTTGTTTTGCCATTTTGGTGCAGTTTCAAGACTTCCCCACACACACGCACTTCAAAGTTCCTTCTTACCTCCCCTCAGCTCACTAATTGCAATTTTGTTTATTAAAAATTTACATTTAATTCCTTGAGAACTGTTTTCTGCTATCTTTCCAAATGCCAAGAGCCACAAATCTGAGCCATAAGAAATGTATAGACTTCAAAGTGAAATCTACACACTTCAATTTCTGCACGCGTACGAAAACCAGATTCAATTCATTTTAAGGATCATCATTTTTTGATCTTTTCAATAAAATAATGTATTAATTTCTTACTGCAGCAACATTCTTATTTTGTAAATGCTGCAGTTGATTGAACAACAGCAAATAGCGTGAACATGCACCTTTGTCTGAAAAGAAGCTAAAAGATCTTACCAGCCAAGAGGTGGTGTTATCTGTCCAACCCCCCCTGGAGACAAGGGATAGAAGGTAGGGAGATCAGGAGCTGGAGGATGCCTGGACATGCCTGTTAAAGAGCACAGAAGAATGAATGACTTTCCCCTCAAAACACTACACGTGAGCTACAGTTCACAGCTAATACAGCCAATGCTATGATGGAATTAGTGATCTAGGTAAGATATAACCACGTTCTTGGGTGGGGTTAAAAGCAACAGGCTACCCCACGCCACCTTTAACGTAATAAATAGCTTGCACACAATACTGCAACTCAAAGAGAAATAATGGAAAAAACAAAGTGGATGGAGGGAATAAATGTATGGGTCAGAGCCTGTGCAAGTTTAGATCTCTTGTAAAGTGTATTAGGGAATGCTGTCCTCTCACTGGTTTCACCAAGCCCGATTGGATCCTGAGGACCTCTTCTAACACAGCATGAAACAAGAGGAATATAAAGCATTGTTAAAGAGGCAGTGCAGCAGAGCTATTAGATTAGGTAAATTGCTACTTGTACGTTTTCATGGGTTCCCTTATGGGTTCACAGATTTTGGAAACTTGCTACCACAGAGGATCAGTGGTTAATTAAGAATAATTTTCAGGCCTGTAGTGGTCACACTTGATATGATTCATTTGGCTTCCAATTGTCACTCTAGCTACAACTAAGCTCTTCATCAAGTTGACTCCTGTGGGCTCCAAGGTCAATCTGTTTTGCATTGGTAGTATTTCATGGAAAAATAAAGAGTCCCATCAGAAATGATCCATCAGCTCACATTTCCCAGAACACAGAGTCCTACAACTGCAAGAATCACCTCAAGATTAAAGCTAATCCTTGTCCCAAAAGGGTCTGTGGTCTCCATTCTTCACCTAAAACCTTGTGCCCCCAGGAGACATGGAATTACAGTTGCAGAGGCCACAAAGACATCGGTTTATTTAAATGTGTTTGGGGAAGAGGGGGCTGAAGCAGAAGGAATTGTTAAGTCTACTTCACATGTTAAATCAGCTGCTTTAAAAGGGCATTAAATATTTATGTAGTGACACTCCAAAGGTCCAAGACTGAGTATGTGCTACCTTGAGACTTGGTTTATAGGCTGATGCTACTGATTTATTCCCTCCCCCTGCCCCCAGTTTGGATTTAAATCTTCTGAATTTAACTATAAGATTTGAAGAATATCTTTCAGGATTGTGCACGGAAGAGGATGGAAAACAATACTGGTGGTGTTACTGTCTTGAAAAAGCTAAATTTTCAAACTTGGGTCCACAATCTGAGGATTGTATTTTTGGTCTGTTGTCTTTTCAAAGAGCGTAAACCAGCTGGTGGTTGACAGGAGAGAAAACACTTCATATATAGCTGGATTTTTAGGCGAGTTAAAAAATAAAAATGTGTAAAACAAGCCCAGTCTCTCATCCCTGGTGATGGCTGATGCTCCTGGGAGTGTCAACACAATCCTGCCCCTGCCAGTTTTGTGCAAGGAGCTGGGCCACTCCTTCCCCAAAATCCGCATCCCTGACCCATGGAGACGCTGCTGCTCTTCAGCACTAACACACAGGGGTTATTGCTAGTGCAAAACTTGTGGCCCCTTACTGGGGGCTGTCAGCTACCTAATGCCCTGCAGGAACACATGCCGCTACCACATGACCAGCCCTCTCTGAAGCAAGCTTTTGCCTACAGGAGAGTCATGAAAAAAAGTAAAATAAAAGGGAAGAAAGAAGCGGCTGCCTTTAGCAAGGCGGTGGCTGCATGTCCATCCTGACGTGCTTGGGGTGCAAGAGGCAGCACCGTGAGCAAGAGCTGTGGGCCCCCCTGTCGCCTCCCTAATGAGAGATTTCAGTGGGAGCAGGGCACCCTGGCGTCTGGGCTGGGGCACTGGGGCAGCGCCTTGCTCCAGACTCACAGTGGGAGGCAAGGACAGAAACAATGGTCAGTGGTGTTTGGCAGAGGACCTGAGGGAAAAAAATAATAATCCTCTCTTCACAGCAACTGCATGGGCCACTTTGCTGGGGCTGCTCCCACACGCCAGCGGCGCTGCAACAGGGAGCATGGAAAGACCACACACATCAAGGAGACCGTCACGGCCAAAACCAGAAGTCTCCAGCCCGTGGTTTCTGTCCTCATCTCCACCAGACATTGTGCAAAGGGATTGAGAGCCCGTTCGGGAACACTGAAGGGGCACGAGCCCTGGCCAGCCCCCAGTAGAGCCCCTTTCTGGGTTTGTGCTCAGGGATAGGGATGCAAGCAGTGGGATGCACTGGGGCTGGAGAGGGCAGAGGGCGACATGAGGCAGAGGGCGAGATGAGGCAGCAGAAACAAACCAGATTGGGTCTGCAGGAGAGGAGTACAAAAATAAATCAGGGGTAATGGCCAGAACTGGGATGTAGGAGGGCAAAACCCATTACACAGTGAGTGAAAACCTCGAGCTCACAAATAGGGGCAGTAGCGGGGTGTGCCCCAGCTGTTACAGCCAGCTTGGGCAAGAGGTGGAAATCCCATACTCTAACACTTTTGGCATCCATAGGATTTCAAGGAATGAACGTGAATACCCTTCTCCTGGGCCCTGATGCAAAGGAGGAAGACAAATGAGGACAGGAGGTCTCCATTTGCTTCTTCCAACTCTGGAAAGATATTATACATGTATTTGCAGGCAGAGTGCTTTTTGTATGTAGGCTCCCCCCAAAAAAGCCAACCAACTAATCAACAAACAGCAAAAACCACACAGAGCCACAAGGCCATGGCATTTTCTGGATGTAGCCCATGCTGTTATCTGCAGAGCAAAGCCAAAATAAAAACTAGGCATTCAGGAAAGTCAGAACTAAAAAAAAGTCTCTCTCCCTGAATGATAGTGGCTCAAGACCTCTCCAGACAAACAGGAGAACTGTGCACCTGGACGTGTGCCCAGGTAAAGCAGAACTTCATGAACTTGTCGACTAGGTGTCTCGCCGTGTGATGGGACACATGCGTGAAGAAGGAAGCAGAGAGGCACCCTCCAGCCCCAGCCTTGCCAGCCTTCACGCCCACACACTGACATCCGGACGAGAGCAAAGGCCTTTGGAAACCCTTTGCTCCCCCTCCTTTTCTCCTCACCACCAGTTTTCCTGTACAGCCTTCTCAGCCTCAGGCTCCTTACCCAAATCCTGGCTTGGACCTGTGTTGTCCAGGATCAGTCCTCCCCTCAACATCAGTCCAACCCTCCAACAACTGTTGTACCACCTCCAGCTCCTGCATCCCAGTGCAAGCAAAAACACCAGGGGGAAGCTTGTCAGCACTTCCCAGGGACCCACAGCAGGGCTGGTCTGACACTCCCAGACAAGGAGCTGGGGGGGCTTTTTTGTTTGCTTTAAGGAGTCCTAGAGGTGCAGAGAAAACTGACACACACAATTGTGGCACCTAAACCCATTCTTTCTGTGGCAGTGGGCATCATAAGGTTAAAACATATCATGTTTGCAAACCTTTAACCTGCGCAGGCTTGAAACTGTATTTTATGGGCTATGCTCCAGTTATACCAACTGATGTACAGAAGAATTCAGACAGAATACAAGGACATAAAATACAGTTTTGAGTAAAGGGGAGAAGGAAAATATTTCAGTAACACCATTCCCCCATTTTCAGGAAGGTGAGGGATGATCACCGTTTCCACAGCCGCACGCTGCAAGCCTCAGGCACAACAGACAATGGTGAAGACTGGCTGCAATTTATTGAGATTTTGAAAGACTTTGATGAGTAAAGCAAGCCCGAATTATCACATTAGAAAGAGCACAAAGATTTAAATGGCCAGGTTAAATATCAGCATCACAGCAGAAATACCATCTCTGAAAGTAGACATGCATGCACCCCTGGAACTGTCCCTCTGAAATATTAAGAATAAAGCCGTATCAGCAGCACAGGGGCAGTGGGACTGCTCTGCATCACTACCAGGATAGGATGGTCTCACCTTGTTTGGAGCTGACGTCAGAGGGGATGTGAGATGGGTGCGACCCTGGGGAAAAGTGCTCATCGCTGTAGGTGATAAGAGGGGTGAGGGGATGAACCGCATGAGAAGGCTGTACCACTGGCACCTTGTTTGACTGCAAGAGAAGAAAAAAAAACCCACAACATTAAAGAAGGTTAGCAGAGTGGGGCTTCTTAATTAATAAAAAAAAATTACAAAATATAATTTGTATTACTGAAGGGAGGGGGGACAACATTGGGGCTGGTGGAGGGCAACCAGGTTTGCTGCCAGAATTAGCATCCTCTAGCCACCAGCACTTCAGAATGGATGCGGGTGTTGGGGAAATGCAGGGAAATGAGCAGGCCAGGAGCAGGGGGAAAGGTGTTTGGCAGACAGTGAGATGGGGCCAGGGAAGCAGCGGATGCAGAGCTGCAGGGCAGGAGGAGCACCACGCAGGCACCCCACACCAAGGGCTGCCACCAAAGGATGGCACAGTCAGCAGCAGTGATGAAGAAACCATTTTATTATGGCATTAGCATTAAAAAGAAAAAAAAAAAAAAAAAGGTTTAAAGTGAGTATCTCCAGCCTTAAAAGCAACTCAGGCATCATCGACGTTGCTCAGTCCTCCTCTCCATCACTCCCTTACGGGAGCACAGCACAGCGAGGACAAGCCCGAAGTCCTGCCAGGGGGTAACTGCAGGCTTTGCCCCTGGCAAGTTATTTACAAACTCCACCTGATATCTCCTGCTCTGGGTAGCAGGTAACTGAAGAGCCACCCTTAAAAGCCTAATTTCAGATATAAGCAGTTGGCAGTGGCCTCTCAGATGGGTCACTTAGGGAGGAGACCTGCCAATGGCACGGGGACCGGCATCACACCACGGAAAAAATGGGAAGTGCTACAAACACCCAAGAGGGTCCTGAGACAGGGGTCATACAGCCATGCCAGTACAGGCCAAGACACACACTTCCCATCGGCCCTTCCCACTTGAGGTACAGGGCAGAGGGCACTTGGTGTGATGCTGCCCAAACTAATGCTCTTGGACCAAGGCAGCAAGACAACAGGGCTTGTCCATCCCAAGGAAACACTGCCATATTAACGC
Organism: Nycticryphes semicollaris; assembly: GCA_013400055.1. Classification (NCBI taxonomy): domain Eukaryota; kingdom Metazoa; phylum Chordata; class Aves; order Charadriiformes; family Rostratulidae; genus Nycticryphes; species Nycticryphes semicollaris. The sequence goes on along the minus strand of VXBJ01007145.1, from coordinate 1,034,143 downwards.
TGCACAAGTTGCTCTTCCTGTGGCGAGATGAGACAGAGCAATGAAGCCAGTGTGTAACAGGGACTATTAATTTGTACATTGCCACCCTGTACCACGCCCCTTAGCAAAAATAATTATGCCTCAAACAGGTTTTTATAAAAATTGAAAAGGCCAAAAAAAAAAAAAAAAGCAATTGTCCTTCAAAAAGAAACGTTGATAAAACTCAACAATGACAGCCTGTCAAATACCAGGAATTAAGAAAATAAATGTAAAAGCCCAATGAAATTAATTTTCTCTGAGCTCACTATTGAAATCCCAGCACAAACAGATGTTAGGACAATACTCCAAGTACAAACCCAGGAATTCTCTGGACTTTTCAAAGCAGAAGGGTTATTAAATGGACAACTCAATTTATTGCTAAGGCCGGTAGGAGTAGAGGAAAGGGAGCAAATGGGAACCAGTGCAGCATTTTCTGCTTGCCTTGTTTCCAGAGCACCACCTTAAGGAACTTGCATTAGCAGGCAGTATCTTCTTAATGTCTGACCTATCCCTCCAGTCATATAGCTCAGAATCTGGTGCCATGAATTTTTGCTAAATTATGCTATCCTTGCTCTCCTCTTAATTTTACGGTTTTCAACACAGATTTGCTTTCCTGTGGGAAAGAGATAAGAACCTGAGGATTTTAATTTAAGCTCCGGCCTTGTCTTATATTTTGCAAGATGGAGAGAGAAAGCAGCGCCAGTAGGTGTTTTAAAGCCAACAAGCATTAGGTCCATTTTTGTGACCAAATAATAAAAGCAATATGAATTCTCAATAATATATATGAGTTGAGTTGTAAAAGGGGTAGCTCAGACTGCTATTCATCTTCCCTGTCTGGATACATTCAACAAAAAATAGATGCCAACAAATTTCAGACGCTTTACAAATCAGGTCTCAGTCTTCAGCTACAAGACTTGTGGGCCAGCCCACCATTCTGCAATTACTTTATCAACAATAAACTGTATATTATGAATAAAGATCAAGCAATAGATGTATTTAGGTCACACACACGCAGCTGCTAATCAGCATTAATTTCTCAAAATTTAGTAATTAACATTTTGTATTATACTGGATGTAATTGTCATGCACACCCCTGGTATCAGGGTTACTCGCTTTCAGAAATCACCCATCTGTACTTTGAGCAAGCCAATCCCCGTACCCCCTCGCTCTCCAGCATCCTGCAGATTTTATTTTATTTTCTAATTCTTGGCACCTTATCCCCTAAGCCCACAGCAGCGGCTTTCAATGGGCAAAGGAACCGTGAGAAGTCAGGAGAAAAGCAAACCGCTTGTCAGCAGGCTTAAAATTAACATATGAACGGGCTGTACCACCATTAAGAGCATTTAGGGGTCTTGCAGAGCCAGGAACTAAAAAACCCAAACTTAAACCAACTAATAATAAATAATAGCAATAAAAAGCTCTCCAGCCTGCCTGTGCCTCACCACTTTGGGAGGACCTAGGAAGCTCTGACCACCTAAAATGTGCTGGGCACTCAGATGTGCCACAGGAGTGGGACTTGGTGGGCACAAGCTGAGCCTCCACGTTCCCTATGGTCCCAGCAAGGCAACCCTAGTGACTGATGGGGAGAAAACACAGGGTGACAAGTGCGAAAATATGGCATATTTTCCAAAGGATCCGTGGACTAAATCCGTTCTGCTATGGCACCTGCCCCACAAGTCAACCCAGATGGGTCCTTTGGGCCCTCCTCCCAGGGAAGGTTCAGGGTGGGAGATCAGGATCTCACACGCAGACCTGGATGCCACTCTTGCAGCCTTCTTAACCCTCCCACCCCCGGGCTACAGTGGAGGGAGAAGCACATTGGCCCTGCATGCCCCAGCCTATCCCACAGATGCTGGCCTGCACCCTTCACTCTCAGGGACACCTGGATTTGGGACAATGCCAATGCCCCTTCCACTGCCTACTGCTCGCAGTGGGGGTTACTGCCCCAAAGGCTTTTCAGGGCTGAGCGACATGGTCAAAATCATACCTCACACTAAGGTACAGGACAGTGCTGATTTGACTTCTCTTACTGCAGCCCATAGGCTTCTCCCCCTCCCACAGATGCACCATCCCTACGACGTTCATCTCCCCAAACCCTCTGAAGAGGGTGCATACAGCTGCAGAAACAGTGGAGCAACTGACAGAGACCTGATCCCAAGGACCACTGATGTGGATCAACATGATCTCTGTGCAGGGGGAAGTCAGTCCCCCACGCTTTGCTAACACCCAGCACAGCTCTCCCCCAGCACACTGGTGACATTTACGTCTATTATAGTCATGGTTTGTGGAGGACCTTTACTCGTCAATACAATTTTAAAAATCTTCTCCTTCAAAACCTGGTCAGTCTACATGCTTTCAATAAGACAATGACATAACTGGCCACTGCCCTACATGAAATTCTTCAATATTTCAGTAAAGAAATTCTACTTCATCCACCCACCAAAGTGTAGTAGTATTTTGATGCAAGTTGGTACCTAAGCAGGTTCTAGCAGATGAGAACAACAATTCTGATTTCCAAGACAATCTGAAGAACTTGGATGTTCACTGAAACGGTTCTTACACAGCTCTGATGCAGCATGTGTGGTGTTCTGCCACATCACATCCATTTTGTCAGCTTCATGGAACTCTGGGCCTAAGCTTCTTCACACACCCTGGAAAATGAAGGAAACTGCAAGTACAGCCTAGATCTTGAGCTAGATTTGCAATTTGGAAAAAAAAAAAAAGAAAAAAAAAAACAACCAAAACCACACAGCTAGAAATTAGGACCTGTGGCTTACAAAGGTGTCAGGCTTTAAGGTACCTTGTCATGCAGGTGTCATAACGCGTTATGAACGTTAAAGCTTAATGGTGAAAGGATCACCCAGGTCTGCTGGCCTGGGAACACCCAGTTGTGCCCCACAAGAACCAGCTCAAAGGGACATTCACTCCTAAGTGACTATACCTTGGTTTAGTGACCAAACCTTGGTTTAGGTACCCATCAGAGCTCCAGCCCCACAGCACAGTCTCTCAGCAGGCCCTGCAGTTCTGCAGAACCTGCAGTAGCATCCTTTGGGAACTCGTCCTGGCCCTTCCCAGAGCACTTCTGCTGCTTTAGATGTTTGCTCAGCAGCTTGGCCCTCACAGCCAGTATCTTTTATTTCTCCTGAGCACATGCTCAGGCTGAGGCAGTGCTGGTAGGGGATGGTCCCCTGAAGGGACACCAAAAGGACAAACGGGCAGGGCTGGGAGATAATGTATCTATACTGGAAACAGCAAGAGATGAATTACTTGTCCAGTTAGTGCATAGATGAAGCTGTTATTCAGTTTCATGACTGACATGGAAAAAAAAAATCACCAAAAATCACAAATGAAACATTGCTGAATCAAAGTAAGGCAGGAAAAACCACCCAAGAGCAAACGTTTCTCTTGCAAATAGCAAAGCAATCACAGTCTGCAACTGTCAGGCTTGAACCATAGCTTTCCTAAGTTTTGAACGGCAAGACTGCCAGAACACAACCAAAACCTAAGCCCTCCTCAAACAGCTAGCTAACCCCTCAGCCAAGGCTCACACCTGCAAGGTATCCTATATGCAACAAGTGTGCAAAAACTATAAAAAGCCTGAGACAGCCATGGCAAAAATGCCTGTAGGTCAGCACTAGGCACAGTGGGCGGCTGGGAGTTCCCGCTGGAGCTGAGGGGACCATTTGTTCCAGTTGCTGCGCAGAGAAAGATATTAAATTAACGACCCTTCAAAGGACATACATCTACAAAGGAGGCTATGGACGGGCAGGGAGGTTCGCAGGGAAGCGTGAGCAAACCAGCCCATGCACAAAAGGCTCAAGCATCCCAGGGTCAACACCCAAAGAGGTACTGTGTTGGTGTCATAGTTTGTTTTTCCTCATTTCTTTAAAGATGAAGCTGCTTCTATAAAGCCAAAAAAGGCCCTAGTCTGTCAACTTTTTCTCTCCTGTCAAAAAATCGTGCACTGGATACAGGCACCAGCAGATGGTCTTCTCAATTCAGACTCAAATAAGTCAATAAAAAAACCCCAAACAAAAAAACAACAAAACTTAGGGAGAAACGCTCATGTTCCCTTTTGTTCCTGAAACCGAAGGCCATTTTGAAAAACTACAAGTTTTTGACAGCAAATGTTAAATTCAGGAGTGAAAACAAAACCAGACAGCTCTTCCCAAACAAACCAACTCCAAACCCTTCCACTATTGCTACAGCAGTACAGCAAAATAAAAGAACCAATGACTTTTGAAGGATTCGAGGATACCTGGACCTGAAAAGGCCAGAAAAATACGCTAAAAAATTGATGGATTTCTTTTCTAGTTTTTAGAGTCCTGAAATCATCCTTAGCAGAAAGTTTTAGCAACCCCAGAAGATAGATGGTAGTTTTAATTGTCCGCTAAAAACAGCAGTAGCATTTTAACTGCTAAACTAACTCTGCATCTATGCCTTTGCTGACCATCTGTTGCAATAAAAATGCAAGACCAAGAAGAACACACTTTTGGAGCAATGTCAAAACCAGGCCCATGTCCTGGTTCAACATGGACTTGCCATCATGTACAAACTTCAGCACAGGGGGACTAAAGGTGGAAGGGGAGGAGGTAACAGTAAGATGTTTGGGCCAGAACTAGTTGGCAAGAGATGAAACAAGCTAATCACCACCAGCAAAAACTGCAATTACAACATGCTACCTCCCTGGGAGCTATCGAACAGAGATAGCTTTCCAGAGATGTCTTTCCACAGAGAACTTTGCAGAGACGCAGCAAGCCAAATATACAGAGAGCCCCCCATCCCCAAGATTCTTCTAGGATCTTGACAGCAGAGACAGTTTTATGCTTAATTTTCAAAATGTCCTCCAGTCATTAGACAGTGCAATTGGGAAAATTACACAGCAAAACAAGGGGTGGTAGATTTGTAATCCTACTTTTAACCTCACCTGAAGCTAAAAGGAGACGAAGGGAAAGCGTGCCCACAGGAACACCCCCGCTCACAGGAAACAGGGACTTAGGAATATTGTGATTTATGAAAGCCAAATAAAGAAGTCGTAGTCTTTTTACCCTGCTTCACAACTTGGCAATGGGAAGCCATTTATCTTACTGACCTTTCGTGCTTACAAACAGCAGGGGTAACATTGCAGGGACTTGCTGCAGTAAGAAGACAAAGTGAAACACTGCATCCACTTCAGTGTGAAGCTTCACAGCTCTACGACTGCTAGGAGTTACTTAGAACAAAACTAGAATCAAAATGGCATGTTTTGGGGGGGGATAAGCTGATGGCCAGCCATCAGAGAAGGTGCAAGCACATCAGCAGGTGAAGGAGGCACTCAGGATCCTTACTAGAGCTTCCCAAGATTATTCAGGAGCAGGAGAAGTTTGTGACCCTTTTCCAGCTGCCCTGGCTGCCTTCCTTTTCAGGAAGCCTAGCAGCAACCAGCTGTAGCTGCAATGCATGGGAGAGACAGCTTCATGGCCAATGGTGCTGTGCCACGGCCTGTGGGCACCAAGACCAGCATCCAAAGCAAACAGGAGGGTGTCACAGCTGGGACCACAGGCAGCGTTCAAGGAGAGGCAAGAGGAGCTGGAGCAAACCCCTCTGCCTGAAACCCAATACAAACTTCTGTACAACAGCTAGGGGAGCATTGCAAAGAAAAGAGTAAATGCGATTTGGTAAAGCCTGGGATAAGCATCTATCTAGACGGATTACAATCAGTAACCGGATTCAGGTTAATTGTGACTTTAGTGAGAAACCACTGAGCTAATGGCTTGTCTACATTCTTGTCTTTTTCCAACTCTCTCCCCCTCCGCCCCCCACCCCTTTTCAATCTTGGAAATTAATATAGCACAACTGCGACAGGTTTTTGCTGAAAACTTGTAATAAACATTTGAGTTCCCTCAAGACAGCTTTAAATACATGGGTGTTGAATCTCTGACAGAAACATGCTTTATTTCAAGTGTTCATTAAGCACGGCCATTAAGTAAGTGATTAAAGCACACCCAGTATTAAAATAGCTCGATTAGAAATCCCCTGCTATCTCTGTTTTCTTCTCTCCCGTGACTTCTTAATTTGTTTGTTCTCGCCTGCTCAGGAAGGCTGTCGGGAGACCTGGAGTGCTGGCGAACCACGCGGGGAGCCAGGCAGGTCTTGCAAGGCTCCGATCAGAGGAAGACAAGCCCATTTCTATTTACATACTGCAAGTTCACATACACACAGATTATACTTAATGTTGCACAGTCCATTAGTTTTAGAAATATGTGCTAACAACCGATAGGGCATTAAATTGCCAGCAAAGCCACATGCTTGCAATGAAGTGCTTCCCTGTTATAGTATTTTGCAGTGTTTTATTTCATTCTCCAAACTCAGCACCAGGTCCTCTCTGATAGCCATTAATTACCAACAACTGCTCCATAATTTGGCAGCCAATGCTCATTCTAAGCTCTGGTTCCCACATGACAGTCTTTTTAACTTTGCCCATCCTAAACGGTTCATCATTTTCCTGATGTAAAAACATGCACCAAGAAGCCCACACCCAACAAGTGCCAACCTGCAGCATCAAATCACACACTTGAACCCAGCAGTCACTAAGCAGTCCCCGGAACTTGGTAAATGAGACCGTTGGCACTGGAAATACTCCGGATGGCAACATGCTCCACAGGCGGTGCCTCCCCAGTGTGTATACTGCGTAGCATCCCTGCTCCAGCCCCTTGTCACACACAAGTTGGTCCCATCAGCTGAGAAGATGTTTTGCCCTGTTGTTTCCTGCCCTGCCCACAGCCCTTTCTGTTCTCTGTTGTCCAAGGGGAACACGGGCACTGCAATGTTTTAACAAGCCCAAGCTTGAGCCTCTGAGTTGCAAGGGCCCAGCTTATTAATCGCTTTGTTGATAAGGACTGCTGCCTTAAACCAGCAGAGGAAGCCCATGGGATATCAGAGAAAGCAGTGTCCAGAGTGCAGCCACTAGCCAGGGTTGTTATATGCCAGGGAGTCCCAGGGGTTTCTGGTGGTGGTGGGGAAGATGCTGGAGACCATTCTGGTGTCACCTCTTCTGCCATCTTCAGCTCTTCCCAGGGGACAATGCAGCTATGGTTTCTGTCACCAGAGCTGTCTGCTGAGCTAAGACAAAGACACAAGCTTGTTTTGCATGCCTTGAGGTTATCAGCATCCCCACTCACAACAGCTTCAGCATCTTCTCTGGGGTACTCAGACATGCAAGCTAATGTGCCTCTCCCAGTCAAAGGAATGTGCTTTGGTCCAATACTCAAACTGTGGACTCTTCTGCACCCTCAAGCGCTCACTTAAATCAAGTAGGGAAACTGCTCAGGCAAGCCAAACACAATTTACTACATAAACATACAATTTTTGTGTGAGAGCAGGGGGTCCAATGGCAGCCTCATAAGCTGGTGTTCCTGTTCTGGCAGACAACGTGCGTCACAGGATGGGATGACTTTTCCTCATCAGCCTCCTCACGTCCCACAGGATATGGACCAAGACTCCTGGGGGAAATTGAGAAAAAAACCCATCCTGCACCCTGGTGACAGGAAGATGCCTTTCAGCATTGCACAGGCATTGATTAAAAGTGCTTGAAATAAGACCTCCATTAAATGTCTTTACATTAAGTCTATGCTACAGCCTATTGAACACCACATGCCATAAGAAAGACCATCTGAGGCCCAGAAGACAGAGATATGGGTCAACTTCTCTTTGAACAGCAATTTTTAAGATGCACTGAATAGAAATATTCTTGATCAAGAAAATGCGAGAGCATGACGTGCATCAGGAAGACATCTAGGCTCTGTCTCATAGATGGTAAGGACAAGGGCTTAGATGCCCATGCAAGCACCTGACACACTTTTTTGTGTCCAAAACCTCTGTTCACCATGCCTGAATTTGCAACTTTGAGGCTGACCAGGGAACAACTGCATACTTATAGCAAAACAGAGATGAAGCCAGTCACACTACCCAATGAGACTGAAATTTTTGGAAGTACTCCTGAGCCATTCGCTGCCTAAAAAATGGAGCAGAAGGAGACAGAAATGGATGTTAAAAAAGGCTGCCCACCACACTGTCATTGCTGAAAGGCTCCCCTGGGGATATTGTCACTGAGGCCAATCACCTTCATGGCAGGAAATGCTGCCCGTGCTTTGCTGGGAGCCAAGGAGACCCTGCCACTGGGATTTTAGCTGCTTCAGAGGGATTTCCCAGTAGAACTGGAGCAGAGCCATGCCCAGCTTGAAGCCTAATGCTGACAGCCAGGGCTGCATATGTGGCATTAAGGACAGGCAGGGCTGGATGTGATTGGCACAAGGGGTCACTTGGTGGATGACGGGGTATGAAGGAAGCACCAGAGGGGCCACTTTCTCCAAATTCAAGGCTCCCAGGCATCGCTGACCCTGCATACACACTGGAAAAAGTTTTCACAAAACTTGCCTGAGTCCAGCTAAACCGTATTAACAGATTTATCCAATAACATGCAAATTCAGGTTTTAATGAAAAGTCTTAAGTCCTGGCTCTAAGTGATTTGGACTTTTCTGCTAATGGCATGTGCTAATGACCAAAGATTTAATGCATCAAGTCTTAGCATACATCAGTGCAAACAATATAACCATTTAGTGGAGGTAAAAAGTCATCTCATTAGACATCCATCATTGGATGTGGGCAAGATGGTCCAAAGGCTTAAAATAAAATATTCATTCTTAAACTAAAAAAAAAAAAAAAATATCCCCAAAAACCTACGAATGATTAGGCCAAAAGTAGCAGTCTGTTAAAGCTTCACTGGGATTGAAAATCCAAACTGTAACATTTATCTGGAGGTAAAACGCATTTGCAAGTACTTAATTTCTGCAGCACTGTTCCACAGAAGGCAAAACCAATTTTAACAGGAATTAAAGCAATAGGGCCCTCCAGAAACAGGATGTCTCTTAGACAGGTTATTTGAACCATCAGTAGAAGGTCACAACAGGAATTATTTCTCTATCACATTGTGCAAGATGATTTCAGTACAAACAAAAGTGTTGAAAAGCTGAGTTTTATACATCAGTCCCATGGGGATTCATCACGTCAATGAGACACAAAAACATGCCCTAAAATTACATTTATGTGTAGCTAAAAATATAAAAATCACAGAACACAGCTAAGGATGAGCAAAGAATGACCTGAACGCAGCACAGACTCAAAGGAGCAGGGTTGCAAACACTTCTTTTGGCCCAAATCATCGATGCTGACTGTTTCTTTTGAGCTCTTGGTGCAAACAGGACCAATAAACTAATGCAAAACACTGATGGATGTGGAGCTACCAATGGATAATCTAAACGCTCTGTATTTTTAGTCCCATTTGCGAAATGGCATCTCAGAAGATATAAAAAAAGGGACCGATACCTCCCAGCCAGGGGCTGCTGGTGGGAGATTACTTAACTCAGGGGAATTATGATGGGTCCATGCAAGCTACCAGCCTGTTTGCAGGAGAAGCAGAAAAAGGAAGGGAAAAGAGGTACCCAGAAAAGATGGAACACCTCACTTTTGGGCCTGCTGTCTCACAGGGCAGCTTAGGAAAGATTTTTTTTTTTTCCACCCCTCCCTAAAAAGCACCTCACAGCAACCCTTGCCTCCAGCTGCAGAGAGCAGCCAACAAAGAAGCCCTGGATGGGTGCTCACACATTGGCTTCGGGACTGCATCAGTCTCTGAAACTACCCAGCCCAGTCAAAACACACCCTTGTGACCCAGGGAGACCTCAGGACCCCACATACATCTTTCACAGTGTTGATGGCATCAGCTCTCCTTTGGCTTTGCTCCAGCCCCATTCACCCCCCATCCTTGTCTCTGCCCCATCACCCTGTGCCTCCCCCTTGGGAAGCTGCCTGGACCCCCTGGCCCCATTTAGCTTGTTTTCCTGCACTGCATAGCACCCTCAGGCTCCCTTAAAGCTGGTATTTCCCTCAGTTTGCAGGTCTTTGCCCATGCAGGCTCAGGATCATCCTAGGCTTTGACATGGAGGCTCTCCAGTGGCTGGGGTGGTCGCAACCTGGACAGCCTGTGAGATGGGTAGAGACAGCAGGAAACATGGGGCTCACCTGCTCCCCCTTCTCACCCCACCCAATTTGGTCTCTTAGTACTAAGCTCTTTTCCCTCAGTCAGCCAAAGGGCTTAAAAAAAGGGTTGCTGGTATGCACAACACACGTGATGCCTTTTAAATCCCACGTAGGATATTTCTGCTTGCTGCTACTAGGCTTTTTTTTTTTTTTAAATTCAAGAGCTGCCCTTTAAAATTTAAAAATCACTCTTAAAAGGAAAAAAAAAAACCTAGGTTTTGTGCAGCAGGCACCTACATCCTCATAAAAACCCTGGGCTGCACTTTATAACATGGGTAGAAGTCTAAACATCGTAAAAAAGAGCCTAAATTGCCAGATTGCCCAAGTCTCCAGTAAATCACCCTTCCAGATGGGCTTATGGCTGCACACAGAGTCCTGCTAGTAGCAATGGGTCACCCCGCAATTATATTTCAATCCTACTAAACTCTACAAATGTTATATGAGAGTTATGCTCAATTTCATTAAAGAGGCACTTCCGAAGTTTACCATCGCCCCGTCATTACCAACAGTTTGATTCTTCATGCAATTAGCACTCCCCTGTGCAATTAACTCCCCCCTGAAGCGAGGCAGAGGAAGAGGTTGACAATTTCTTATCATAACTGCATCCCTTCTCAGTACTTTTCATCGTAATAAAGGCTGCGCTTGGGAGAAACACAGCCGTGTTAAACACTGCAAAACACCACTAAACAATTTATCAGGCAAAAAATTAGCTCATGCCAGGAGAGCTTGGAGAAGCATTCAGCCCTTTTCCCCCCTCTACTCCCAATAGGGCGGTTGGTTGAGAGCGCCAGAGAAGCCCAAATGCAACATTAACCCTGTTCTTTTCTGGGGTGGACACATGATGTAGCTACACGAGCCCTGCCTGTTGCACGTGTGCTGCTGTGGGGTGGTAAAACCCCAAAACCACTGCAGCACCTGGGTTGAGCTGGGCAAACCTCAGCCAACAACACTCCCACCCAGCAACACCCTCCTGCTGCCACCAGCCAGGAACGTGGTTGAGGTCTGCAACTATATACTGGAGAAAATTTTAATTTTTACTGCTTCCCTCCTCTCTTGCCCCCTTCTCTCTTTCCCCTGCTCCCAGCAGAACTGGCAGGCTCCCTCCCCATTCCCAGCAGGGTATTTCAGAGGCCAGGACCCTCCCCTATCACCTGCAGAGGGAACATGCTTTTTAGCTTTATGCTCTGGGATCAGAGAATCATCTGGAAGTTGGGTGGCAGAGATCAATGCTCCAGATACACGCCTGGTGGATGCTACACACAGACATGCTTTCAGTTTGCGTGAATGGCCACGTCTGCAGCCAGTTTGCCACATTTATTTTCAGATGTGGTAAAACTTTACTGCCCCTTTCTTCAAGAAACAAGCTGTGAGATAGGTGCCCCAGACCTTTAAACAAGGAATTAAATGCTCTGTTCTAAAAAAAAAAATAAATATATTAGTTTCCCCCTTTCACGGTAGTAGGTGCCCTTACTGGGTAGTATTGTGTGCTGCTGGAGAGAAAGCATGTATAGGTGTCTCTTACTCATACCCTATGCCTAGGATAAGGATACCTTAACCTCACTTAAAAATAAAAATTACCCCAAATTTCAGGCTGTTAAAGTGCTTCCACCATCTCACTGGTGCGGGGTCACAGCCAAGACGCTACCACACCATGAAACGTGGGCAGAAGAAGCCGCTCGCTCCTGCCTTTCATGTCATTTCAGTGCCTGTGCCTGAGGATAAAGTTGGCAAAACCAGCACAGCAACCAGCCAGGCTTGGAACAGTCAGACCCCTGCCTCAGCAGAGATGGGACTGTAAGCCATGGGGTGAACCCCCATTACCCCAACTCCAGGAGCGCAGCCCCTCACGTCACTGAAGTAGTACAGATGCAAAAATACAGCACCTAACGCGTGGGAGCAGAGATGGGATTTGCTCATCTCAAGCATCTCTTCCTTCCGCTCACCCCCCCAAGCCTCCCTGTCCACACACAAGCTGCTCACAGGGCATAACCAGCTCAAAATAAGTAATTAAATACCAGCCTATCAAAAGAACAAGAAAACAATATCCTGTCACAGAAAGATCCTGTGGATAATTTCTCATATGCCCAGTATTTTGGAACTCACCGTTTGTATCACTTGCACAAAACTAGGAGCTGAGAACATCAGCAGCTCCTTTGGTGTGGCACAGAGACAGAGCACAGCTTTTCTCAGCACAGAGCTCTCTTGCATTAAGTCAGAGGAAGGAAATGCTGCCTCCCACACAAAATTATTTACTTTTTTTTTTTTTGAAAAAAAAAGCACCACCTTTCCTCTTCAGAAAACCCAGGCCAGGTGTTACACACTCTCAACATCAAGCTGAGGCCAGGCTGGCTAATCTGTAGGTTCACTCGTTAACGAGATAAAGGATTTCAGTGCGGTGTGGCAGCCTGGGCTGTGGGAGCTGTGGGCTGGAGGAGTGCTGCCGGCAGCCGAGTGTCACTCCTGGAGGAATGCCTGACCTTTCCCGGGGCTTTGATCATGCTGGCTCGCAGCGTGAGATAACCAGCCCTTTGCAGAATCCGGAGGTAATAAAAAAAGCAGCTTTGAGGCCTCATGTTTTTGCAGGGAAATACTTACCTGTGTTCCCAGCACGCTGCCCAGTCCCCACTGCCACCCTCCCCAGATATCAGCCAGTTTAAAGCCAAACACATCGCTGTCAACCAGGGGAATTACACAAACCATTCAGGTGAGAGCTTTTAGCTCTCATATAATTTCTCTTAATTGAAGAGGATACTTGCATATCATTTACAGAAGATGCACATACACAGACTCAAAAAAGAGCACAGCCACCTAAGTCTGGTCTCCAATTAGTATGTGATTAAGCTGTAAGTAGGATGATAGGAGGAGAAATTTTGTATCTTACACAAACAAGATAGCAAAACAGATAAAAGCACAGAAGGGCAATAAAGCTTTATCCCCAGTTCCCCTCTGAACACTGAACCCAAACAGAAAGGACTAGATTTGCTGAGGGCTTTTTGTTTGCGTGTAATTATTTTAAAGGGGGGTGTCCTTCTCAGGACAGTTCACGATGGGCAATTTAAACAAGCCAGTGTACTACCAGGTTAGTAAAGCATGAAACACCTGGAGCCCTGGGTTAAATGTGCCTAATCTGTAAGCGATAATTAGATCAGTCTTGAATACTTCTTTTAATGAGTTGATGCAAGCACTGTGTCCACCCAGTCTACTCTTGGTCACCAACCTAGAGAACTTCACAGGATCTTCTCGGTGCTAGGGTTGTTCTGCTTTGTTTGGGCCACTGCAGTACGATCTGTGAAGTTTGAGCTCCAATTCCTCAGTGGTCTCTGCAGGCTGTACATGAGGCACAGGGCTTGTTCTACAGCACTCCTCAGCTGCAAGCAAGCTGATGCCAAACGGAGGAGACCTGGATAAGTTACCCCTCTGGGGGTAAAAAAAGTTGTGCTCAGCTATGCTGTCTTCCTCACGGGGGTTAACTATGTAGATTTCAGATGCAAATTTTACTTTAGGGCAGGCTTTATGGTATTAAGAGTCTCTTTTTCAGCCTTCTGAAATTTCATATGTATACATGCTAGAGCTCTCTCATCTCTGTTAATTGGGTTTTGTGGAATTTCTAGGCCTGGGGGCCAAGGGGGGAGGGCTGCTGATTAAAGCGCAGCGTGCAGAAGTGGATGCAGAAGTGTTGCACAGTAACAGGAGGGAGACTGAATTCCTCTGAGCTACCTGCCTTCACATGGGCACCCTGCCTGCCACTTCCGAGGAGCCTTGTCTTTCGCCCTGGCCTTCTCCAGGGTGCGAGGATGGCTCCTGCCCCCTCTGACGTGCGTCATGGGGAGGATGCTCAACCCCGCTCCTCTGGTTGTACAAATGGATTTTAGAGATTTTGAGGCTGGTCCACAGCTGCATTTGCTTATTGCATGGTGCTCATGCCCTCGCTGCAGGGCCCAACAGGGCTGTCTCACAACAGCCCAAACCCCAAAGCGGTAGAGACAGGGAGCAGGGGGAACCCACACTCTGACCTACACCCTTCAGGACCATTAAGGAGGAATGAAAGAAAGCTTAATCTCCCTTCATATCCTTTCATAACCCAGCACGCACATGTGTCAGAGTGTGTGAGGCTGCAATGCCTGAACTGACGAGACATGTGTGTCCTTCCATCCGTGTGTTTCCATCCATTCCCACAAAGAGGGCACAGAAAATACCCATTCCTGCATTTGGCCGAACTGTATCTCTCCACATACGAGGATCCAGTCCAGGAGGTTGCTTGCTGGAGCTAAATGCAGATATTCACACACCCATTATAAATGCAGTCTAGTTTCATTTTTAACCCACAGGAGGGTGTGGAGGGAGAAGACATCAAAGCATGGACACAGGCTACCCTGGCATTCTGGGCGTGCAATTTTATCTTCCCCTCATTTCCCTCCTCTCCAAACCAGCTGCTACAACTATCATGATGCTTGCCCTCCGGCCAGTATGCTGGAAAACTGGCTTCCAAGGCAGTGATTAATCTCTCCCCATTACCCAGCTGGCACAGGATTTTTGCTTAGATCAGAAGAGAGTCAGCTCTGTGCCCTCTGAAAAACCAGTGGCAGCTCCCACAGCCATGCGTGCCAGCCACCCATCAGCCCCGCTGCAGCAGAAGGGCCACCGCGTGAGGGATGTTGCGGGGTAAAACCTGAAGGAACACAGGCACTGAAGAACACTGAAAGGGAAGATCAGAGTAGCCCTGACATATGCGAGTTATGCAAGTGAAATGAAGATGCATGTAAACCTTCAGCAAGAAAATGCGGCTCAACAACGTTACACTTTATTCGACCATCAGGTTTCAACCCATCTGAGATAAGAGGGCTGAAAATACACAGACAGGTACGTCGTATGCTGAGAACAAGCAAGGGCTGCTCCAATTAAGCTGAGCTGAAATGAGAATAAAGCAAGTTTAGAAAGTACTGATGCACGCCACTGCAAGTTTGTGAGGGAGATAAAGTAACAAGAATTGTGTTTTGTACGATTACCACCTGAAAAGCAGCTATTTTACGGTCCCCAACCATATGCTACACTGTCCCACCAACACTGTGAGGCAACATTTGACCATCTACATTGGGACAAAAATTTTTTTTCAGAGAATAGAGGTTTTTTGTGTGCGTTGACGGGGTGATTCATACCTGGCCTGTCACATCCTCTCAGTAATACTGCTCATTTGCCACTTTTAGAGGGGAACAACAGAGCCCACTGAGAGCCCTGTGTATACACACATAAACTTGCATTTGATCTGTCAGTAGGACTGTAGGTTCCCCCAAGCAGAAGAAACACACGGGCAAGTTTTTGATCTTTTTTAAAGTATCGCTTATCTCAGCTATTGTTTGTTTTCTGTTTTTTGGGTGTGGGGTAGCGTCTGATGTGAATGCCACCCACCGTAAGCTATCTAGGCAACAAAACAATCATCAGAAACCATCACTGGAACAAAAATAACAGCACTTTTCTCTCCCCTGCCTCCTCCAGGCACGGGCCACATGGAGCACTGTACTGCCAGCATGTGCAGCTACCAGTATATTTTGCAGATCACAAACTCAGAGGTCCTAAGTGTGGGTCTCCCATCAGTACCTTGCACCCAGACACTTGGTTAGGAGTCCTTCCTGATGACTAGCAGAAGGAGCAGCCCTTCAAAATGGCTGTGGAGAGGAGGGAGGGACGCCCAGGCTGCTGGAAAGCTGTTACCCATGGTACAACCAGGTAAGTGCGAACCTACAGCAACAGCTCAAAACAGTTGTCTGAGCCTTCCCCTGCTGACCAAGTCTTCATCTTCTCACCCCCTTGTTGCAATCCAGAGGAGTGCCAGTCTGTACAGAGATGTGTGATGGGGTACCAAATCCTAATGCAAATGGGGGAAGTGGTCTGAAAGGGAATTATCTGAGGTTGCACGTTAAACCAACCTTTGCCCACTCTTACGGCTTAGTCCCTCTTAGCTCCAGAGCACGTTGGACAACAGTGGCCACATCTGAGCAGGGGGGAGAGCTCTCCCAAGTGGTTATGCTCAAACCAGCTTTCAAGGGGGGCAGAAAGGACAAAAAACCCCATCAGCCAGGCAGAGGAAGAAGCTCCTAACTAGCAGGAGGCAGCAATCAGCTGCTACACCCCCTGCTTTGCAGCAGCTGGCTGGGCAAGCATCGCATGAGCTCTCTGTCCCTAGTACATCCTTCCTCGCTGGGAAAGGACATGAACCCCCAGGAAGCCCAGCTGTGGGGTCTGTGGCTGAAATCCTGCAAGGCTCCTGCTGAACAGCACACTTAAAATGCAAGCTAAAAATAGAGTCTGCACTGGTGCTATATTTAGCAGGAGGGTGCACGTTTTTGGAAGGGCTGCTGTCCCCTCCAGCAGCAGGGAGGAGGCAGATGGGCAACCCCTTGGGGTGGTCCCACATACCAGTACCCAGCACGAGCATGCCTCAGGAGACTTGCATTATCTGAAGGAAAGGTGAAATCAAGCTCCAGGAGACCATTTGCAATCCCGCTGGCTCCAGAGCAGCTGAGGGGGAGGCAGGACCATGTTCTTCCCTGGGAGCTGCACTGCTGGCCTGTCTCACGTGTGGATGCTTCTTTCCCTGTGCCCATGTTTTTCTACCTGTATAAGTGGGATAATGGGTATCATGTTCTTCATAAAGCACTTATGGACATGTTGCTTCATCCCAGCACTCAAGAGAGCCAGGTATGGCTGTAGGAAGGAATATTTAATAAGGGCCATTGGAAATTGTCAGCTAGTGAAAACACAAAATCTCGTGCTTAGCTTGTCAAGCCAAGCACCTGGCAAAACCCTTGACTAACCATTTCCTAAGTAAACAATTAAAACACCCATCTACTGGCCAGACCGCTTAGACTATGGGGGCAGATCCGGAGCCAGTGTGCCACAGACACCAGGTTCCACACCAGTGAGCCCCAAGGGGTGGTTTTGCTCTTTCCCTGGCTTATGCTGGGTTTCCTCTCCTCTTACAGCAAAGCTGCAGGGATGCACAGCAGGAGGAGGAGATGATGCTGTGTAGTTCCCATGGATGGTGCACAGGACAAAATGGCACCTTCTCCCGTTGGCTCGCAGAGCCCCATGCGGCAGCAAGGCAAAGTGGGGGGTGTCCCACCTCCGGCGCCCAGGAAGAGCCATGGAAAGCTGAGCTTCTAATTAAGACCACAGCTTTGGCTAATTGAGTCCAATTCACCTGTGACATGAAGAGCCCCAATCCCATCAACAATAATGGAACTGCATCGGCTTACACCAGTAATGACTTCAAATCAGCGGCATAATAAAGCTAATTCAATACTTCTCCAGGTCCGGCTGATGGGGCTGCCACGGGAGAGCAGGAGGCAGCCTTCCTCTCACCGCACCAACATCTCGTCTGGAAGACAGGGCGACTCAAAGGGATGGAGGGTTAGAAAGGCAGGAAATGTAAAAAAATAAAGTAAGTTTCCAGTAACAAGACTAAGGCTTATTTTTAAAATGGAATTACTCTCATGGGTGACCCTGTGCAAGCACTAGCAATGAAGCAGTGCTCCCTGCAACTCTGTGCCAGGCTGAGGAAAAGCAAAACCCGCAGGTTTTGATGGCCCCGGGGGATGAAAGTGGGGCGACATGAAAGTTGCCTGGCGTAGGCAGACATGCAAATCAGCAGCTGCATGGCCACACCGCCAGCCTCCTCGTTGCTCTCTCAGGGCATGGGCTGGGTGGGACCCAGGAGGAGCAGGAAGGAGTAAAACCCTCCCGGCATGAGCAAGGGATGCACCGCTGAGGCCAGGGCCGCCCCGGGATGGCCTCGTGAGCCTGAGGGGTGGGAATGGCATGGCTTGGCCCCCAGCCGCCCCACCCAGGCCACTGCCTTGTGCACACAAATTTGTCTCTGCCTCCAGCCAAAAAAAACTAAGCCGCCACTTTTCTAAAGAGACGCGCATTATTTTAGAGCAGTCAAGTTATGACTGGTCTGATTTCCATAATACACGCTCTGCAAACATCTGCCTGTTATTTAAGGCTCAGCTCCACTGGGACAGAAGTTGAACAGGGCAGACCTTTGAGCCAGCAAGTCCACAGAGGGCTCCATGCTGTCAGAGTGATCCCAGGGCAGCAATGCGCCCGCTGGGAGGTCAGGGTGGGCACTCCTCACTCCCAGGACTGCAATCAACTTTATGTTTCTGGACTCTTCCCCACGGGCTGCCGATGCTCCCACTCTCCTCACAGGAGGGCTCGGACCCCCTTTCTGACCACAAGCAGCTCCCAGAGCCTATGCCACCCATAGAAGGACCTGGCCGGGGCCTTCTTTCCCAGAGGGACAGAAGTTCTGTATCAGGGGTCTGTAACACATCATTTGGCACCTTGAAGTTGCCTGCCATTTTTGTAAGCTGACTGTCAAAACCTACGGTTTCCCAATTAGGTGATGTTAAATCCTGCCCTGAACAACAACGAACACTGCTGGCAAGAAAGTTATCCCGGCGTTATTGGACTGCTCCCTCCCTACTAAGAGACCGCAAATTGGTGTTTACTTTAGAGGCTAAGGAGGCCAGCTTTGAGAAATTGTGCCCGCCCCTCCATCCCACAAGCTCTGGCTTCCTGGGAGCTCCCCAGTGGCCACAGGATGGAGCATCGGCTCCTTGCCACCCACCTCCGCACTATGCCCTTGCCCTGGGCTTAGCCCCCACCCCATCCCAGCCTGATGCAGAGTTTGGCTGCTGGTTTTGTGCCCTGCACACTGTATGGGGAGAGCTCAACTAACCCAGTCCTCTGTACTGCAGTGAGTTGACACAGGCTAAATCAATTAGCTGCTGTTCCTGGGATCCTCAGCTGGGCCAGATCAAAAAGGACAAGAAAGAAAAGCGCCTTGCCAAGAGGAACCAGGCCCAGTCAACACATTTATCTCCAGTACTTTAGCCAACATATTTGAAATGGGAAAGGGAGGCGGCTGACGCTTCTCAAAGCAGTGAGGTCCAGGGCAGGAAGGGCAGAGAGGACAGGCAGAGCACTGCAGTCCTTATTCACCTTTGTTCCATCCTTTGTTTCCATTCAGCACACACTTCAAACAAATACCAAAAAGCCAAAATACTCTGTAAGTTCAGTTAAAGCTCTTTCCATTTCAGATTGGGTTGTTTGAGGTCTATAAGTCTCGTCGTTCATCCTGGTTCAAAACAGTGTATTTTAGAGCTTGTGCTTAGCATCCTTCAGGAAGCACACAGAGAGGATCACAATGCACCATATCCCTTGCATGTCTCCCTCTCTGGGCAGGATTTCTTATTTTGCAGTAATCTTTGCTCTGCATCAGCTGTCCCAAGGGCTACTGGTTTTCCTCCCACAGACTTTTGCAAAAATCCACATCAGTAGGTAAGCAGCGCATCCCATACCCAGCATTTTGAATATCAAGCCCCGGACCTGCTTTTTGCCCCTGCAGAACATAAAATGTTTCTTTTGAGAGGCTGACAATTACTGCTGACAAGCCTTCACCTACGGCTGAGACTGGAGGAAACCAAAACTGGTAAAGGATGAAAGCAGCCCTGCACCACCCAGCTATAGCTGGGCAGCCTCCAGCTTCAGCTCAGCCCCTCGTGCAGCCGCTCCAGATGAGAAGTATCATGCCATGTTGCTCTTCACTTCAAAGAAGACAACCGTAAGGAGAACTATTAAAGCAATTTAAAAAAATTATCTTTAAGATGCAATCTACCCAGAGATGAATGGGAATAATTATCAAGCTGCAGATTTTAATGTTTTTTTAAGGCAATAACTGGTTGAACATTTCTTCTGAGTAGAGTTACCTACAGCAACTTCTACCTTATCAAAATGAGAGACTGGAGATACCCTTTTTTAACATTGTGGGCCACATCTTCCATACCATATCTCATAGTAACATCTATACTCCCTAACCTTTTTCACATTCAGTTCATAATTTCATGAACACCTCTGTAGCAGCTCATGCAATTGTTTACACAGAAAAGCATGATTTATGTTTTTGTCAAAGCAACAAAGGCAGCAGGTCAGCAGTCTGAAGTGAGGAAGAGCCAGCCCCAGGTTACCAGGCAGCTGTCTGAAATCGCCTCCTCAAATTCCCAGTGAAGAGCAAGACCTAATATCACTACCCTTGCCTCAGTTTACCTGCATGTGTGTACCCTGATTCCTTTATTCTTCCTCTTCTGCTCAGTTGTCCCACCTATTAAATGGATATTATACCGCACTGCAGATGGGAAACAGGCCCAGAGACATCAGCTGCTGGGCTGGAGTCATGCATCAACTACACTTTCCCAAACCCTTGGAATATTAGTGGATTCCAGGTATTTTTGCACAAAATATACAACCCAGATGTATTAATCACTTTTAGTTGGATAAATGTGTTTTCTGCTGTTGGAGTAACTTCACACATGAAGCAATACCTGCTCCTGTTTGTCTCTCATGCCCATAGGCAGGTACCAGCACCAGCCCTCCTGAGCCTTGAACTCCTTCCAGTGGGACTCAAACATGCGTGCTGGCCCCCATAAACATCTTTAAGATGCAACAGAAGTGGAAGAACCTCCAACAGACCTGTTTCCACAGAAGACTTTGTAAGTTTGACTGCACCCTGAGATGTTGACCCTTAAGAGGTGCATGGACGGATTTAGCCTGTGTATTGCAACTTAGAGTCATGATGCTCTTCTTTGCAGGTTAAAGTTTAACCCATGTGCTTGATTCTTAATTGGCATTACAAATTTAATGGATCAGCTGCCAAAAAGGGGTAAAAACATCCATTATTTTTTTAAAAAAATAAATTTAAATTTATTGGGAGGCAGAAGGAAGGGGGTAAATATCACCAGGAGGAAACTGTTTTACCTTTTTAGAGATAATGCATCTTTCACCAGATACTTAAAAAGAAATTTTGGTTCATATTTGTAATAACAGGGGATTATCAGAATACTTAATTTACTGTTGAAGTCTGGAGTGCTGTTCGTACCTTGAGCGAGGTGCAGCCTAATCCCTGCGTGTGATTGCATTTAGCAGCGAGAGGGAGTTGTGCGGAGGGTGGGGAGAAGCAACTTTTATTGAAGACAACGCTTCAGGCAGCCCTGGAGCAGAGTGGATCCAGTTTGAAAAGAACTGGCAACCCTAAAACTTTTTGATAAGATAAAAATTCATTGATGTTGGCTCACACTGGGCCCACTCCAACTCTGCACTTGTCCTCTGTGTTTCCTTGGCATATCTGTTCCTTTCCTCTATCTGCTTTAGCATAACTTTATTTTTCTCTTTTATCTTTAGCTAACTGCACCGAGGGACTGGAGGGATTGATTTTTTGTTTTGACTTATTGTTTGAAGATCTGTAACTCAAAGCAGCTTCTTGCGCCTCTGATGTCTAAGCCTGAGCTGTATAAAAGGTAAAGCTTGTCCTGTGTACCAAACGGAGTGGAGATACCATTTTATAACCAGTCATCTGTGTTTTATTTTGCCTTTTTGGGAGGAAAACTATTTTAAGACTTTATAGGCAATAATACTTTAAATAAATATTCTCATGGCAGATACTACACATGCCAGTTCTCTTTTTAAAGACAGTCAGCTATTGCTCACCACTCAGGGGAAGGGGAAAAAAAAGTTCCTAATTAAAGGAGGCCATTATACATCGGAAGATATTTTGAGCATCACGTCACACTACCAACAGCCTACTGCAGCCAAAATGTTACCATGCGAATCTAAAAATGCTCTTGCTCGGAGATGCACTGCCACGAGGCTCGCCTAAATCCCCGCTGGGAGGGGAAGGCAGGAGACGCGAGACATGCTCGTCAGTGCCACTCATAAACAGCGATCCCTCATTGCCATGTTAATACCTCCCTGTCCCAAGACACGGAGGGACAGACGGAGAAGGATTTTTTGTTTGCTTCCTCTGCCTTCCGAGGGATGAACTCGTGAGGTTTCTCCTTTTCCTGAGCAATTCTTCCCTTCCTCCCCTCCTAAAATGCCACTAGGCTGTTTTAGAGAAGCAGTTCTTCAGGAAGCGGCACCCCGGTTTCTCACTGCACATATGCATTTCTGTACGGGAGAAAGCTGATAGCCACGGCACACATCGACTTTGTTTACGATCGCCCGTCTCCGCTATTCCCTGAAGTTGCCCAGCTTGCTGAAATATGGTTACATATGCAAACATTATCTCCCAATTGTAACCTCATTTTCTGCTCTGCTGGACAGCGTGACCAGCATTTGTCATCTCGCCGCCCCCGCCCGCCACATCATTCATGTGTCTATAATTGTCATCAAGATGTGGCATGTCAGCAGGACTCCCGCGTCCGCTGCTCCCCGTCTCCACGCAGTCACTCAGGTAACAAACCCATAATCTCGCCCTGTTTTCATGATGGTTGAATTACACATAATTGTTTCTGCACAGTGATTGATTTCTGCCTGAATAGAGACCTCTGCCTTTTTTCAATGCGAGCGAGTGGCAGCCAAGTCTCTCCATCTAGGAGGAGGCAGCAGCCTTTGAAGAGATCAAAGCCAAGGCCGCGAGCAGTTGTGCGCCCTGGGAATATGGAAAGCCTTTATGCTCTCAACCCCATTTCCAACATCATGTTGGATTGCAGCTGCATTACATTCTGCCAGCATTCTTAATGCTTTTAGTATTGACTCTGACATCACCGATAGCTGTTTTAAAGTAACAAAAGCTGAAGGATGACTTATTTTCACAACTCCGTAATTGGAACATGCAAAGTTAGGGGAAGGGAGCATTTGTTTTTAATCTGAGATACAAAAGAAAGCACAGAAAATTATATAAGTTCCCTGAAATTAAAAACACGTTTTTCATATGGAAAGAACAGAGGGGGCATTTTTATAGCCTAGACCACACAAAATGAACTGATTATGCACATGCTTTTTCAAGCCTAAAGGCTGAAATAAAAATACGATTGGGCAAGCGAGTCAAATTGGGAAAAAACATTGTGACTCGCGGTACCTTTAGTGACTTTTAGCACCTGATGCAAGGCAAAATAATGCAGATGACCAGGCTGTCCCCTCCCCTCCACAGCTCTTCGCAGTAAACGGACAGTGGGGTTCACTTAGCCTAAGCCAGACACATGGCACAGGGTAAATGAACGCTAAATCCCTATCAGTTATCTAAAAAAGATGAAAAATTACCTAAAAGTGTAAAATACTGCTAAGCTTCCTCTAAGATTCCCTGTCCTCCAGTCATACAGACAACTAACTCGTAGGCTGCCTTAAAACTACTCATCCCACAACATTTTTTTCAGGGGCATCAAATCCTCCCACACTCCTCCTCTCTCCTCATCTGGCTTCACTGGCAAAACCAAAAGTAAATCTCTATCAAGAAAGGCTCTCCTGAACTTTGATTAAATATACATCTACACTGTCCTGAAAAAAATATTCCCAGGGAACTTTTAAAACTTATCAATGGAAAAGAAGGGGGATAAGGAGGATGTGAAAAGCGAGAGAGCAGGAGGGTGCAGCAGCTGAACCACTTTGTGTCCATAAGCTGATCAGTCTGAGCACCACTGCTACTTCGACAAATATTGTTATTCATTCTAAAACCACTGAATGGGAGCTTTTAAGAGCAGTAATTTTGAAATATGGTAGCTGCCAGTACAGCGTGCAGAGTGGCGAGGAAGGAAGAATGTGCAAATAAAGTATAAGCTGTAAAGAATTAAGCATTATAAGCTGTAAAGAATTAAACATTATGAGCACCCATGTATTAGCAATAAAAATAATTTCCTCTTAGCTGTATCATTTTTCCTCCGCTGTTCTAACACTCCTTTCTTCCCTGTAGTCATTAAAACCCCGAATCAAAGACAACAGCAAAGGGATCTGCCTTCCCTCCCTGTGGACACAGAGCTTATGTCCCTGACATTTCAAGGCTGGGAAACTGTCTCGGTTTTACTTTGACTGTTTCCTAACACACACTAACCATACTGAGGCTGAAACTAGAGCCAAACGTATCAAGCTCTTTACCAAGATGTAAAAGTTTATATTTTTTAAACATTAAGACAGAAGTCTTTTGTGTGTTAGTCCAAGGTTTTGGGGTTTTTTCCCCTGCCTCTATTCTCCTGCCATCCCCAGCAAATTTACCGCTTCCTCTGCGCAGCCTGTTTTCTTAAATTAGGACTAATTCTTTGTGGCTCTGGTGTCCACTCTGAGACCTTGAAGGATGCTCATAAAGCAACGCCAAGGAAAGAGCAGCAAGATACAGAATGCTGGGGCAGTCACTGTAAATAGAGATGTCTACTGCCATGTTGGCAAGGCAGCTAATTCAACTTCTGCCTGTCCCACAAAGAGTCCCAAGTATCTGGAAACAAACGCCAGCCTCCAGAAACCAACCAAGCAATGTGTGTAGCACTGCAAAGGTCTCCGAAACACTCACTGCAATGAAGAAACAGCAGCAGTGAAGTCACTGTTATACAGTGCTGCAACCCTGTCTTTCAGCATCAAGCCATTACTGTGATGAAAAAGTATGTTTTACCGTAATTACTGCTTATTTTCTTTTCCAGGGACTTTTTTGTTCATTTGCAGAGGTTTCACTTGCTACTTGATACTTTTGCTTGAAAGCTTGCGACTTTTTTGCACTATTCACTGAAATTTAAGAGACACCATTTAGCCCAAAGGAGGCAGGCAAAGGCTGTTGGCCAGCTTTTCATCCCGCGCAGCCCCCCTGCATAACCCGAAGCAGCTCCCCAGGCACCTATTCTCCTCATGCAGGCTTTTCCAGTGACCATGTCAGGGAGGGCCTGGGCAACTGACAACAAACCTCACCAGTTCCTTAACTCCTGATCCCTGCGAAGTGACACCCTGCATGAGTGCAGCAAACTGAGTTTTAGGTTTGGCTGTGGTGCTGGGGAATGTGTACCCACCAGCTGCGGCCACCGTGAATGGGCTGCAGCTGTGAAGTAAAATGAAAACGACTCTGATGCTAGGGGTAACCCCAGGGAGGCGATGTCACCAGGACATGCCGCTCGAGGAACACAGCACATTAAACTATCAGGGATTTCAGGATGCTCAGAAGTGTAAAGGTTCCACCTTCAAACCACCTAGCACCTCCTCTGCAAACCACTCTTCCCACCAGAGACTGCATGGTGGGTGCCCACCGTGGCTGGCAGAGGAAGATAGATGCCATTGCTCCCAAGATGCCATCCCAAATAGCTGCTTTGGGAAGCAGCAGAGCAAGGTCCTCCCAGCCCCATGTTAAACTACAAAAGCCCCACCATGCCAGTGCACAAGGAAGAAGGCTGAGAGGCCCTGGGCAGCTGAAAAAAATACATCATGGGTAAGAGCCATGAATCGATGGTAGCTTTCCTGGAAGAGGGAGCACACCATTTAGGTTACTTAACTGCATTTAGGCTGAGAGAGGGACAAGAGGCAAAGTTGCAGAGAACAAATAATGATGCTGAGGGGAAGAATTCTGCCCTGCCCTGTGGGTGGACGGCAAACAGGACAAAGAGTGGGAAGATACATGTGCTGCTGCAATGGCAGGGAGGCAAAGTAGGAAAAAACAAAATCTATTTTTGGACAAAAAGATTTTAAGCTCGTTTTAAGCCCCCTCCTTCCTTTCAGTTAGAAACTTCAGTAGCATTGTTTGGTCCTTAATTGAAAGGCTGAGTATGAAATACAGCCACAGCTAGCATTGGTACCAACTTTCTTCTTATCTGCACTGGTTTCAATCCTCTTACTCCCCACTCCATGAACATCCCAGTTTTTATTTTCTCAGACTTCTGGTTTGTTTTCATGGAAAAAAACAATCTAAAACAACACAAGAAGCATATTTTAAAAAGCAAGCAATCTTTATATTGAGGTGGATTTCTGCAGCACGGATTTTGCTCCCACCCCTACCATCACCTGCTTTTAAGTCTCTGAACAAATTTTGCTTTTTCGGTTCCCTGTTTGCAGAAGCCTCCTCCCATACTGTGTCTCTGCTTTTGGGAACAGAGGAACAGAGAGGATGGAGGCAGGGGATGCGACCACCACCACCCCACCCCCCAGGCTAGCATGGGTGCCAGGGATACCTCTGGGAATTTGCCAGCAGCCACTGACATGCTACGATTTCCACGGGTCACGTCCTCACGCTACACTCTGCGTTGGGTAATTATACACAGAATTTACCTATTTCACACTTAATTGCACAGGCATAAACTTTTGTTCCACCCCTGACACAGCTATAACCTACCAGAGACACTTAAACTACTACAGGCAACTCTCCCAGTCCTGGCTTAATCCCCAAGGCTCAAATCTCAGCCCCTGTCTTAACCAGCTCCTCCTGGGAGAAGCCACCAGGCCCAGCAGAGGAGAAGATGCAAGCAATGCATGAAAAGCCAACGTCAGCCCACAGTGGATTTCTGAGCTATGGATTCCTGGGCTGTGAAACCCCACCTCCAGAAGAGAAATGCAAGACCCACCCCCAGGCTCTTCAACTGACTGAACCTGAAATATTGTTCTGTCCAATGGACGCTGGCTGGAAAGATTTATTTAATGGAAGAGGGCTGTCCAGCAGCCAGAGCTGGAAGACAAACTCACAAAACTCCCTCTGAAACCTCCTTTTTGTATGAAGTCTGCCTGTGCACCCACACAAGGATTTCTGAACTAGCTTTGATTAACCACATTTCCCGATTGAGTATTTGTTGTTCTACGCCATTAGCCTGT
This sequence comes from Nycticryphes semicollaris, assembly GCA_013400055.1. Classification (NCBI taxonomy): domain Eukaryota; kingdom Metazoa; phylum Chordata; class Aves; order Charadriiformes; family Rostratulidae; genus Nycticryphes; species Nycticryphes semicollaris. The sequence continues at coordinate 1,007,446 of VXBJ01007145.1, read as the reverse complement.
AATATTCTTATTTACACACACCACCTCTGAGATAAAAAAAAAAAGAGGAAGAATTTAAAGTTTCAAAGAAAGAGGAAAAGCTTTCTATAAAAGTTGTTTTGAGAGGGCCCTTGAATTAAAACAGTTTCAAGCAAAATAGCCTTTTGACCACCTTTCCTACAGTCTCTTAATAATTCCTTGTTACAAAGTATGAAGTCATCTTTTACAGGTCATTCTGATAAGAAGCTTCCTGGTTGCCTTTTTTTTTAAAAAAAAAGTGTTTGAAATAGTGCTGTCAAACTGTCTGGGGAGTTGCCTAATAAATTAGCATTTTTGGTGGTTCTCCTATTCTGAGTTTTCCTTCTGAAGTTTTACATCTAAAACAGAATCTTTGCACCATTATCTTAGAAGTATCCTCAAAAAAACTGAGAGAGAAAGGAAAAGTCACAATAAACCCATAAAAATTCACACACTTAAGAGCTAAGCTTTTAAAAAATTATTTTTTTCCTTTTAAATCTAGCACAGCTTCCCTTTCTGCCTGTACTTAAGACATGAAATAATGTATGAGAGAGAGGGGGTTTTAGAGAAATAAATGTTTTGAATCCAACATGCTCAGTTCCAACTTATTTTTTAAGCCAAATTTCAATTGTGTTTTCAGGAGCTCAGGCCATAAAGAACAGCCACAAATACAACCCAGCAGGATGGTGTCACAGGGCAGTGAAACAAGAAGCTTTAGGGGCATCCTTAAGTTATTTTAATTGCTTATGTTTCTCAAAATGTATTTTAGTATGTCCAATATATGGCTTCTTTCCTCAATATTCTCAAAAGCTCTCCCAGCTCAGTGAATTCCCTTTTCCTTTCAGTGCCAGCCCCCAGCAGCCAGAGGGGACGCGGGCAGGCTGCAGCCTGTCCCACCACCCTGGCCACCCACTCACTCCTTCCCGCCCTGCTCCCAAAACTCAAGAGGCGGAACCTGCACCCATGTTTATGTTTGAGAGAGGAGGACCTGTATGTGAACCTAGGGACAATTTTTACTCTTCACAGAGGCAGACTTTTAGGGGAGAAATCAAAGTCTCTCCCAGTTTGGAGCGGTCCCCGCACCTGTGAAGCCCACCTATTCTCCTGCTGCACCTCAATCTTTTTATAACAAGGCAGTACAGGACTGGGGGTGGGGGAAATAGATCACAACCAAAGCCACAATCACCACTTGGAACTGCAGCTTCCCAAACCTGACACAGCCCCTGTCAAACTTCAGAAATGAAAGACCCTAAAAAAAATCTCTGGATTGTGGCATCTTAATGAAGTAAACACATTTGCATTGCTGGACACAGTTTGTCTGCATTTTAGCACATCGGCAGGGAAAAGGCCTTCTCCCCAAACGCGGTCTGCATCTGACAAGTGTTGACACCTTTAATCGTCACCTCCATATTGTACTTTTTTATGCTAGACAAAGCTTGCCAATGTAAGATTTGGGAGGGATGAAGAAAGATCAAGGCAAGAAGATATGCCAAAACTGTGGAGAGACAACAGACGGTCGCAAAGATAAATCTCTGAGGCAGTTCTGAAATACAGAAAGAGGCAGAAATTTGAAGAAATAAAGCCTTGTAGCATAGCTAAGTGACCAGTTACTGAGACAGAGCACTGATTCCGAGCAGCCAGTGTCACTAGGAACCACATCCAGAAATACAGGACCTACAGGGACAGCTTTTTAGAGCTCATCGCTCTTCACCTCTGAGCCAACAAACATGCCCAACAAAAGCCTCATGCTCCCCTTCCCTGTTTTTTGGGCATAGATGATTAATCGGACCGTTTCCAGACTGGTTTTCTTTGGGTAACACCTGCATCTCCATCCAGATGTCTGTTCCCATCAGCGAATGGGGAAGCTGAGCTGCCATCAGTATCAACGGCATTTCAGCATCACACCTCCCAATTTCCACACCTCCCAATTTTGCTCTGTTTCCCTCCGCATGGCAGTGTGGCGGGGTCTGCTGCAGGTCCCATGAGTCACGGATGTGGGTTCCTCAGAGCAGGGACACCAAGTCGGTGCAGTGCCCAGCACTGCGCTGCACACGCAGCAGCAGCCCGCTTCCATCTGCTTTAAAGCTTCCCTACTCAGCAAGCAAGGAGGGGGAAAGAAAAAAGGGCCAGCAAACAGACTTCTGTTCTTTGCTGAAGTAGTTTTACTAAAGCTCCCTTGCACCATGAGGACACACACGTGTGCCTCCCTGCTCCTTCAAAGCTCCAGAAGGCACTTTGTGGCAAACATGTGCATGAAATCACAGGCTCCCAATGGACTTCTCCCCTTGGGCGAAGCAGACCTGCTCACTGACTTGGGCAGCACTGTTTGAAGTACATGGACATGGCTGAAAAGGCTGAAAGCACTTGGACAGACAAACGCTTTTGGGAATTAACTGCTGTCTTGTGCACCTAATAATTCCTAGACCAAAGCAATTCTCTGGTTTACATGTTACAGCTGGCAACATCACATTTACTTTTTAAGTAAAGCTACCCGTTTTACAGATATTCAGTCAAAGGCTTGTAACTTTACACCTGCATTTTTTGCTGACTAAGCTCATCCTATTGATTTTATGCCTCAACCTTACCTATACCCACAGCCACTTAAAGAAACATCGAGTCAACCTTTCAGCTCCATGAAAATGCTCTTCTACATGACACTTGGTATCTCTGAAGATCATAGAAGATGATATTTTAGGTCCTTCATCTTAACCAGAAGCATCAGTGAGCAACACTGCCACCAGAAGCCAGGGGAAGGCATGCCACTTCTCCTCAGGCAGTTCAGAACATTTTTCTTCCCCTTTAGGAGAACAGGCAATCCCTGGCTGATTAGCACAGTTGGAACACACGTTAACTCCCTACTGTACTTTTAGCTCAATCCCAAAGATTCAATGAATACATTTTTATGTAAGTGCTCAATCACTTTCTTGCTGAGAGGACAGATTCCTTTGAAGTGGGAAACCCAAACTAAAATAAACATATCCACAAGATCCAAGTCTCAGAATAGAAGCTATTGGGTCGATAGATTAAGTTATTCTGAATGCAATTTTTCTTAAGTGAATCTAACACTTATGAAGGGCTGGAATGACAGAGACAGTAATCCCCAACTGCCCGGGCACGAGCAGCACTCCTTCCCCCCAGCGTCCTGCAGCAAGGGACTGCAACGGCCAGATGAGAATGATCTTCATGCCAAACATGCCTTACAGCCCAAAGCAGCTTAGCGATAGCCATCTGCTAGCCAGGACAGGGGCAATTTGGGGTAAATGGGAGTCATTTATGCACAACCGGAGCAGTGGCGTGGACACATGCTGAGGACAACCTGCCACCACCAGGTTGAGGACCCACGGAGCACCCAGCTTGTGGCAGCATCTCCCTCGCACCAAGCACCCTCTGGATTGGTGTCCATCCATGTGAGAGCATCACGGCAGATCACAGCGGGCCACACGGTGCACAGAACTCAGGCTGCAAAATGTTCAGTGTCCATATTAAAGCATGCTCTAGCGTGTGTGTCTTCTTCTGAGAGACACAGACTGTGCTTTATAACTAGCAAAAAAAAATTTTGCACATGCCTTTATTGGGACTTCAGAAATATTACAGCAGCAGTAAAATGCTTTTGTGTGGGTTATTTCCCTCCCGTATCAGGAGTAGTTTTCCCTAACTATAAACAGAAGTTAAGTACTTGGGAGGAGCCAGGCCTGCGGTACCCAGGCTTTTCAACGCCTGCAGCCATGCAGCGCTGCAAGTATCTGGAAAAAGTCTTTTCCTCTTTTGATGCCTGAACCTGCGGAGCTTCAGGCTTTCTTCTTGAGCCATATCCTCCCTGGCACTTGCAGCCCATAACAAGCTATTCTTATTAACATTTTTTTCTGGGCTGGGATTAAGTTTGAGAAGAGGTGGCACAGCACCAAAACAACAGGAAGGACATTTTGCTTTTAAACCCCCTTAAAATGAAAGCAGCAGCTCCACCTTTTACAGCCGATATTGAATTAGCTCCTAGATAATGTAGAAAAAAGGAGATTTAGGATGTAAGCATACACACACATTGATAGACAAAAGCTCCAACTTTGATGATTTGTAATGGGTGGGGTTTTTGATTATATCTCCACTGAAGTTACACACACACAATTGCTGCCTCTGGATTAAGATGTCAGGAGAACATTTTCTTTCCCCCTTGCCCATTCACAATTAGACAGATTTGCTAACTGCATCACCCTGACAAAGAGAAGGAAGCAAAAGCAGGAAGGCCATTTTCTTCACCAGTACATGGCCAAAGACCACGCTAATGCTGGGCATACATACATAAGACTCTGCCTGGATGGTGCCATCTTATCACAAGCAACCAGATCATGTTTTGGACAAAGGCCAACTGAGAGGCACTGCACTAACTTCCTCTGCACCCCCTTTTCCAAATGGAGAATCCATTTCATTAGGGGGCAGAAAGACAGCACCACCAAGCCCACAACCATTCATGGCTTGGATTTCTGTTTCACAAGAAACCTGGCTGGTACCTTAGACTGCTCAGCCGTGATGCGGGAGTCAGAGCAGCTGCCAAAGGTGTCTTCAGCAGCAAGGTCCCTCTGTTAGGGCTGAGTAGATTCCTCTTCTCCCATGGCGCTGACGTTTGGTGCAACTTGCCAAGCCCTTCAGCAAATAGTGCTAAAATTCCTCCCCAGGCAACTGGCAAGTTCTGCTTCCACAGAGCTGGGAAGCTTTGTGCTCCTTTGCACCTGATTTCAAAGTTATTTAAGGAGCTAATCGGCATCATTCAACTTCATTGAGAGGACATGTGCTGCGCAGGGTGAAGCGGCAGAGTCTCAGTGCTGGGTGAGCAGCTCTGTCTTGTCAAGCACCTTGGCTGCCCATGCAACCCGTTTCCTCAGTGTCCCCTGATGTTGTAGGGGGAAGAAAGGGACATGTGACAGGACCACAGCTGCACACAGCCCTAGCAGTATCCTGCTCCAATGCCAACTCAGGAATTAGTGCAGAGCTTTCTGATGGGTGATACAGGAGCAGGAGCTGAACCCCAACATTTGTGCTACAAAGCCCGTTTTGTTTTGGGCCAGGGAGCTTTCATCTGACCATGGCTCCCAGCAAGTGCCTACAACTGTACAGTCAGCAGAAGTGAACTCTCAGGAAAAGACGCTATTATGAAAAATCAAGTGCGTGTCCTTCCACAGCTCCCGTACATTCCCCTTGGGGTCCCAAAAATTCTCCACAAGCAAGTAAATCAGCCTGCTTTCAGAGGCACAGCAAGATGCAGTTAGGGAAACAAAACCTTCTTACTGAGGCTCAGTAGACAATCATTCTTGCTATTTCCATGCTCATCTTTCTCCTCTCCATGTTGTATGAACCATTTTTTCCTGGGATATAAGCTCTTCAGAACAGGAGCTATCTCCATACCCCCGTGACACACAGAAGCACACAAGGAATATCCAAAAATTGGGCAGGGTATGAGGGTTCTGCGTATAAACACTGTTCCTTGTGTTCAAACTCTCCTAGCAGAATGCCTCATCATTTTCAAATGTATATGCTGTGTTTTGCAAGTCCCTGTAAGGTTTTTATAGATTGTATCCTCCAATCTATTTAACACCTCCAGCTGCTACACAGAGACAGTTTAGCCATCAAGAAATAAACCCAGACCCCAAGAGCAGATAAGATGAGACAAAAGGGAGGTTGCAGAAATCCTGTATCTTCACACTGAAAGTTTAATTCATTGGGAAAGAGGGAGGAGCAAAGACAAAATTATTTTCTGGACTAATTTAAGAGACAGAGAAATAATTCTTCTTCAGTCACCTCCTTTGTCCTCACATTCCCATCACACAGATGAGAAAGTTTAGCTACCCTAACACTAGCCTTTTCAATGAAAAAGTAAGAAAAAGCCACACATGTAAGTAAACAAACAGCTGTCTCCATCTCCCATCTTTAGTACCTCCAGGATGCTGAGAAACTGACGAAAGATCTCTTGGGCACACAAGATACACAGTCACCAGGTGTTACTGTGGTTTTAGTACCATCATGTGCCACTTTTCCTGCAGTCACCCAAACCAACTGCTTTGCTTTTTTACTCACCCAGCTATCTGATAAGAATTCGTACTGCGGTGTGAGACTTCTACCTGAACTTGTAATTAACACTCTTCCTGCTCCTACAAATCCAACTTGTAAAAATCAAACCAGTTGCCAGTAAAATAAAAAAAACAACACTAAAAAAAAAAAAAAGAGGAGAAAGAAGGAACATGAGACCACTCTAACAATAGCAAATTCAAGAAAATTTTAAATCCTCTTCATATACCCTTTCCCCTCCACAAGCTGCACTGAAATTACACGACAGAATTCCTCTTTGAAGGCCTATTAGACATGTTGTGTCTGACTACAGATTTGTATTTTTAATTTTACAGAGCAAGAGTGCAAAGTGTTTGCCATTTTTTTATAAAAAGGCATTTTTTTCCCCTGAATATGTTAGTGAAAGTAACTTTTTTTCTCACTCCAAGAAATCTTTGCTCTCTCCGGGCTGATGTAGCGAGCTGAGGCTGCCTCTGTCAGAGATGGTCCCAGTCCTGGGTCTGGTCACCTTTGCCTGGGGGTGCATCCCCCAGGGCGGTTTGCAGACAGTCGGTCCTTCCAAAGGTTGGGAAAAAAAGATTCAGCGCCCCAGGGTGGCTTTTTAATCCTGCCTAACACCTCCAGGCAACAGATGCATCAACACCAAGCGGCTTTGTCATGTAAATGGCAGGGCGCAGGTACACACGGCAGGGCTGCTCTGCTCACAAATGGCGGGGGACTGCCACCCCAGGGAAGACCTCCACCTTGCTGATTTCGGCTGCTCCTTGCCCCCCAGGCCAGGCATGTCCCCTCCAAAAAGTGGAGCAAAAGCAAACCCGCGGGGCGGCAGTTGGGACCCCGCAAAGGTGAAGAGGCAGCAGCGTGCAGCACTGGAGCTGCGGTTAGCCATGAAGCGAGCGAGCGTGTCATCTTCTGGATGTGGCGTTTTGATCTCACACGCATTAAAACCCAGCTGTCAGCTAGGAGACTAACGAAGATTATAGTTCAATTAAACAAAAAAATTATTTAATAACTCAAGCGTGTAGCCTTGTGGTTAAACTGAAAGAACTCCAGGCTTATGTCAACATTGCACCCCTGCAACAGCACTATTTCACTGAAATAGTGGTGCTGCTCTAACATGCAAGCGCAACACTGAACTAAATCAGCCCTTCAGATGTTCATCAGGGAGCTTTACAATTAGAAAGCAGAGGGGTTTTCCCCCTCCTCCCCTCCAGCATACCCACATAGAATGGTTCCTCAACTACCTGAGCAGACAGCCTCCCCAGGAAGATGATCTTCTGGGGGCATCGATGCCAGATCAGGAAAGAGTGGCAGCCCCACGGCACGCATCCGTGGAGAACATCCTCAGTGAATAATTAAACTGGATTTTGTTGTTCAAAGCCTTGCACCAGCACTATAGGGACTTTCTTAGGAAGGTAACATGGGAAAGGGGGGTTGTAAAAAAAGGTTTGAAGTTTCCCAGTCCTCAAAGGGGACAGATTTGAGCCTTGGTGACCTCTCAAGAAGCTGCATCCTTTTCCCCACAATACATCCGTACTGAAGTTTTCTGTACCGACAGTGTTTATAACAACAAATATCAACAGACCCCAGTCATCAGGCTTCACCTTAAATGGCTGTAGGCCTCTGAACTGTAATTTACACGCAAACAAGGTCCTTTTAATAATGGAGCTATATAAAGCAATATATTGCACGAGTTTTTGCATCTTTGAAACGCAAACGGTGACATACAGAAAGGGCAGATCTAGGTGCTTCCCAGTGCCAAACCTCCCCGACATTCCCAATCTGAACATCCACTAACAGGCTTCTACTATCCAATTACCAATACAGATTAGGCCCTCTCTTTTTTGTTTTTGAAGTCAAAAGCCACAACCCTGAAGAAAAACCAAGAACGTCAGAAAGCAAAATAATGACAGTTGTTTGACAGAGACTGCCAAGTAAAAATCCAAGAGCCAGTAAGATAGAAAATTGCTTTATCACAGGGAAACAACAGCATCCAACTTCTATCACAGTACACACAACTGCAGAGGCATTTTTTCACCAGGATGCCTACAAGCAAATTTGTTTCCTGCTCCACTAAGGTTCTACTAATATAATTTCCACAGCTCATTTTAACAGTGCCTTGCAATACCTCTATACGTATACTAAGAGGTTTACAAAAACAAATAGCAATTTACCGTCCAAAATTAAAAGTACATTAAAATCCATAACACGTGCATCTACACCAACAGAAACAGAGGGACCAACCTGGAAGAATCAGTGCCTGCCACAACGTAAAGGGAAGCTGTAACTACTGCGTCACGGTTGATATTAATTCCTAAACGACCATTTCACAATTTGTGGCTGAGGACAGAGTATGTTTCAAAGCAATACTCCCAGATGCATAAAGCACTCATGCAGAGCAACTGATGGCAGAAATAAATATCAATCAGCAAAAAGCAATGTCATATTTGAAGGCCAAAAAAAAAATAAAAATAAAAAAAAAAATCATCCAATCTTTTCATCTTACTGATAAGCAACTTTAGCAGTTCTGCTTCCAGCTCTCGATTTTCCTCAACAAATGAAAGCCAGGAAATTCACATCTATCCCAGTCACTACAAAGGCCACATTTACATCATTCTGCCATACATTATCCTAATGTTGTAAACCAGGGCTCCCCCCCTCCCAAAGCCCCCGGCCCCGTTCAAAGGTTGTCAGACACTGCAGACGTTCATCTCAGCTTTTCCTCTGCAAACACAACCAACACCTTCGAGAGCTCTCAAACTCCACTGGATGGAGGCTCTGAACAGCAGAAGCGCAACCTTGACCATAACTGAAGCTGCCCAAAAACCCCCAGCACGAACACACACTGCAGACCAAATGGGAGGAAACCCAGCTCGCCAAAACCAGTCTTTGGAAGAGATAACTCACTGTTCTGGGGATGGGTGGCGACAGAGATCCATTAGGCATGTACGGGTCGTTATTCATATTTGGCATCATGATATACCCAGAATAACCAGAGTATGATGGTCCCTTGCTGTATAAGCCACTGTCTGGATGCTTTCCTATGGAAGAGGAAACAATGATTAAATTATTCCCCACATACGCGTTTCTGGTAAGTTAGAGCACTGAAACAGGTACCATGCATTCATAAAAACGTTCTGCATGCAAACATTTCCTTACTCATGGAAATTACCTCTGACAGAAAGTGGTCCACAGCAATTTGTAATAACATTTTTTTAAGAACAGTTAATTCTTAAAGGAGCGAGTACTCCCTGTGAGGAGTTTATGCTTAGAATATGGAATAGCCTCAGAGTAATCAATTTATTTTGCTAGTCCCTGTTCAAATCAAGGCAGAAACATCAGCAATGACATCATATTTCTCAAGTAGCAGTTTTTCCCCATTTTATACATCCCTCTAAGATTTGTGGATTCAGAAGTATTGCCAGTACGGGTTTCCAACATCATTGTTCGGAAAGGGAGGAACAGGGCAGTGATAACTAGATATAATCATTTCCTTCTCTCATTGAGCCACTGTGTGCAGCCAACAATTCACTCTGGCCACACTCACCGGGAACAATTAGAGGTCAGGGGCTGGCTTAGAAGGAGACCCTAACGATTTGGGGAGCGTGTGGCTGTTGAACACGCATGGCACTACAGACAAGAGGGAAGCCAAATGAGGGAGACTATTTTGTAGGAAAATAAAGAATCTGGGTCCAGGTCCTGCAAAAGGGAGTGAACAGGTCTCCCACCTATATGACCGTTGACAACAATCCTATATGAAGGTGAGATTTTTAAGAGGATGCAACGCTGAGAAGAAAACTATACATAGCTAACGTCCTCCCGCCCGGTGCCAAAATGCTACGAGCACAGGCATTCTTGCTTTTAGGCTGTTTAATGACCAAATTGGAGAAAGATTGCTGCAGAGTCTCGGAAAGTACAAAAAATGAACCGTGCCTGCCTTTATCCGGAATTTATGATCGAGTTTAGTTCGTGATGACAAGCATTTCATTTCAGACATTATCTCCCATCCTTCACAGCACACATTCTTTGTACGCGTGTCCAGCTTCCTAAGTGATATTCAACGAACTCCGTTATTTCCTCTGCCCTTCTCAATCAAAATTAACCAGCTGGTACACTAAAAAAAAAAGCCAAGGGGTCTGCTCATGCTTAGATTTGGAAGAAGAGATTTAACTGACAGACTTTGGCTATGGTAAAAAAAGCACGGAGTTTCTGAAAACACACGACTCAGCTGCACTGTATGAGTGAAGAGATAGATGTGTTTAAGCTGATATCCTAAAAATAGTTTTTTCTTCAGTGAAGATCCATTTGGCCTACTTATCAGTTTCTAAACAACTGAAACACCATTTGGTCACTCAAGATAAATGTGCTGCACATTCATGTCCTTTTAAAATGCGCTTTGAATGCACCCTGGCATCCCCTCTCCCCAAAAGGTCCTAAGTTTATGTTTCCCAAAAGAAATCAAGCTTCAGTGAGAGGATAGTGTGGAGGCTGACAGAGGGACTAAGAAGGACAATATTGCAAAACAGCACCACGCACTTCTCACCTTCCTCGGGGTGCTCTCTGCCTTTATCATGGTAAGAATCCTGTGCTTGAGTCTGCCTGGAAACCTGACCGCAGGGAATCCACATCAGAAAACAAGAAGAAAGAGAAAACAAGTCATTGTATGGATGTTCATTTATCGATCACAGCGCTACAGCTTCTTGTAGAAACAAAAAAGTTAGGACAAGAGATAAGCATCTTTCTTTTCCCTTTTAAGTCGGTTGGCAACTGTACCAGAAACGTTTGTATAAACGATCGTTTTATGGCAACGTTAATAACTACGGGGCTTTGCGAAGCGTTTCTAGCAGAAGCGCCCTGCATTTAATGGAAAGGGCTTCTTTCTGGAAAACGGAGCTTCGGCGGTCAAAACACTCTTGGTAAAAAGATACCAAAAATTATAATGAAAATCGGGTTGCCCTAATTACCAGACCTTAAAGAGGGAAAAAAAAAAAAAAAAAGAAAAGAGAAAACACGGAAAAAAAAATCCCAAGCGTAAAAGAGAAGGAAAAAAGGCAGGTTCCCCGCTCACCCTGAAGTTGTTTCAGCGTCGGGAATTTCTTCTCGAACAGTTTTTTGCAAATCCCCTTAAGAGTTTACGGCTAATGCTCCGACCCCTCTAATTTTACCGAGGAAATTTCATGGCTGCTTGAGGTCTAACACCACCGCACCGTCGAGGGACTCGTGGAAACTTTCTCGTCCCGAGCCGAAGGAGGGGGCCGCCCGCTCCTCCCTCCCCCCTGCTCCCATCCCCGGGCGCGGAGCCGGCCCGGCTCTGCCCGCCGTCCCTCTTGGAACGGGAGTTGGAGTGGGATGATTTTAATTTTTTTTAGGGGAAATTCGGGAAAAAAAAGGGTTTCCCCGCTGACCCGCCGAAGTTCGCTCGCTCCCTCCCTCCTGGCGGCGCCCGGAGCCCGCTGGCATCCCGCGCCTCCGTGGCTGCCCCGCGGAGCCCCCGCGGCCGCGCACCTCGTGCCCGTTGGCGCCGGGGGCGATCTCGGACTCGTTGACGAGGGAGGACTTGATGTCGGCCAGGTCGCCCTCCTCCTCGGGGTGGCTGATCTCGGCGAAGATCTTCTCCTTCTGGGGGTCCCCCTCGTCCTTGAAGGGGATCATCTCGTCGGTGGCGCAGAGCTCCGGGTCCCCCCCACCGCCCCCGGCCCCCGGCAGCTGCGGCATCCTCACGGCAGCGCGGCGTCTGCTGCGGCCGCCGGCCCGCCGCGGGAAGGGGAGCGGGAGCGGGAGGAGCAGCGGGGGGAGGAGGAGGAGGAGGAGGGAAGAGGAGGAGGAGGAGAGAGGAGGAGGAGGAGGAGAGAAGAAGGAAAAAAATCCCGTGAAGTCCTCGGGGTTGCTCTGCAGCTGAAGACCCCCGCCCGCCCGCTCCCTCGGGGCCGAGGTACCCCCGCTCCCGCACGGAACCGGCCCCGCGGGGAGCCTCGCCCCGTCGCGCCGCACGGCCGGGATAAGTCGAAATACACCCTCTTGTGTCCCGCCCGCTTCCAGGGATCGAGCCGGCACCCGCCCCCCAGGAGCCCTGTTCCCCCCCTCCATCCGACCCCCGGGACCCTGGCTCACCCTGGGGTGCG
>VXBJ01007145.1:951941-983163 GCA_013400055.1 Nycticryphes semicollaris | reverse complement strand
TGGTTGGACTCGATGATCTCAAAGGTCCCTTCCAACCACTAAGATTCTGTGATTCTGTGATTCTGTGATTTAAATGCTTGAATGAAATGACAGTATTTAAAGAACACAAAACTGCTCTCTTGATAGCATCTGGCTCAAACACCTCTGCTAACTGTGGTGGTTATAGAGTAACACACGCAGGAGAACTGCAAGGCATTTGGAGAAAAAACTTAAGACACTTGACAGTAAGATATAATGTGGGAGTGTCAGGGACACTCAATAATAGTACCTCCATGATACTGAGCAACCTCAGTTTTGGGATGGTGTTGGCCATTTTCCTGATGGAGGATCTGCCACACCCCTCTATTGCTAGCAAATTCGGAAATCATTTGACCTGCGAGTCAATCACACCTACTATCCCATCATGTTTATGTACTTTCTTGTGTGTTTTAACCTAAAAAATAATTTTCCATCAAGATTTTGGAGCAAGGTTTATTTTTAGTTTCTTCTAAGGTAATTTGGAGCCAGAAAGGAACAAAAAAACCCTCCAAACCCCAAATGAAACAGCGCCACTGAACAAAGGGGCTCTTGTTTGTAAACTTCCATTTTAAAGTGTTGTTGCATATTCTACTGGAACAGTTTTTCACTTACATAGTCCAGTTTTTTAAATAGTAACCTATTCAAGAGTCAAGTACTTTTTAGAGCCTTTTTGAGCATCTTTTCAGTGCTGCGTCTCTGTTTTCCAGAAAGCTGAACTCGCTTCTCTACCAAGTATTGATCCTCTTAGATAATGTCTCCAATGAGAAAAATAGGAGAGTGTTTCAGTTTGCAGAGAAGCAAAGTTAAAGAGGCTGAACTGAATCTCTCCTGTAATCTGTCAGCTGCTGTGCCTTCATCACTCAATGATCCTCACCTCATGTTTCTGCCACTTGCAGCAAAAGAACAGGACTCTGTTTCAGAAAAAAACAACCCAGGAACAAAAAAAAAAATCTCACTCCCTTGCTCCCCCCTCAATTTTCCTTTGAATGTAGATATGGTCTAGCCAGGAGAATTTTTTTTTCTCTGCACTTCTACCTTAATATTTCTGTCTACATTGCTTTGCCTTTCTCTGCCGCCAAAGCTAAGTGTTTGCTGAATTAAATAAACCATGCTGCGTTGACAGAGCTTGTGAATGCCGCTATTGTCACCAGAATCCTTTTGCTGATCCGACCCCAAATCCTAATGCCAACTCTGCACTTACTAGTGTGGTAGTAAGTGAACGAGAATTGATCACGCTGACGAGACTAAAAGAATCTCCAAAAAGTAATTTTATGGTCTGGTTTTGTCACCACACAGCAAAACTTTGGGTGTTGTATCAGTGTTATATCTGTTCTGGTTTGGAATTGGTTCTGTCTGTCAGGAAAGGTTTTTAAATAAGTAAGAGCTCAGTAAATTGGCAACATGTTAGAGGAAAACTTTTTGTCCTATAGCTGAAATAAAAATCGTTGCTGATTGCAGTTTCAAGATAGTTAACAGCATTGGATTTAATGGATTTTTGGTGTTTGTGTAATGCAATAGGGATTTGTGCAAGTTGTTACTGTCTGTGTTGTGGTGACGAACGGTAGGGCTGATACAATATAAATTCTTTAAGATGAAAAACTACAGCCATTTTTGACAAGAGACAAGATAGCTTCTTAGAACCTTGAAAGGAGAGATCTGAATTTTCGAATCAAAACCATAGTAATTGAAGTCCCCTACTTTTGCATGTCTTAAATGCCTACTCACTATCATATATTCCAGAACCAAATACTCTGGTGTCCTACTGAGAAGTTCACCTAAAATACTGGGTCTATTGTTTTTGTGTGAGGTCTAGAAACAAATATTTCTAATGCTTCATCTCCAGTCATTCTTTGTCAAACTACCTAGGCAAAGAAAATCCTACCTCCAATCCCACACCATTATTTCCTCTGACACCCTTTGTTTCTTCTCCTTTGAGGCAAACTAAACAGCAGAGCAGGAGAAGAGGTGCTTTGGGCAGCTATGGCAAGGAGCTGTTGTCTCAGACCAGTCTTAGAGTTTCAGAAGTGGTACTGGCTTAAGGTTTTCGGTTTCTCTTTTTATGTATTTGTGTGAGACAGAACGATAGCCCTTTTTAGCGATGTTTTCCTTCCCACTTTGTTTTCCTTTGTGACAATATAGAAGACCTCAATGTGGTTGTATAGAGAGCTGCTGCGCGAATGACTCACGCTGCCTCTAGACGTTGTGTTTCACCGACGTGAGTCCTAATGCGAGAACTGTGGTCTCAGCTCTGTGGTTTAGGTGAGTCACACGCAACTCAGGACCTGACAACAGGAGAAAGGCAGCTTTTGTTGACTTTTCCCAGTTTGGCCCTTGATACAATGTCATGCCATACTTTCTGCTGGCTTACCCATGGTCTCACAGAAGCACTCTATCTGCTTTTGCTGATCTTTGCCTCTTAAGCAGTTTTCCCTGGATTTATCGATGCTTTGCTGTCAAAGCAGCTGAGAAACTTGCCAAGTTTCTCCAAAAATGGGCCCTTTCTGTGTGAGCTTTCTTGTTTATAGAGATAAGGGGAATTATATTCTTCCTCCTGAAAGTATGGGGAGAAAAGTATCAGTTTGTAATGCTTTAAGGTTTGTATGCAGAAGATGTGGACCATCAGGGCTCACTCTGTTGAGGCTCTGGCATCTCGAAGGATTGCAGAAGAGCTGGATCCTGCAGGCTTTGGAGGCATGCAAGAGCATGGAAGCAGCAAATCATTTCCTTCCTCAGCCAGGGAATGCTGAGAGACTGTGGCTTTTACAAAATGTTTTGTACAAATGACAATGCCAGCCTTGCTGCTCTAGTGACCAGCAGAGCCCATGTTACCATTTGACTCTTGCTACACAAACAGTACAAACCAAACTGGTAATTCACATCCACTGGAATTCAGATTGCCGCTCAGAAGTGACTCTTCAAAAGATCCAGAATAATTATTTCACCTGGAGTTGGAATTTTTTCTCCAGGCTTGACTTGCAGTTTATAAATATGTGAGATAGGAGATTGGTAATTCAGTTTATAGTTTGTATGAACCCTGAAGCTTATGTCAATGCTGTTATCTATTATAGAAATGCAAACATGCTCTTTGATGTGTTATTCTCAGTGACTTGGGAGGATAAAGGCAGAATACTCTATGGACATTTGTAAAAGAAATTCAGAAATTGTAAGTCTACGAGGACCTAATAACATGTTTTTGTTTATTTTTTTCCTCTTTTGCAATATGCTTGATTACAGTAACTTAAAAACAAGAGAAATATTGCATCTGTCTAGATTTCTGCAGTAGGGGAGCTCAAATCAGGTTCCCTGCTTGGCTGAAACCCCTTTTTTGAGTATGCCAAATGTTTATTATATTACAGCAGAAGGGAAATTTAGTGCCATATATCTATGTTTTATTCTGTTGGACAGATTTTCTTGCTATAGGAGCACCTCCTGCTGGCTCTGCACTGCACTGCCCTTGGACTGCCCGTGTTTTCCACACTTGGGAATGAAAAAGGAAGCACACGAGGTTTCTTGAGATAAAGGAAAATGATCAGCATGGGATCAGCTCTGCTGCTGTGAATGGTGATAGGGATGGCTCGGGTGAGTGACAGTACCCAAGCTGCTAGAGATACATATTTATATAGTCCCTAATGAAGTATCGGTACTCCACTAATTTAGTTCAAGAGGGTCATAATGTACTTTCTGTTCCCACATTTCCACAGTGACTCAGGTGAAGTCCATAGAATAGCTGGCCAGTAAAACTCAGTAAGAGGGGGGTGAGAGAGAGCAAGATGACATTGTACTTGTCCTTGGTAACTTCAACTAGTCCATGAAAAATAATATGGAATGCTTTTCCACCAAAAATGCCATCTTTATTCAAAAAGAGTGAATGTCTAATAGGTTTGTGACCATTTCAGTGAACTGTATTTGAAAATATGAAAGACAGATATTAATTCATATGTTTCGATTACTGCCACAAGAAGCAGCTTCGGTGTTTTGTTACCAAGCAATTTTTTCTTGAAGGTTTCTTTTTAAATTTTGTGGAAAGCAGTTAAAAAGTAATTACAAACATTAAAATAAGTCAAACTACAAATTGTATGTTGAAATTAAGCTAAATAAGCTATCCTGACCAGAGTGTTGTTTTTTTTTTTTTCCCTTGGAAAACTAAAACAATTGAAAATACTTGCTGTCATTCAGATGCACAGCAAAAATAAGTTCAAAATATCAATGTTTCCTCCAGAATGAGAACACTGCCAGCTCTGACATGTTTCCTTTGGTGATCAAAGCTCTTGGGGTGGATGGAGATGACATAAAGAAAACGTGGCTTGTTCGTTTAAATGCAGTAGGTGGGGAGAATGAGAGCAGAGTGTGTAGGGAGTAGGACTCAAACAGAAAATGAGCAGTAAAGATCTGCTCATCAACACCTATTACTAGTAGTAAGCATTAACACTGTAGTATCACTTAAAGGCTCCTGTTATTTATTGTTATTCCAATAGTATATAAAGAGGCCATTGAGATAGACACCAGAAAACAAGCACAAGAAGACCCAGACCTTGTCTCTACAGTAATTAAGGTTTTGTTTTACAAAGGGACGACCATGGTTTATTACAAAAACATTTTCTTCTTTATTGTCCTATTTTAATATTTCGACACACCCTAATGAAAACACAGCATTCCACTACAATGCCATGCTGTGCTCTGTTGCCGTGTATTTTATGGCTGCGTGTACCCTCCGGCATGTTTCTGCAGCCTCCTCCCTTGGTTAATTGTCACCTGTGGTGGGCTGGCTGTTCCTAGGGAGGATGCCACAAAGATAATCAATGGGATCCACACGATACCCATCTCAAAGGCACACGCGTCAATCCAGACAAGATGCTCAGCTGGGACAATGCCCACAGTCCTACACCCTACATAGCACACATTTTACAGGAAACAAAACTCGGAAATAATTTAGAAATACTGTAGAAAACAGTTCACAACATCTCTGGGGCTATTTTGGTAAATCCCGCTGCTTGTAAAGCCAGACTCCTTTTATATCAAAGGGACTGAAAGGCAGAAGAAAATGATGAGTAATACATTTGTAAGAAAGAGAAAAAATTACCTAACCCCATATATATACATAATATCAGAATATTCCCATTTAAGGCTGTGATTTTCGAAAGATCTTATGGGATCGTGGCACCCAGACCTACTCCTACCCCCACAGAAATGCATATTAATTTCCTATCAACTTCAATGTGAGGGATCAAAACTCTTCATCTCTCATGGAATTTCCCTGGGAATTTGGTGACTGTTGCAAAAATCCCAGCTCATACTTCTGAACTGTCACTCTCCTTTCAAGGGGAAATGGGGGCCTGTTGTGAAAATCCTCGGCTGAACAACCTGATAACTCCTATCTTCCAGGGTGGGAAGCAAGCACTGTGCATCCTACCTGAAAGCCATCAGGAATCTCTCTCTCTCAATGTGGAGGGTTTTGACATTTTGGCCTTAGCTACATCCCTCAAGCTGGATGGAGTATGACCTGTCTGAGGCGTGTGATGGGTTTCCTTTATTCATGGATCAAGGAATATCTACATCTGGGCAAGAGAAAGCAATATTTGATCTAGCTGTAGCCATCCGTTTCTATTAAGTTACAGTTTGAAAGGTGCCCCAAAATTTGCACTGACAAAAAGTAGGTCTCATGAGCTAGACTAAGGGGTGAAGATGGCTGGGGCAGTCACAAGCATATATTGCCATATAATCCCAGCCCACTTCAGTGCCACTGTCACACAGATGCCTTTCACTTTCTAAGACGAAAAGTAACGCGTGCATTACTTCATACAAAATTACTGCAACGAGGTCTGCACGGTGACTTTGCAAGTCAGCACAGAACATCATCACCTGCGGCCAGTGGGATGCTGCAGGCAAAGAAGGTGTCACTTGTACAAATCTGATGACTATTATATGTGTGTGTATGTCCTTGCACTCATGTATGTGGGGCTGCACACGGGTGTGCAGACGGACAGCAGCAACAAGAGGGGCTGCCTGTGGAAGGAACAAACCTGCTTTCCACTAACAGCTCTGGATCTGTGTTTTATTTAGAAGAAATAATGCTCATGCCTCAAACAAATAAAACAGCCCCCCTTGCCAGTGTTCTCAGAGTGATGGTAATTACATAGATTTTTGGTCAGTCCTGTCATATTTACTCCAGTAAGTTGATTAACCTATGTAATGAGTACAGGACTGTGACCAATACTGACCCCACATCAAAGGCTGGTACTGCTGCTGTGTGCTGACCTGAATTTTAATTGTTCACTAGGTTTTGTAATTAAACCACAAATGTGCTAAAGAAGAGATTAGGCATTTTAGCTGGCAGTGTATGCATTTTCCCAGGTGTGCCAATTGTGTATACTATAAAACATCCAATGTCCGCCTCAATATGCAAGTATCTAATGACATGCCACTTTGCAGATACCTAAAGCCTCTTTTTTTTTTTTCTTTTTTTTTGGCATCTTAAAATGGGGAACAAATATAATTTATATGCTGAAACTTTTCTGTATACCTTACTGTGTAACACCAAAGCTCTTGCATAAAGGTATATAAATAAATCAACAATGAATACATTAGGACTTCAAGTGTCTGTGAAGTTCCCACAGGCTTACACACTTGGTCCTCAGAGTCCAAAAAAGCTACTGCAGACAGATGTGTTTTCCTTCTTCAGGATCATCAGTGTGGTACATCTGTTGTTTCAGCCAGTGGCTATGCCAGACTCGAGAGAAAACACGTTGCTCCTTAAATGAAGACAACTATCAGAAATAAATGAGAACATTTGGAAAGCTACCCGTGCTTCACTTTGTTTGAAAGGCACTTCTCTTTTGGAAGCCCTTGGAACATAAAAGAGAGGAACTGCGCTGCCGTGCTCCACATGACCCTCTCTCTCCTTTTGCTGGAGAAAAGCATGTGTTTCGACATCTGAGTTTTCCAGCGCTTGCTGCCTTCTACCTCACGCGCCTGCTCCTTTGGTGAGGAGAAGTCCAGTGTCTCTGTTGGTGTAGCTCCCTGCTTTGCTTCTGACCATGCAGGGGAAACTGAACTAGATTGAAGTGCATTAATCCAGAGCTGGGTGGGTTGCACTGGAATGGAACAACTGGGAAGAAGATCCATCTTTCATTCATAACATTTTGTTTGAAACATATGGAAATAATTAGGAGCTACATTTTCATCTGTATGAGCTGGGAATTGGGAGCTTGTCTTGAGATTTATGCAAGACCCTGAATTTGGTCTGAAACTGTTCTTCCTTGGTGTGCTTAAACTTCTTCCATCTTCCTGTGATTTAGTCCTCTTGTGATCTACCACTGATGGGTGTCATCAGGACTCAGAAAAAGTTGTTGACTGTGGATTTGATTGTGAGCAGAGAGCTTGGTTAAAGGAAGAGCAAAACCCAGATTTCTTTCCCACAAGAAGAATCTTGTGCATAAAGAATAATGAGGGCAAGATGACAAAATGTGGCAGGTTTGGGGAGTAGCAATCTGAGATACAGGCTATTGTCTCACATGTTTGATAGCCAGAGTACTTCAAACGTGGGCACTTTGCAGTTGTCTACTGATACTTTGCAAAAAAAAAATATATTTCTTATGTGGCTGTGTAATTTACTGGGATGGTGAGACAGTCTGTCTTCTTTTTTTTTTATTAAAAAAAACACCCTGTAGACTAAAGAATACCCACCTGGCCCTGAATAGTGACCTGTAGGCAGTGGTCTTAATGAAGCATTAGCAACGTAGTCTCCAGGGGCAATCTCAGCTTTGTTTTTCTTCCCTTTGTGCTGTCCCAAAATCTGGGAAGATTTTTATTTCAACGGAGGAATTGTTTGTTCAGCCATGTAGTTGAGGTCACCAACTCGATGCAGTTTTCCTTTGCTGTGTGCTCCAGTATGCCTTGATCCACTCTGGAAGCCTCAGAAGGCTTCTCTGCCTATTTCCAACCTCAGGTTGCTCTCTGGCACAAGACTGCAGCCTATTTTGGTTGGTCCTACCATGCTTTAATTTCTGCCTGGTGGAGTTATTTTAAGAGTGCTGATTTGTGTCATACTGGTGTCTGCGTACTGACATTTCCCCATCATTTTGCAATAGTTATTCATATATTTAAGCACGTTAGTAGCCTCGAAGAATCAGTGAGAACTCTTAACTGCTGACTGCTGGTCTCTGCAAAAATTCCTTTGTTATCAGACCTGCTTGGCCATAGGAACCTTGCTTCATTGTTCAGAAGCACCCCTGCCTTTACTGAAAATACTATACCTGCTGTGTTTGGCCGTGTATCTGCAAGGACTGAGCATTAAGCAAAATAACTTCTAGCTAAAGAAAGTAATGTAGCCCTGCCTGAAATAGTGATGTACTATATTCTTTAAGAGTGCCTTCATACACATGTAAGAGCAGATTTTAGATTGTA
Source organism: Nycticryphes semicollaris (assembly GCA_013400055.1). NCBI lineage: Eukaryota > Metazoa > Chordata > Aves > Charadriiformes > Rostratulidae > Nycticryphes > Nycticryphes semicollaris. The sequence continues at coordinate 974,742 of VXBJ01007145.1, read as the reverse complement.
AATAAGACCTCCAGATTTTTGTCCTATGTCTTAGGCTTGCAATGCAGTGCATAATGATGCTTACAAACAAAAATATATAAAAGTGCTAAAAAAAGAAAAGTACTTGCTTTCCAGAAATCTCAAGCTCTATGAAAAAGGTTTTGACCCTTAAATTGAGACAATCATGTTCAAATAAAATTAAATGGGGCAAGGCAAGATTGAATCCTAATACAAAAATTAACAGGGAAGAAAAATCATAAACAAATTACTGAAATATAAATGTAAGGTAAATATGTTAATTTAAAATAAGTTTGCATACTCATTTGAAAGGTGTAATCTCAAGAGAGAATAACCAGTTTAAAATTAATATAATTTATTAACAATTAAAAATTATAACACAAGCAGAGGGAGGTTGGAGGTGAAATATTGAGTTTCCTTTGATAGGTAGAGTAATTATGAAGTATGCTTTTGAAGTTCAAGAAGAGAGCCTTAGGACACAACATTTTTTAAAGTAAAAATTGGCTTGCACTCTGTTCAAGTGATTTATTTTGCACTAAGAAATGGGTGTGAGACATGATGTGATTTAAAATGTCATCCCTTGATGGAACTGCTTGAGGCTGACATAATTTTTTTTTCTTTTTCTCTCCTTTTATTTATGTATGTGGCTGCTTGATTTCTAAAGTTTTCTATCTTAGAGAATCAACTGAAATTGTGTATAAATTAAAAAAAAACAAATCACCAACACCTCCACCCTCCCCAGATAAAACTTTCCCTTGGAGTTCAGGAAGCTAAAAGCTAGACTCTGGAGGGAGCCAACAGTAAGGAATACATTTTTCAGCTCCTTCTGTGTGATCCGTGTTTGCCTGGTGGCTGACTTTGAGGAATACCACTTGTACATGCCACCACACAAAGGCTTGTAATAAATGTAGGAGTGTTGCTCGTCTTCAAAACCAGGCTGTCCCACACATCCCCGGACAGAGAGGGCTGCTCCTCGTCTCTCCTCTCTGTGTGTGCCTTTTTGCAGGAACACTTCTAAAAGTTGAGGCTGGACATACCTTACAAATGCCACATTACACAATACACAAGGCAGCTAGTCAACATCATTGTGACTTTTGCGATATGTTTGCTTGCCCTGGACTTTACTGGCAGGAGGAGATGAAGCTGGCAGTTGAGGCAATAGGCCTGAAGGACAGAGGTGGTGCTATGGCTGAAAAACACCCTTGCTTTCTTTTTCAGGTTCAGCTCTTCTAAAGCTTTTGCTCAACCTTCATGGCATTTTTATATGCCTTGCTGATGGCCCTGGTGATTTTCATNTATATATATATAAAGGCAAACACTTCATGTTTCACTCACATGTGCTCTGGAAAGCCCTGAGATGTGGATGCTCCTCTCCCTCTTGAGCTCCACCAGCTCTGCAGGGCTGCGTGAGTGAAAATGAGGGGAATGTGTTTCGTCACCAGCATGAATAAATTATAACCGAATACACACAGGGCACAGATCTGCCAAGTAGGAGAAGCCACTTTTTTCCTTGTCACTTTTCAAATAAAATTGCCATCTAATCTAAAATACGGCAGTCTTGCTGAAAGTCTGTGAATTCTCTTTGTATGAGGAGCTGTAGCAAAGTTTGTAGCCAGGCTTGTTATAAGAGCACAGAAGTTAAAAATAACTGTGCAGTCAGGGAGCAGGATCCAGCTCTAAATGGGTGGCCCAGTTTGCTCTCACATTCAAGTATCATAAACAAAAATCAACCCTTTTCTTTTTAGACTGCTGATGATAGCTTTTTCTCTTGCCATGGGGAAATGTTGGCACTTCTCTATCATCTGACAACTCTCAGTTATTTTTGTGGTCTTTTTTTTTGTTCATGAAGGGTCTGTGTCAACAAAGTACCAGTATCATTTTGACTGCAAGCAGTACATCATGCAAAGGTGTTTCTAATGGAGGGGAGAGAGTAGCTTTTTTTTTTTTTTTCTTTTTTTTTTTTCTTTTTTTTTTTTTTCCCCAGATGATTGGAAAGAATTCTGCAGGAACTTGCTACACTTTTGTTCTTGGTCTTCTGCAGGACTTGCTGTTGCTCTGCTTAATAAACAGAATTGCTGCTGCAGTGGGAGATGGATCAGCTCCTGATCCCACTCTAACAGCTAAGAGACCTGCATGAATTACATAGCCTAGTGTTTTGGGTGGAGCAGTTCTAGAAGATTCACTCCAGCTGTGTCTCACACCAGGTGGCAAACACAAACTGTAGAGGGCTGAGGATGTGGACTTCCATCTCTGCTGTGGGTAGGGGTTGTATGATTGCTGCTCTCCTGATTGTATCATGGAGAATGTTGAGATTATGAAGGACGAGAGGGTAAAAGGTATCTAAGATAGTATAAATCTGTTATAACTAGAAACATTATTGTTTGCTGAAGTGCTTGATTGAAGAACTGAGGTAAGCTCTCCATGTTTTCTGATTTGTGCTAATCCTCAGCCCTGCTAGAACTTGTGCTGTTTTATTTTGTGGGCCTTTTGTATGTCTTAAATATAGCACAGAAAGGTCTACCTGTCTATGAAATGGGAGAATAATATTTATTGATCTCACAAGGGGTATTTTGGGGGGATAAATATTTCTTTTATTTTTAACTGTAAGCCTTTTGAGACTGGGTTCTTTTCTTTTGTGACTGCTTTGTGCCAAATAGAGGTGTGGTTAGAGGCAGACTGTAAAAAAGTGTAAAAAATCACTTGATGCAAGGTATAAAGAATGAAAAGGTTTTCCTTTCTTTTAATTGTTTAAGATGGTGACAGTTCACAGAAAGCTGTAGGCATGTTCTTCATCACTAACTCTTGGAGCCAGACTCTTTCCAGTGGTTCCCAGTGACAGGACGATGGTCAATGGACACAAGCTGGAACACAGGAAGTTCCATTTGAATATGAGAAAAAACTTCTTTCTGGTTAGGGTGACAGAGCACCAGAACAGGCTGCCCAGGGAGGTTGTGGAATCCCCTTCTTTAGAGATTTTCAAGACCCACCTGGATGCAGTCCCGAGTACTGTGCTGTAGGCAATCCTGCTTTAGCAGGGGAGTTGGACTAGATGGTCTCTAGAGATCTCTTCTGACTCTGACAATTCTGTGATTCTGTGCACTCGTGTTTTAATGTGTAGTCTTAAAAGAGCAGTGATATCTGCTGTTTTGCTAAAGCTGATATTCCTAATGGTTTACAGACCTCTGATATATGTTTTGCCGTTATCCTTCACACTGTGTCTATTGCCCAAGATGTATTTGATGATACTATAGCCTATGGTGTCCTACTGCTGAATCAGCTCTTGCGAGAGGCTTGGAAAGCTGTTAGAAAGCTGAGAAGAACACGGCTAATCCATAAAATCTTAAATATATGTAAAGCAATGTGCAAATGACACCTACTAACTGGAAATTGCTACAGATAAAAGAGATCTGGCAGCTGAATCACAAAATATTATTCAGAGTAAATACTTACACCAACTTAATAGCCTAGAAACAGTTCTATGACTTGAACGGCCTTCAGAAGTATCAACTAATTTGAAAAAGTGGGCTGCTATTAAAATTATAATGAATCCAGCCTTGTCCTTTCTCTCTGGTATCCTCCAAGCTTTTTCTGGTGGGTTTTTTGGGTGTCCTTTTTTTTCCAGTCTGATTCAGTAAAGTATGAGGCAAATTTTAATCTTAAACACAAACTTAAATCCCTCTGAGTTCAGAATAGCATTTCATCATGTCTTTAAAGCTTGGTACATTGTTGTTTGTGGCCTGTGTTCCCCTCCACGAGCAGCAAGACCTAGCACGGAGAACCATGTGCTGTCTCTCGGCTAGTGAGGTGTTGAAGCAAAGGGGTAGTAACCCTGCTTGTGTGCTGCTTACTTGGAAGTAAGCCCTTGAGGAAGTAAGCCCCACACACTTTTGTTGGGGCTTGCGTTTGGGCTGCCACACCAGGCCCAGCAAAGTGATGGGTGGCAGAGGAGGTTGGAGTCCCCTGTGCTGGTGTTGCTGTTGCCCTTCTTTGAGGCTGGGTGGCCACATCACCTGTATAGTGAGAAACTACACTACCCTGATGCTGGGGTCATTGCCCTGTTTTGCCTGCTGTGAGGATTTAAAAGAACTTTCTCTTCTCATCACTGATAAATATCAAAGCTGGTGAGACTTTTCTGTGTCTCAGGGTTTGCAAAACGAGAGCCTTAAATACTGAGAAGGTACCTGATGCTGTAACAATTTCATCTACTTTAGCAAAAAACAGCCAGGAAAGATCTCTAGTACTTTCCCCTTTCCCAGAGGGGAGCGGGCCTATTAAAATGAATGCCTAAGAACCTGCCATGTTGCTGGCATCAGCCACTTCCCTATTTAACTAATGAAAATCTATTCACTTTAATTTTGCTGAAGTTTCTGCTGCCCTGCAAGCTCAGTGACTTGCGTTGCAGTTCAGTAACTGCTGGCCACACAGTGCAAGGGAGCTGCTTCTTTCTGTTAAGCCAGAAGGATGCTCTAGAAATTGGGGTAATGATCTATAGACAAGGTAGGCTTATGTTCACCACTGTGCTCGCTTACTACCTGCCTGTGTGTTATTAGGATTAGCCTCTCTGCACCTCCCTGTTGAATAATAAACGTAGTGAGGACGCAGCTATGATGTGATACTGCTAAAAATTTCCTTTTGGTAGTATAGTGGTGTTATGGTCTAAGGTATACTTGCAGGTGAATATAATACAGTTTCTGTATATTAGTATCCAAAAGCTTGGCAGTGGGCTGGACAAAAGGTCCTCCTACCATTCTGAAGAGGAAGTAACAAGAATGCTACTTTACTTTTTTAGTTAAGGACTTAAGGACACTATAATTGCAACAAAACTAACTAAATTCTGCTTATCATGGGTCTCTGATATAAAGAGGTCACCTGCTGAGCTTTATACTGTCTAGCCTGGGCTGCTTCTGCTGTGGGAGCTGGTTTGCTGAAGGCTGGGTATCTGCACTGCTTTGCATGGTGCAGTGGAGACATACCTTCAGGGTGTGACTTCCAAAGCACAAACAGCAGATATTCCTTGCTGACTCCTATCGCTTCATGAACTGCGGTTTAGGTTCTCTCTATGTAATATATAGACTGAGCATCATATATATAGAAGGCTATTACATAGTGCTTTTTGAATTTCATGTTCATAATCACCATGAAGGACTACCAGGGCCTTACAGATTGGTAAGAAAATTGTATATTCCTTGTGCATTTCTTCCAGTAAGTATAGCCGTTGCTCAGCATCTAAGGACCAGTTCTGTCCTTCTGAAATAATAGCTAAGTTAAAAAAACAAACTTGTTAGGCTAAAAACCTCATAACTATTTGACCTTGTTATTTATTGAAGAACATTATCAAATCTTAAAAAGAAGAAAATAACCCATATTATACCTGTCACAAGTGAGAGGACTTCATGGATGTGTGCAGCCCAGCTGCTGAACTGTTGGATCAGCTTATCTCAAGGAGAGCTACAAAGCCACATGGTGTCTCTGGGTACTGGATTTTGTATTTGGAGCTCTGTATTAAAACTCATACAGAGTGACAGATCCCTATTGGATATACATCTGAAGAGCCGCAAGGGTGCAAGTCATTCCAGCAAGGGTCTGGTATAAATTACACCCAGTAAATTGGCTCCAGATAAGTCTATTTTGGACTGTGGAACATGAAGAACTTGTGTGGTGTACTAAAGCCTCCTGTTTCTTGCCTGAACCCTGTCTTTTTGTAGGGAGCTGCCATTGCAATACAGATCTAGAGGCTGGCAGGCTTTGGATGGCAAAATCCTACTGGATCACACTTTGCACAAAGGCTTCTGGGTGTATTATTTAACAACTGGGAGACTTGCAGTGGGATCTAAGAGCTCTATCAGATACTTAATTTAGGCGTAGCAAGTTGTTTTTAAGTAAGTGGCAGCATGCATCTTGATTTTTGATACATGCATCCTGAGATTATGGAAGAGGTAGATATGGTATAGTTGTTTAAACCTCAAAATGTGTTTTAAATAATTGATTTCCATGCATCTAAAGTAAATATCAGTTATTCAAAACATATTTTGCAAAAAAAAAAAAAATAAATCCCAGTATGACAAAATAAATACTTATAAATAATTTAAAACATATTTGGAGGCTTTTAATGTTGCAAAATATGTCTCTAGATGTGGTAAAACCTCAATAAGTATGATTTAATAATTCTTTGTATATTTAATACATAAGCATGCTATTGAGTAGAAAAAACCCAGATTCAATTAAAATTTGACAATGGGGGGATGAGTTTACAAATCCAGCTTCTAAGTTGACATGTATTTTGTGAGAGGCATGCACAACTGTAAGAGAATAAACTGGTGTTTATGTTGAGAACCCCTAATTATTGATCCAGTGCAGGTGCAAACCAGTGCTTCATAATCTGATAAAGCTGTGTCAGGGGAGGCTCAGACTTGATGTTAGGAAGCATTTCTTTACAGAGAGGGTGATGAGACACTGGAACAGGCTTGCTAGAGAGGTGATGGTGGATGCCCCAAGCCTGTCAGTGTTGAGGAGGCATTTGGGCGATGCTCTTAAAAATATGCTTTAACTTTTGGCTAGCTCTGAAGTCATCAGACAGGAGGACTAGATGAGCATTGTAGGTCCCTTCAAGCTGGACTATTCTATATCAAGTGAGAAATGTTTGGCAAGGCTCTCCAGGCTATTAAGACCAAGAAGCGCAAAGTGATTTTTGAAATGCATTCAGGTAGCCAAAGGAGATTTCTTTAAACTGTTGAGGTTTTGACTGGTTACTATATATGCCAATAATGTTTTGCACCTCTTCAGAAAGCTAAGGGATGTGCTTTTAGGGGCATGTCAAGGTGTAAGAGGTAGAGAAATACTGCTAAGCTCAAAATCATCCATTGAAGTAAAGACTGGGCCACCTCTTAGGAGAAGAAATGAAGGCAGGACTTCTCTAATTCTAACCTCTCCAGAAGGTGGGCAGCTGGCCCCAGTCCCTATGACCACTTCTGTTCTCTACCTATGGAAGCAGTGCATGGTTCCACTGTCAGAGAGTTTTAGTTCCGAGCCTGCATCTTGTCTACTAATGCAAACAAAAAGTGAGGTACAATTTTTGCTTTATAAAAGAGGCAGGCTGGCTGCCCTTTCTTGAGCAGAGTTTCTGATGACTTTACCTGGTGTTTCCTTGGAATAAGGACAGAGACAGAAGAGTATGCACTAGAAGAACATTTAGACATTTGGTGTCACTTCACTCTCACTTGTAATATAACTAAGCTGCCTGCCTGTAAAATGTTCCCTTCCTGTAGTAAAGTAACTGTTACTCAAAATCCACTTCTGATACTGAAATTCCCTTCTCATAGTGAGATCAGTCCTGGCAAAAGTAAATATAGATGGATGTAATTGTTTTGTGGTCTGTAGATCTTGACCTGGTTTTGACCATATGCCTATTATATACAGTCACAATGCAATTGGCTGCCTTAGAAATAATTGTTGATTATCCTAATTTGAAGGCTTGTCTACATGAAGTATGTTTAATAACTGAATTAGGTGTGAATGTAAATCACATTAGCTCTTCAAATCTCTGTTTGGATACTCTTGCTCTGAGTGTCTTCATGGAGTCTGGGCTAATCCACATCCAAAATTAATTAAGATCCTAATTTGCTCTGTGCTAACTTTTTCATGATCAGTAGTCTGAATCAATATTGACCTCAAAACCTGTGAGCTCCCAGATCACCTGTCATTTCTCTCATTCATTTCCCATTACGTAGCAGTGTGGTTATGTACTTGGTGTTTCTGAAATATTCTCAGTTAGAAGCTAAATGTCTTGTGTTGTGCTCTCTCTTGCTGGGTCAGAGTGTGATGATGAGGGTACCTATGTACATCTGAAACTCTTAGGTCCCTACAGTGAAGAAGGTTAGGTGAGCATCTATCTTCCATACTATCAAATACTATTTTGCGTGCTTTTGTGAAAAGGGTAATGCAACACAGAATGCTGTACATGGGTTCTTCCAGCTCTGAATTAGTCTCTTTTATCTGCCTCTGACCACAACAGATGTTGGCAGCCTTTCTATTCCATATCCTTAAGTCAGACTAAGAATATCAGTTCCGCTTAGAGAAGCTGTAGGGGAAAAATTTAACTCTTTCGGAAGGCTTTTCCCAAATTTATTTTCTCTTTCTTTTAAAAGCTCTTGAATTTGATTTAAAAGGAAATTGAAATTCAGCAAATGTCCAAAATGACAAATGCATCTTTGGGGCATCCTCAGAGTTTAAATTTTTCATAGAAGTGCTCACTGGTCCCCCCATTTTCAGTCAACTTCCCTCTTATTGGTGGACACACAGACAGAGGTTGAAAAGATCACTGCAAATGTTTCCAATATACAGTTAGCAAAGGAATTTGCATGGCAGCAGTGCTGTAAAAAGCTTGTGAGTATAATTTTGAGCATTTAGAAGATACCACACTGTACCATATACAGTACTGGCCATCTTTTTTGAAAATTAGCCCCTCTTGCCCTTCAGAAACCATCAATCAGTTCATTCTATTGCACTAATTGTGATATGAAACATTATTTTAAAGATTTGAAGAGAAGCAGCCTATTTTTCCCTATAGGCAGAATTAACAAGAGCTTCACGTACCTAGATTCTCTTCAGGATAACCTTGGACTGTTTGCTTTCATCTTAAAACTCAAACAAAAGCAAGCAAGAAAAACAAATCCATGAATCTATAATTTAAAATAATTACAAACGTGCAGATATCGTATTCCTGTGTTTTATTTAAAGAAAAAAAGCTCATCAGATAGTCAAAATGAAAACACTATATATATATACTGCATAGCCTGTTCACTGTTGCTCTCTCTTTGAAATGACCAGCTATTGGAAAGACCCTGGCAATGGCAGAACCAAACCAGCATTCTTCTTACCGTTCTCCGGTTGCACTCGTGCCTCTGATGCAGCCCTGTACAGCCTGATGTATAGCTAGTTACAGGTCTTCAAGGGAGAGGGCTGTAAGGATCTAATTTTACTGACTGACATGGACTGCAGAAGCATACACAGCTTGCTCATATCCTTTGTGGAGTTGGAAGCGGAGCCACCTTTTTCCTTTTTTCTTTTTTTTTCTTTTTTTTTTTTTTTTTTTTTTTTCCACTGCAGAGAGACGCCATCACATATGTTCAGAGGCTGATGAGCTGAAAAGATCTGGGAGCCACATGTGACCAACAGAATGAGCATCAGCCTAGAGTAGAGTTTCAGTGGGAGATGACTTTTGGGAAAGTTCCCACAGAAATGCCATTGTAGCTTTTTTGTCCTTGCTGGGCCTGATTTAATTTATTCTGAGGCTACTTTACGTGCCCCTGGAAGTGCAAAAATACCTTAAAGTGGGGATAAAGCACATGTGCAATCAAATCGGGGCTCTCTGGCATTGCCAGAAAGGTGCCAAAGGGCTGCTTGTGTCAGGAGGATCTGGCCCACTGTGTTTATTCATACAGTAGCTTCTGCTGAGTCACAGTGCCTGCCTCACAGCCAGGAAAAGGAAGGGCTTGTTTTCATTAGGCAACATCAATGCTATCTGGTGGCTGCAGAGCACTGGGGTGCAGAGCGTTGCTTAGGGAAGGTCACAGAAGTCTTTCTGGAACACCAAAGCAGCAACACATTGGTGTGATGAGTGATGTAGTTGGGAAAACGGTATTTTCAATAATACGACGCAACACACTAAGACTCACAGTGTTGAGAGTGGGGTCTGATTCCTCCCTCTCCTGTGAGAAGAGAAGCAGATCTCAGGAGGCTGGGATGACTGCACAAGCAGGCAAATCTCCAGTCAATTTGCTTGTGAAAGTGTGGGCATCGCTTTTTCTGAGGACAGACCTTCAGGTCCCCTGGCCTGAATCAGCCTCTGAATTAGTTACCTCTTCAGAGAAGGAAGCAACAAAAGCAGGCTAGAGGAACTGTAGTATTTTCCCAAAGTTACAGGCTTTTAAAGTTTGTTATTCAGCTTATAATGGGCTTTCTGGGTAGACAGCGTGTGTGGAGGGAGGGAGTGGTAAAAAATATCTAGGTATTTTATATGAGACTTGTGATTTGGGAAAAGCTGCAAGCCAAGCATTTCAGAGGCAGCCACCCCCATGGCTATGAGACTGTTTGGACACAGTGGAGAGGTTCTAGTCTCTGCTTCTGTGAATTGGTTTCTGATTTATATCAGACCTTGCAATACCCATCAGCATGAACTTCCTGGGTTCCTATCTCCTGTATTGCCATGGTACCATTAAGGGCCTCTAGCCAGCATATCCTTGTTTTCATTATGAGGATTCATGCTCTCTCAGGCAGAGAAGGGATTTGAGACTGAGGGAGTGCTCTATCTGCTTTTAAATAAAAGTGGGACATGCAGTAGCCTTCTGCACTTTTGTGCGTCTGGCACTTTGCAAGCACCCACAAGTCATAGAATGGTTCAAGGTGGAAGAGACCTTAAAGATCTTCTAGTTCCAACACCCCTGACATGGGCAGGGACATCTCCCACTAAAGCAGGTTGCTCAAAGCCCCGTCCAGCCTAGTCTTGAACACCTCCAGGTGGGGCATCCACAGCTTCTCTGAGCAACCTGTTCCAGTGCTTCACCAGCCTCACAAGAAAGAATTTCTACCTAATATCACCTCATCTTACCGCTACTCTCCCTTATAAAAAGTCCCTCCCCATCTCTCCTGTAGGCCTTCTCTTTAGGTAGTGGAAGGCTGCTGTGAGGTCTCCCCAGAGCCATCTCTTCTCCAGGCTGAACAACCACAACCCTCTCAGCCTGTCCTTATAGGAGAGGTGTTCCAGCCCTCTGATCATCTTTTGTGGTCCTCTGTTGCATCTGTTCCAACAGATCTATGTCCTACTTATGTTGGAGGCCTCAGAGCTGGATCCAGTACTCTGGGTGAAGGCTTTGGCGTGTCCTACCCAAGAGACTTTTCTTCCTGGGAACTGATCTCTTATGTTTACTGTATGATTTAAACAGCAATTACTGTAAGATAATGTTAACTTATTTGAGCACACCAGGCCTGTTGGTGAATGTTGTCTAATAATTGACAGTCAGAGGGTTTCCTAGTAGCTTGTGATAATGTGATCTTTCCCTTTGCAGGATTATTGGTCTATTAAGTGGGATCCAGCAACTTTTCTCAAAAGATTGGAATACTAGATTCAGCCAAGAAACACTTTGAAATGAGTGTTACCTAAAGCTGCCAGTGTTACAGAACATGAAGGGATAATATTCTCTTTCTCTCTTCAAATTCACATGGTTAATTGCATTATTTACCCATAGCTAAATACTGCATAAAGCTCTGTCTTTATTAATCGCCATTGCAATTTAGCAGGGAAATACTTTTAGGTGTTATGTATGGTCTCTGCTTAGTGTTAACTTCTGTGTCATTAATATGTACTTTTGCATATATATATAATTCTAATATACTGGAGTTCTAATGATTATTCATTTTATGCTTGATAAACACCTAGTATTCATTGAAGAATATGGAATCAAAACAAAACAAAACAATTAAAAATTAACACAATACTGGTGAATTCCCATATTTTAATCTGTGTGTTTGTGGAATGGTTTTCTTAAAATCCTCCCAAGTCACTTCTACCTGCCTAAGAATACAAAAATGCTCCGCTGTCTCCAGGTTTGTTTACACTGTAATGCAGGACAGACATGCTAGAGATAGCTTTAAATAAGATGGATTGAATTCCGGGACTTCTGGAAATATAGCCTGGGATATTTAAAACTTGACTAAGAATACATAATATATATATTTCCTTCCTAAAGGCAGGAAAGGTGTAAAGGAATGAATTAGGTACTCAGAAGGTTCTCTCTTGCCTCTATAGTAATATACTCGTCTTAGTTGCCCAGTCTGGTGTAAACCTGGAGTTGACACTATTCTTCCAAATTTATTTTCTTTGCACTAATGAGGGCCAGTCCATTTTTGTGGAGCAGGCTATTGTCTGGTGAACAGGCCATCACCCTTCTCTTTTCTACTGGCTGTGAGTGAGCATGTGTGAATATTCTGAGGTCTGTGAATCTGAAGAAAGAAAGGCTGGCCTATCATCCATCAGGTAGAGACTGAGACTTGAAAAGTGCCCATCCAAATTGCGTTAACTTCCTTGAGCACTGGCGTATGGTTGGAAGAATACAGGGCTCAAGCTGCTGGATACTTGGTTATCTTCCTGCTGGTTCATTTTGGGGCTGAAGAGTTCTGCTAATACTGGTACATGTTCACATGAGCCGCTGAGTCATGTCACAATCACAGACCATACTGGTTCTGCTAAAAAGGTGGTGAGTAAAACCCACAAGCTCAGATTTTCTTTTCTCCGGGTTTGTTCTGCTCTCTGGGCCTCTTGAAAGGAGTTTCCATGTGGAATAGTCCCAAGGTTAAACTCTGTTTCTAGGCCCTTATGGCAGCTAAACATTTTAATGAACTAGCTTTGGAGATCCTTAAAGAAAAAATCTGCTCTTGTTGGGTCAGAGCAGGTTTTTGTGGTTTTATCATAATCCTGAGTGATGTGGGACTTTGAAATAGCATTTCAATTTGATGGGCTATTAGTTTCTTTCTCTTCTGCATAATATTCCTTTGTTGCCTATACATTTTTGTTTTGGGATATGACTAGTATATTTTTCCTCACTCAGTGACCACTGTTGCAATCAATGCAGCATTTTCTGATACTTGGGTCTCAAGGAGCATTTATGAATAGGCTCTAGAGTATCCCTGGGACTGTCCATCTATGAACTTTGGACTGAAATACCATTCTATAATGGCCAATTTTCCTTTCATTTCTTGTCTTGAATGTCACCTCCATCTTGCTGGAAAAAATAGGGTTGGAAGAGAATAGAAATTCCCTTTTTCTATTTCATTGCCATCTAATGTTTTAGCTGCAGATGGTGGCTGACGAATGATGAACATCCTGTTCTCTTCTGCTGCCGGAAGTCCACATAGGAGAAATAAGAGCACAGATGCACCAGGAGCCTGCTGGGCTCCCCACCAAATCTGTCTGCCTCCCTGCCCTTGAGAAGCTGCAAGTGGCAGGACTTTGCTGAGCGCCTGGAAACTGGGGATGACACAAAAGGCTGCCAGGTAACTCCTGATGCCTCTTGAGTACCTGCAATGGTGGTGCACATGACTGGGGTTTTTTTTGTTTGTTTGTTTTTTGTTTGATTGTTTTGGCTTTTTTAACCAAGTACCGCAGTTTTCTGATGTTGGCCATTTTAGTCCATGGTTTGAAAAGAAATTTTATGGCTTTATCTGGAGAAAAATACACGCCTGGTGAACATATCTCTGCTCAAATATGACTCTTGTACTGAGCAAGTGTTAGTAGAAATGGAATAGGTCTTCAGAGTAAGACAATTGTTCAGCCTGGAGAAGAAATCCTTGCAGATTTCAACTCTCAGTGCTCCAGTGTCTTGCCTGGGTGGGTGGAGTAAGAAATAAGGAGGCTCTGAACTGTTAAGCTCAGCTGCAGCAAACTTGCCAGCTTTTGCCTGAGAAGTTACTACTTTCTGAGCTATATAGAGAGCATGAGTCTCCCTTGGGACAGGAAAGCCCTGAACTCTCCAAATAAATCCACAGTTTAATCTAGTCCTAGCCTTTGAAAGGAACCTGAGCAGAACTTGAAGTTGCCTGGACTGGATGTGTTGAACTACTCTTCACTCTTTCAGCTTTTGGTAGCTTGGAAACTTATATCTGTCCCGTTTCAGGAATGCTGATCCTCAGAAGTGAAGGAGCCTTAATATGTAGGTCATGTCAGGAAAGACATGCAAAGATTATGTTCACCACAGCATGAGGTGTTGCTAGTTAATATTATTCAATAAATAGGAAAATATATTCAATTTGTAGGTGAAGTTATTTCTCTGTTTCAATGCTCTATGGATTCCAGTGTTTGGCATAGTAAACTTCATGTAATTAAATTAAACAAATAAATAGTTTGTTTTTACTTATTTCACATTTGCCAACGTGTTGATAAAGTCCCACAACTTAACTGAAAATTCTCAGAAAAAAGCTTGGGTAGCTAGCTAAGAAATTGTAGCCTGAGTATTTTCTCCTCTTTCCTACCTGCCTCTTTAAATACTACAAATGCCTGATGTACAAAAAAGAAAATCTTTAAGGATACACTGAAACCAGATTTAGGAATCTGTCACAAGCATGTAGATTGGAAAATAGGGTATTTCTACTATTAGTGATAGATATTCGAAGTCTCCTGAAGGACTACATACTACATAAGAACTCCTTACGGCCAGAAAGGAGCAAGATGATGGATGTTAAAGTAGTGTCATTTTTAGGCATTTTTCAAAATAAGTGGCTATTTTTCTTGCCATTTGGGAGCTACACAGCAGGATTAATGGTAACTAATGCAGTGTAGGTTTAGACAAAAAGTAATCCCAGCAAGCAATTTTAGAAGTGTCTCCAACATTATCTGACATTGTAAATAAATAGGGATATGTGATCACATGATCTGATTTGTTGGCATGAGTATGGGATGCTATCTTTACCTTAAAGTAGCATATAATTTAAAATAGCATAAAAAAAAGTTTTCCAATGCTCATTCTCAAGCATTTCGTAGGTACTGCATTTTCAAATATTTTGCTGTACATTGTGCATTTTACTTGTGCTGTCTTTCTGACAAAGTTTATCAACAAGTTAGACATTTTACAAGTATCTGACTTTATATACATTACATTTACTTTAGGTCACAGGGGAAACATTGTTTCTATGCCTTGGGAAAAAGTTGTAAACCTTATAAGTGAGTTGCTTTAGGAAACAACAGCTGCAAATACTTTCTCCCCAACTTTTTTTTTTTCTCCTGCTTTTTGACACTTTCTGCAAAAGATTAGTAACTTTTGAAAATGAAAACCTCATCGTTCTATAATACACCTAAGATCAGAAGTTAAGTTTGGCAATTTTAACTTCAATTAACCCCTTTTGTTTTTCCACAAAGATGTGAAAATAGATGAAAAATGATTGAAAAAATATACTGTGCAAAAATTTGCAAATAATCAAGGTTCTTGAGAAATAATGCCACTTCTGGTTTAGAAAATACAGCTATTAAAACAAGCAGTGGACTAATTATAGTTGTGGGGCAGCTATTTTGTAAGAGTTGCAAAAATGAGGATAATGGTCCACACTCAGGGGAGAGAAGGGGAGTGGAGACGGAGGACGCTCAGATCGAGTCAGGCGAATAATGATACTTCAGCATGTCTAATTGTCTAATGCTGCAGTGTGTATAAACTAGGGCAAGCTGTATATTGTACAAATTAAAAGCAACCCAAGGCTGTCGTCTTTTTGTACGATCTCTGCTCTACTGCAGAAGAGTTGGCTTTGATGGGAGTTGTGTGTTCTGCCTAGCTCATTGCTTGGCTCCAGCAATATGGAAGTGGAGGTGTCAGTCTCTTTTGAAAGATGCAGTTGCATCAGCACTGTGTTACTATGAAAGGCTTCTCCTATAATTTTGTCTTTGAAAGATCTCCAGCAGTCCCTGTCTTGCCTTCAGAGATTTATATTGGCAAGTCATTGTTGCCCTAAGTAGTGTTCTTGGATATGAACTGAGTGCCTTCCCTTGTGACCTTCCAAGTTGGCGTGTGGAGGACTGCACCCAGGATGCACTAAGGGGAAGAGAAATAGTGTTGTAACAAGGAGGCTTTGCGTCATCTGTCTTCAGGCACTGGAAGTGCTTTGATTAGGAGCTTAATGTTCCTGTAGTGAATGGAGAGACAGGCTCCTTAGAGGAGAAACTTAGACTGCCTAGACTAGGACCCTACCACTTTCAAATTTTTTCCCTGAGTTTTGGAATTACAGCATCTGTAAAATACCTAAAAGACCTGAAAAACTGTTGTCTGTGAAACTACTGAAAGAGATGGGGCCTAACTGGTTAAGGAGAAGAAAAGACTGAAATAATGGAAGCTAATAAGGTGTGAAAAATTGCAAACAGCAAAGAAAAGGTAGCTTGAGGAGTTCTGTTTTCTTTATGCTACAATGCATTGTCTTCCAAATTCACCACATTATATCACAAAAATGAAAGGTGTCCAGATGTGCTCCTCAGTTGCTTTTGTGGGTATTTACTCTACTGAACATCGTTGTCTGCCTTTTCCTCCCCACATCGATCAAATATATGTTTTAATCGTAATTCAGTTCCAGGGATTTGGTAATATTTAACCATCTTGTTAGAGATTTTAATTTAATCTCTATATTGTCTTTGAGTGGCAGTACAAGCTGGCTAATAAGAAGGAAGTTAAACTGTGAGATATTTTCCCTGCGGTTGGAAAGGCTTGAGGCTTGTGTCCCATCATGTGGGGTTTTTTTGACTAGTCACTTGAAGTCCAGCTCTGTCCTAAGGTTTTCCTAGCACAGGCTGCTGTCAGCTGCTCATGTGGGATGCTCATGAGCCTCCTGCATCTCAAGGAATGAAACCATTTTGTCTCTGGCCTTAGCAAATATTATATAATTACTTTTCATAGTAACTTAAATCTGTACAATAATTAATGTAAGTTAATAGGATAGTTAAAGAAAATGAGTTGGTGCAGCATCCACCTATGGCATACAAATAAGAGAAGCAATCAGGTGCTTCATCTTGGCAGTAGCATTTTAAATTATGCTAAAATATGAGAAAGAACAGTACAGTAGTGCTTTCCTGCTTGCATTATGTGAAACAGGTGGTGTGTGTTGTCATACTTGCATAGGATGAGAAAATATCAGATAAGGAATTTAATCTCTCAATACCTGAAGCCAAGTTCTGATTTTCATAGAGTCGCAAAATAGTGTGAATTGATAGGGACCTTAAAGACCATCTAGTTCTAACACCCCTGACATGGGCAGGGACACCTCCCACTAGAACAGGTTGCTCAAAGCCCCATCCAGCCTGGCCTTGAATACCTCCAGGGATGGGACAACCACAGCTTCTCTGGGCAACCTGTTCCAGTGCCTCACCACCCTCACAATAAGGAATTTCTTGCTAGTATCTAATCTAAATCTCCCCTCTTTCAGTTTAAAACCATTACCCCTCATCCTATCACTACGCTCCAAAGAGTCCCTCCTCATCTCTCCTGTAGTCCGCTTTAAGTACTGGAAGGCTGCTGCAAGGTCTCCCCAGAGCCATCTCTTTTCCAGGCTGAACAACCACAACCCTCTCAGCCTGTCCTCATAGGAGAGGTGTTCCAGCCCTCTGATCATCTTTGTGGCCATCTGCTGCACCTGTTCCAACAGGTCTATGTCCTCCTGATGTTCAGGGCTCCAGAGCTGGATGCAGTACTCTGGGTGGGGTCTCATGAGAGCAGAGCAGAGGGGCAGAATCACCTCCCTTTCCTTGCTGCCCATGCTTCTTCTGATGTGACCCAGGATGTGGTTGGCTTTTGGGGCTGCAAGCACATATTTTGGTTACCCTGCTGAAAACTAAGTAACTGCTGTCCACTGAAAAACAAATACTCTCCCTTGAAGAGATAGGAACATAGGCCCTTGTAGAGAACTTTGCAAAATCCTTATGCTTGGACAAGGATTAAACCCCTGCCTGCCTCTGTTCCCCCTGCAACAGAGCTGAGTTATCTGTAATTTTTATCTTTATAGTGTCAGTCTCTTATTGGGACTGGAGGAGTGAATGGGAAAGTTCTGAAACCCCCGAGAGGGCCTGAACCCGAGGGGTTGCCTGGTTCAGGCTGAAGGCTCACCAGATGGGGTTTATTAAGCAATCAAACCAGAGAGTGTTTACCAGAGGTAGCCAGACTTCTGAACTGTCAAGAGCTGAAGGTCATAGGTCAGATGCTCTGTCAGGTTTCCCTGCAACAAGCTTTCAAAGGCAAGAGCCAGCACTGTGTAAACTGCCAACACAAACATTGCCTATCATATAATACCAACTACTATCTGCATATGCAGATGTATGCATATGTCTCTAATTTCCAAAACTCCTTCCAGGGTTAAAGTAAAAAGCAAGTCCCAAAACCAGGTTTTTAAACACCCTGATATAAAATCGTGGATCTCAGCACACCCTAAATTTGGAGAGTTTGAAAACCTTATCCTGATTTGTATTTTGTAATGCACATCAATGCACATCTCTACTATAGCCACAAGTTCAGTACACTCATGTTTTTTAGTAGTTATGCAAGAAAATACCCAGAGACAGATTTGTGTAATTAAAATCCTGATTATTGAGGGGATCAGCATGTGATGAGGCAAGAAATGGTGGCTAATATCTGATGTTATCTTGCAAAAAAGAGAGCCCTAAAGCTTGAATTTGTTTAATGCTCATTTGGCTTCCCATATATGAATGATACTGATCATCTTTTGACAAGCACCTCTGATGATAATGGGTAAGAGCAGGAGCGTTACTTGTTTTTGTTTGCATAGCTGAGCATGACATTTAAAAGCAGAGAAAGGCATTTGTTTCAAATCTTTCAAGGAGTGTTTTCAGAAGCAAGCTGCTCGAGCTTCACCTTCCCACTTCTCTGGGACTAGGTGCTTTCAGCATCTGGCTGCCTGTGCCCTAGCGTCACTGCCTGCCAGCTGACATCTTCTCCAGTACTGCTGGAGCACACCTCTGTAGCTGCCACTGGTTTCGGTACATGTCTACAAAAAAATGATTATAGGATGTGTTTGACTTCTGGAACAAGGGACTGGATTTAATGACCCAGAAATCCCTCTGAGAATTAGATATACTTGCATATTGTCAACCTTTCTTACGAATTGGAAACTTGGCAAATAAAAAGACCAAAATTACTTTATTCCCTCTGAAATTTCAGTGCTTCTGAAAATCACATCCATAGAGAGCTCTAGTTAGATACTGACAAAGAATCTTTGCCTTTAATTAAATTCTAAGTATTTCTTGGTGGTGATTACAGTTATCATTTTAATTATTTCCACTAAGTACAATACCACTGGCTCACACTGAAGCTTTTCAGAAATGCATCTTTCTCCACTTAGAAGGACAAATAGTATGCTCTGATCAGTGAACTTGTGTGATTTGGAGATACTGTAGTTAACAGAGATTAGTGTCTCTATGATTTTAAAGATTTAGCTGTCATCTTTCATTTATTTTTAAACCTCACTTTTCTTCTTTATATCCTGAGGGCATTACGGAGGGCATTACGGAAGGAGTTTCTTGTTAAATTTATCTTGGAGTTATCCAAACTGAGAAAAGAAAATTGAAGAATACCTATAGTTACCATGAGAGGTGTGGCAAACGTGGAGATTATTCAAGATTTATTAGGGTAAAAAAAGGGCAAGAAATGAATGAAGAAGATAAACAATTCAACCATGTAGGTCAAGAGGGCATCCCAATTTGCAGGGAATATTGTGTAGACTGAAGATAGCATACCAGTTTCTGTGGGGTGCGTATGACTTGCTGGAGCTCCCTGGTGATCAGTGCCCTAGTCCTGCTTATCTATTCCCTGACGCCCCAATCTTAGAACTGTGCAAATCCCCTCCTGTTACAGGAGCAGGGGGACCTGCTCCTGCTCTTTGATCAAAATGACAGCGTTGCTCACATGAGATGCACACGTGGTGCCGTATGACGGAGCGTGTGCATTTGCATTAGGCTGCCTGATCTAAGTGGCATGACAGCCCTTCCTGTCTCTGGCTAGGGAATGATCAAGGTGGGACCCAGTGAATACCTTTAATTGTGAGTAATACACATCCAGTCACGTGATGATGAAGGCGTCTTGATATAGACCCCACAAATGTGATTGTCAGAGGCAGAATGCCACAACAAATTGTCCACCTGAAATTTAGGCTAGCCAGCCACTAAATTCAGTGTTTGTGCTAATATGACATTAACATTTTAGTCTCTTCCATCCACAGAGAAGGAAAAAAAAGTATTGTAAATTTGTTAATGCAAAATAAGAAAATGTATCTTGTTCTTTGACTTAACTTTGCAAGAAACAGACTGCAAACAGCATTATTACCTATTCTGTTTAGGTTTTCATAGACGGGACTGTTCCTAATTCATTCAACTCCATATATCTGTCTAGCTAACAAGGAGAAGACAAAGAAGTGATAAGTCCTTGTCCTAGAAGGACAGCCAGGAATATAAGCAAGTATCACACAAGTTCCAGGTGAGAACACTGTCCTCCAGGCAAACGGCACCTAAAAATGCCGTCTCTGAAACCATCCCTCACCTTCTTGAAATCACCTCACTAGGGGATGAAGGGCTGGGTCAGACAGAAAGATGAGGTTACATGCATTGGCTAGGAATCATTGAATCAGGCACAGTAATCAGACAACTTCTGCTCAAAACCACTACCAAAGAAAGAGGGAAACAGGAAGTTTTTAACATTTTTTTAATAATTCCAGCAATATGAGGAACTTCAGCTCTCTAAAGCTGGTTACAGGTGATGCAAATGCTACAAGGTGCCATGAAATATAGGAGGTGGAGTAAAATTTCCCAGGCAGGGAAGGTGGTGGGGGAGCTTCTTCAGCTAAAAGATTTAGTTCTTGTGGAAGTGTCCTATTGGAGTTTGTATTAGCAGCTGTAGTGTCCAAAGAAGTACTGATCCAGTGGGTATGATGCTGTCACAGAATCACGGAATTTCACAGTTGGAAGGGATGTCTAAAGACCATCTAGTCCAACTCCCCTGCTAAAGCAGGATTGCCTACAGCACATTACTCAGGACTGCATCCAGGAAGGTCGTGAAAACCTCCAGGGAAGGGGATTCCATGACCTCCCTGGGCAGCCTGTTCCAGTGCTCTGTCACACTCACCGGAAAGTCCTCATATTTGAATGGAACTTCCTATGTTCCAGATTGTGCCTGTTGCCCCTCATCCTGTCACTGGGAAACACTGAAAAGAGTTTGGCTCCATCCTCCTTCAACCCACTCTTTAGGTACTTGTAAACATACATACGGTCTCCCCTCAGCCTTCTGTTTTCCAGGTGAAAGAGTACCAGCTCTTTGAGCCTTTCCTCATAAGGGAGATGCTCCAGTCCCTTAATCGTCTTTGTTGCCCTGTCTCTTGGGGCCTGTCCCCACTGTTAATTCCTGTAATTTTTTCCCAGTATCTGAAATACTAAGTAATTTTTAAATGCTCTGCTGGGTGAAAATTGCTATAATCCCTCATTTTTCTTTGTTTAAAACACAGTGTATCTGTGTTTTCCTCCTGATATTTTCCCACTTCCCAAGTGCTCTTTTAAAGTGTTTCTCAGATGTTAATTGTTTACATGTCATAATTCCCCAAACCTGTTAAAATAAATATAATCCAAACCTATAGCACTTCTATATGTAAACTAGCCTGTAAAATAGATGAGCATAATCACATACTATTTCCTGCTTATTCAAAGTTTCTTCTTCTTGTTAGAACATTTCAAAAAGTTATCTATTATGTTAATAATTTTAGTTATTCATATCAACTTTCTCTCAAGATTTGTGCTTCACCTCTTTCAAATACTTGCAGAAATCTTTCATTCTTCTAACCCTCCTCCAGCTCAGAACAAATTGTTTTGCCTTTTCTCCTTCTGAGTTTTTTTTATAGCCTTTTATTTTTTTTTCCTTGCAAGCCTTAACTGGCTCTGCCTTCTCATTTAGTTTCTTCCTCCTCCTCCATTTCCAGTACAGATTATTCTTTGTCCTTGGAGCTTTGAGTGGTCCCGCGAGAACACTCATCAGTTGCTACTGCTGCTTTGCTGACATGAGTGTTGCAGTGTGCAGAATGCGAGAGTCAGCAATGCTTGGACCTTGATTATGAGAAGACCCTCCCTCTGCTACTAAAAACCTCCCTCACAAACACTGGAGGGGAGGGGAAACACAGTGGAGCTGATATATTAATACACATACAATAGCACCAATTGCCTGCAGGAGTAGAAAAACCCTGAACACCGAACTTGAGAACAAAATTAATTTAAAAATGTAGGTCATATGCTAATACAGCTTCTAGTGTAACCTGTGTAGCACCACCAAGTACAACATAGGAGTGGATTGAGCCTTCCTGTTTTTCTTGCTTGCTCTTTTTGCTGCTTTCCGTGTGTATGCAACTAAATTAGCTGTCAGACTCAATGGCCATGTTATGGAGAGGATTCCTTCATCTAATGATCAATATCAAAATATTTTGTGTTGTTCTTATGGTGGGGACTGTCCATACTCCTCCTTCATTTCCCATGAGTAAAGGAGAGAAAAGGAAGGATTTCTGCCATGGTGTTACCCGGTGGGCAGACGCTGTTATGGGGGATGCTTGTTGTCCTACCTGTCTTGCACTCTGTAACAGTTAGAATGATGACTTTAGCATAGAATCATCACAAGTTGGAAGGGACCCATAAGGATCATCGAGTCTAACTCCTTGCTCCTTGCGGGACTACCTAAAACTAAACCATATGACTAAAAGCACCATACTTAAACTCTTGACAGGCTTGGGGTCCTGACCACTTCCTGTGGAGCCTGTTCCAGTGACCAACCACCCTCCCAGTGAAGAACCCTTTTCTAATGTCCAATCTGAACTTCCCCTGATGCGGTTTCATTCCCTTTTCTTGTGTCCTATCAATGGTCACCAGAGAGAGGAGATCATCACCTTCCTCTCCACTGCCCCCCTCAAGGAAGGTGTAGACTGCCATGAGGTCACCACTCAGCCTTTTCTCAGCCAAACAAACCAATGACCTCAACTGGTCCTTGAAAGTTTTGCTCTCCAGACTTTTCATGATCTTGGTTGTCTTCCTCTGGACACACTCTAATATCATGGAATCATGGAATTGTCAGAGTTGGAAGGGATGTCTAGAGACCATCTAGTCCAACTCCCCTGCTAAAGCAAGATTGCCCAGAGCACATTACTCAGGACTGCATCCAGGCAGGTCTTGAAAATCCCCAGTGAAGAGGACTTAACAACCTCCCTCGGCAGCCTCTTCTAGTGCTCTGTCACCCTCACCATAAAGAAG
>VXBJ01007145.1:789502-951895 GCA_013400055.1 Nycticryphes semicollaris | reverse complement strand
GGGGGAGAATGAAGTCCCTTGACCTACTGGCTACGCTTTGCTCTACGCAGCCCAGGATTCCATTGACCCTCTTGGTGACAAGGGCACATTGCTGACACATGGATAGTTTATTATCTACCAGGACCCCCAGATCCTTCTCCTCAGAAATGTTTTCTAGCAGGTCCACCCCTAACGTATATTGGTGCCTGGAATTCTTCCTCCCCAGGTGCAGGACCCTACATTTTCCCTTGCTGAACTTCATTAGGTTCTTCTCTGCCCAGCTCTCCAGCCTGGCCAGGTAACACTGGATGGTGGCACAGCGCTATGGAGTGTCAGCCAGCCCTCCCAGTTTGGTATCATCAGCGAACTTACTGAGGATAATCTCTCTCCCTTAGTCCAGGTCATTGATGAATATGTTGAACAAGACTGGACTGAGTATTGGCCCTTTGGGGACACCACTGGTTAGGGCTTCCAACTTGACCCTTCTCCATTAATTACAACCCTCTGAGTCCTATCACACAGCCAGCTCTCAGTACACCTCCCTGCCTCCTCATCTAGCCCACACTTCCTTAATTTCCTAATGAGGATGTTATGGGAGACAGTGTCAAAAGCCTTGCTGAAGTCAAGGTAGATGACATCTGCTGTTCTCTCCTCATCCAGCCATCTGTTGTAACATCAAAGAAGGCTAGCAAATTGGTCAAGCATGATTTACCCTTGTTAAATCTGTGTTGACCACTTCCAATAACTTCCTGTTCTTTAAGATGTTTGGAGATGGTATCCAGAATGAGTCGCTCCATTACTTTCCCAGGGACAGAAGTGAGACTAATTGGCCTGTAATTCTCTGGGTCCTCCTTCCTGCCCTTTTTGAAGATTGGAGTGATATTGGCCTTCCTTCAGTCCTCAGGCACCTCTCCTGTTCTCCGTGATCATTCAAAGATGATGGAGAGTGACCCAGCAATAACATCTGCCAGTTCTGTCAGCACTTGCGGGTGCATGCCATCAGGGCCCATGGATTTATGAATGTCCAGTTTGGTCAAGTGGTCTCTAACCCAGTCCTCCTCTGCAGAGGGGAAATCTTCCTCTCTCCAGACCTTTCCCCTTGTCTCCAGCGTCTGGGATTCATGAGGGACAGCTATAGCAATGAAGACTGAAGCAAAGAAAGCATTTAGTATCTCCGCCTTCTCTGCATCTTCCACCACTAAGGTGCCCACCTCATTCACCAGTGGGCCTACATTTAACCTAGTCTTCCTTTTTCTATTGATATACTGAAAGAACTTCTTGTTATCTTTAATGGTCCTGATTGAGTGGAAAGCTGAGTCTGTCACCTTGCTAATGACTGTCCACCGGGGTTGTATGATGCTTGTATTAGCTGTTCTGGACAGGATGGCAGCTGGCTGTAGTACTGCATACTTTGGTCTGCTAGCCCTCAGTTGAAGCGGTGGTTATCACATCTGCTGTGATACGGCCCTCTGAACAACTAACAACTAACTCATTTCTCCACTAAACTTCCATACCCTCAACTCTTGCATGAAATGACATGACACATTTTCCATCCCCTTTAGCTTCTTTTGTCTTTCCCCATTTGCTTTTATCTTTTGGTTTTGTTTTTGGGTTTGTTTACTGTTTTTTCAAAGTATGCAAAACAACAACATTTTTTTCTAATGATGTCTCCCAGCATCACAAGAACCCACAAACAAAAAATCCAGCAAATCAATGTTAGTGATTCCCACACACCTATGTGTTTTTCTGTAGCTCTGTGCTCTCTTTCTTAGTGGCAGAGCTTTTGGTGCCTTCAAGAAAGAGAAATAATTCATAACAAGAAGGTCTTTCCCTGGCTGGATTTTTTTCATCTGCTTGACTTCCTTGCCTCTAGCTCCACTGTCCAGGTGCTTCTGTAGTTCCTCCAGCCCAGCTTTGACTGCCTCATGTGTTAAAGGTCCTGCTTACTTACAGCACTTGTGACATGGGGAAGTGCGATTGCCTGCATTTATTTGACTAAATACAGCCCAAATGAGATTTAATGACTTGCCCAAAGGAGAGCAGCATGGACAGCAAATGGCTGAGTCTCATCTGTCAAAAGGAAAAGACAAATTTCCTTCTTTTCTGCTTAACTCTTTGTTTTTAAAGAAAGAACTTGGGCAGGATATTTTTAAAAAGTACTAAATAAGATGTCATATGAAAATGTTTTGTCACACCTTAGTTTATAATCCCATGAGTTGTGTTTTCAGACTTTTACTTGGAGTTTAAATGTGCATTGTCAGTTTTGCTCATCCATATTTTACATCTGCAGGTGTTCACTTTTGTTGTTTGTGCAAATCAGACATTTAAATGTCAAAGCCCCTGATATTATCATGTCTTTGGTTCATCTTTCCCAAGTTGAGGTAACTGCAGGGGCCTCTGATTATTAAGTAATGGGAATTAACAAGACAAATGTAAACATTTGTTCAAAGGGATTGTACTTGGAAACCTTAATTAGAGGGCATGAAGCCATTAAAGAGTAAAAGCCTGCTGGCCTGGGGCTGGTGGGGAATGCTGGCCTTAACAGCTACAAGCCCAGCCAGTTTATCTGCTTTCTGCCATTTTATTTGTTTTTACAGAGACACAGTTGGAATGGTCCATTTTTTTCACAGTTACGGCTCAGACAGTCTGTTTTTTCCCCATGCCCAACTGAAATACTGTATAAAAGATCTATTTTCAGCAATGTCCTAGAAATATACCCATATGCTTCTTTCTGACACCTAGTCTATCTGGCATTGAGCTTTGTAGAAATGCTTATTTTGTAAAAATGCTTGTATTTCATTGGTAAAATTCATGCAAGTAAATAAAGCATAATCTGGAGAAGCCATAGGAGTTTTTAATTGCATAGGAACAGCATTGAACTTAAGTGTCTGGTGAGTTCTTTGTAGAGAGGTGGGGACTGGTCTCTTCTCCTAAGTAACGAGTGGTAAGACAAGAGGGAATGGCCTCAATTTATACCAGGGGGGATTTAGATTGGGTATTAGGAAAAAATTCTTCACCAAAAAGGTTATCAAACATTGGAACAGGGTGCCCAGGGATGTGGTGGAATCACCATGCCTGGAGGTCTTTAAAAGGTGGGTAGACATGATGCTTAGGGGCACGGTTTAGTGGTAGACTTGGCACTATTAGGCTGATGGTTGGATATGATAATCTTAAAAAGCCTTTCCAACCTACATGATTCCATGATTTTCTGTTTTAAAACATATTCTGCTTAATACTTTTCGGCATGTATCTGGCAGATCTTTTTGTTGCTTTCAAAGTATATGAACAATGGGAGAAGGAGAAAAGAAAAAGCCATTTTTTTTGCATTTCTGTATGTTTTAATTAAAAAACATACAGAAATGCAGTGGAGGGAACGACAGAGGAAGGGGGAACACCTGGAGTTATGGTGTTCATCTTCTCAAATAACTGTTACGTGTGATGGAGCTCTGCTTTCCCAGAGATGGCTGAACACCTGCCTGCCAATGGGAAGTAGCGAGTCAGCTCCTTATTTTGCTTTGCTTGTGTTTGCAGCTTTTGCTTTACCTATACTTTACCTATAAACTGTCCTTATCTTAACACATGGTTTTCTTACTTACCCTTCTGACTCCGTCTTGCATCCAGCTTGGGGGTGTGTAGGGGTGTGTGAGTGGCTGTGTGGGACTCAGCTGCCTACCAGAGCTAACATGCAACAGGATGGGAGCATGTAAAGGGAAGAGGATGTGTTGGGTACTTGGCAGTCTGACTAATATGAATCATCAGTGGAGGGCACACGGTTTGAGACTGAAGTCAAATTTCACACCTTGCTTCACATCTTGCTAGACTACTTCTTTAGGATAGCTGGAGAATGTGCTGAAAGTAAGGTAGGAGTATGGGGAAAGGAAGATAACTGTAGATAAACTGCTGAGTACAGTTTGTAGAGGAATTATCTATGGAGCCAAAAGAGTTTGTCTTTCTGAGTCATTAGGGTGCTCTTCAAAGAGGTCAGCATGAATGTCCTTATAGTCCTTCCCCTGTCAAAGTAAAGGAAGTTAATCCAAGGCATTGCAGAAGAGTGTCCTTCCCTCCTGTAATGTCAGTAATTCACAGGGCTTTTGGATGGCAGTCTCATTCTTTGAGAGCTCAGTGCTAATGTGCGTGATCAACCAGTGAGCTCTTGGTTGTCTTATCAACTCATTACACCTTGTGTTTTCTTCTGCTGCCTTGTTCCAAGAATTACATGCAGCATCTCCAAAGCCTATGCCATTGCTCTGGTGATTCTGTTTAAGTAAAACACAGAACTCCTGAGGGTCAGAAGCTGCTGCTATTGAAGGTTCCTATGTGATTAAGATTGGATCCTTCATTAGGGCCTGACCAATGATGCTGTTAGCCTGTTCCAAGAAATTTAATGTTTGTTACACAGTTGCAAACTGAAGTGCTGGTGCTGGATAAGGAGGACCGGCTGGATTGTGTTATGTTACTAACTATGCTAAGTGAATGCAGTCCCAGGGTGACTATTTCTAAAATGCATAGCGGAATGAATTATAGCACATGATTGAAAGGAATGAATTGGGTAAACCTACTTTGATGGCAAAATGGCTTCAAATGCATGCCTTTTTCCTACTCCAAAAGGCTTCACCGCATCTGGTGTGTAGGCTATGATCTGCACTCATACCCTGCAGGGTCATTCATCCACCTTGTTGCTTGCTGTGTGCACTCCCTGCAAAGTTTCATTTCAGGTGCCCTTGCAGTATTTCACATTAGAGATGCATGAGGAAAATCCAGCAAGTGCTGCTTGAGATTTTCAAATGACAGGCAGATAGCTATTAGCATTAATCCTCTTTCTGTATTCTCCAAAGAGCTCTTTGACAAGGGTGTGTGCAGGGCAGGAAGCACTTGACAGGATTCAGCTCCCACTCAAATCCGTCCATTACAAATGAAGGAAGCAGAGACCCTCTGTCACCATCCCCAGCTTCGGTGCAGACAGCCTGCCCTGAGAGACAATCTCTCCACTTGGGTACATGGTGGGGGATGGTCTCCAGTATCTGCCTAAAAGGCCACCCAGGAGTTGTGTAGGTTTGGAGAGTGATAGGCCCTGAAATTTATGGTCAAGGCACAGTCCTGCAGCCAGAAGCCCCTGAAAACAGTCCTGGGGTCAGCACTGCATGGGGTCACATGGGCTTTGTGGTCCCCAGCACTCTTACCCCTTCCCTTGCCTCTATGTGGCAGATGGTTGGCCCTGAGGTAGCTCTCCTGACGCTACTAAAAGAAGGGTAATCCTCACGTGGTTAGCTGGGCACCTTCAGGTCCCACAGGGCTTACCCAGAGCTGTCAGTGGCCTGAGGACAAGTGGAAGGGCAGGATTACAGGAGAAGGGGCTTCTTAGCTTGAGAGGCACTGCACCTTTGACTTGGGGGCAGTATGGCTCAATGTTATTTCTAGAGGACTAAGAATAAGTTATCATGCTGAGGGTGTGTAAGTGGGTCTATCAGTGTGGTTGTGCCTAGGAAATAAGGGACATAAAGCTTTCCTGTGCGGAAGGCAGGCAGGCAGCTGGTGTGTCCATGTTTGACCATCAAAGTGTCTCTCTACTAAGGCTGCCTGTGACTTGTGTGTTGCACCTCACGGCTGTAGGAAGGATTACTTATTGCTTAGATATAGTACCTCAAAACTGACATGCTGAGTGACAATTTGCTCTGTTCTGGGTTTTGTATGTAATGACATTCACAATGCTTCTTAAAAATAAGTTACAAGTTATGTATCTTCCATAAATATATATATTGCTTGTATTCTGTACCCTTAATAGATGTAAAAGGGAAGAAGTTGGCCTAGTGGGTTGGCTGTGGTGAAAATAAACTTTCTGTGTTGCATATGTATAACTCGGTGTACTGTGGACATGAGAATTTGAAGGAGTCTAATTGTAGTTCAGCTGATGTCGGTGAAGTTACAGATTATAAACAAAATCAGGATTTGTCACACTATGGCCTTCTTTGAATCCACACTTCCTTGATGCCTGTTTGTAGCTGATTTACAGTTAGTCAGTGACTCCATAATTCCAGTCTTTTCTGCCAAAACCCATCAGCCTTCCCCATGAAGATCTAAGCTTTTCTTTGGGAAGGAAATAATTTAGTTAATTTGCTGAATAAGTATGTGGTAGAGTTTTGTGGGTAAGCCTAAGGGAGAAGATTAAAATCACAAAACACATTTGAACATCAGCTGGCTGTATGAAATACAAGACAATGAAAGTCAAGACAATGACAACAGCAATTTAATAGTTTATTTAAAAATCTGTAGCATTTTGCTACAAAACTATGTAGTGATGTAGGCTTTGAAATACTTGTGTGCATGGTGGGGTACTATAGCTTGCCTTATATCAAGAATTTGAATGAAATATAAATAGCAACTGGAAGACCATTACTCTGTATGAAGTCTGAGGATACTCTTCCCTTGTTTGCTATCTAATGACCAGTTTAGCTATCACTGTATGTGAACTCGTACATTACCTCAAGGAAATCTGCACTCAACATTTGCATTAAAGGATCACACTTAAACAAATTCTGGCAATAACCACATGATAAATCCTAGCTTTCCAAAAAGTTAATTACTGTCTGCTTCTGATTGTTCTGCTGGCATTGTATCTATCTCGTGACACTTAGAACTGTTGACTATGGTTTGATGTTTCAAACACGAAAACTTGTCTGTGAAAGTTTCATCAGACCTTGCTGCTATTTGAGCAGCTAGCAGGTTTCGCCCTCCCTTGCAGGAAATTCCAATCTGAAAAATAAGGTGGGAAGAGACAAGAGGGATCAGGGTCTCCATGGGGAAGAAATGTTATGGGACCCTATTGCCTACGCTGCACAGCTTTAAAAAAAACAACAAACCACCGAACATACCAACAAAATTAAACCAAACCTGCTTCTGGATAAAAGTGGCTAGTTAAATTAATGTTACTTCATGTAAATCAATAAGTGGTTCTGACCACAAATGGACCAGCAGCACAGGAAAAAGGATGAAGTTGAAAGAACAGACGGGCAGGTTCCTGGAGAATGAAGATACATCACTTTTAGCATTTCCCTGCCTTTTGGGTTTACTTCCCCAACAGCTATGTGGTTTCATCACCACAGATGGACACCATCAATTCAGCTTTATCTTGTTTGTATTCATAGACCCTTCTGTGAAATATCCCAATTTCAGCCTCAAGGTTGCTACAGACATGAAAAGCAATTTGTTCTGGTGGTCTAGGAAAAGTAGCCCACCTAAAGGAGAGAAATGAACTTTCCCTGTTTAAACTTAAAAAGGTAAAGAAAACAGGCCTTTGAAAGACTTCTAGGACAGACTCTTTTGTATTTGGCCTGATTGTGGACAGGTGACTCTGTGCGAAACTGGAGACATTCTTGAGGTTATCCTGGTAGCAAGATTTGGATTAGCGATGTTTAGGCCTGTTAGAACATGAATTGAGGCTGGGGCCAAGACTTTTCTTGAAATGGCTAGTAATAGCAATGCCTCCGTATCTGTGGAGTCTGTTTAAAGGGATATGATGAAAGGAAAAATAACGCTCAGTTGCTGCCCCATTTACTACTTTCAGATATGTCAAGTTCAGCATGAATAAATCACAAACAGACAAAATAAAAAATAACTAAACAACTTATTTCTAGAGTGTTTCATTTAGGGTACTCAAAACCACTTTTCCCGTCTGTGGTATTGCAATCTCTATGTTCAAAGCAAGGCAAACTCTTAAATCAGATTAGTTCGTAGATAATGTGGCCACCTCTCTGCTGCCTTCCTGAAAACTCAAGGGTCATGGCACCACACTTTATAATGAAGGAAGACTGAAACCTTTTTTAAGCAAAGGTGGACTGTTACAGAATCCTCTAATTCTAGAAAAGGCAATAAAAAACTTTAAACACAGGATTGAGATAAAATAAGTTTGCAGTACTATGTATTCTATCCTGCTTCATTTTTGACTGCAGCATAGGTACATTTCATCTGCCTGTGGTGGGGAAGCTGAGACAAGATGCTGTGATGTTATTCCTCTCAGCACCACAGCATGAGGACAAACCCCAATATTCCTCACCCTGACCCCATTGCATTGGCTACTGAACTGATGGCTCTGTTGTACTGAGCTTAGTGATGCTTACAGTTAACTGCTATGGATCTCTTTGGGGTTTTATCTTGATTCTTACGGTGCTTATTGTGGTTTAAACTATCAAGATTCAGAGTGTATGAGTGGCATTTGCTAACAGAAAGGTGTTTTCCATTTCCATTTTGTTCATAGCCCTTGAATTAAGTCACCATGGAAAAATGCCAAATAATACACCTTTTTTTTTGGCAAATAAATGTAAAAAAACTTGATGCCTCAAGCATATTACATGCTTTGCAGGAAATTCCCAGACTCTTACAACAAAGAGACAGCCAGGCACCGCATCAGCTCTTCAGAGCAGATCAAAATTGCGGTTACTTGCCGGAGTTGTGGAGCTGAATGTCAGAGCTCACCACTCCGAGCACCATTCACATGCACCCTTCCTAGGTGCCTGGTATAAGAGATATGTACTGTGGGCACTGTTTGTCTTTAAGGGACATTATTATATGAACCAGCTCTCTGTGCAACTTCAAAATGCTAAGAAGAAATATAACATGTCTCTCTATATTTGCCAGTTATCTGAAACTGGAGAGCTGAAGCATATAACATGTAACTGAGGTACTATTGTTTATTTCATTGGTAATAGGGGCACTTTTTATATTGGAATACTTGAATGAGTTTGGGGTGAATATGTAACTTCCATCTCATAGCAAGGAATTTAGGAATTGTACACCCTATTATACGAAGACTATTTGACTTATATCTATACAGCATGTGCTGATAAACCTAACTGCATTTTGATGAAAAGTGTGTTATGTGGGATCAGAATGTGTAAAGCAGAACTGCCCTAGACAAAGGGCTGAGACTAGAAGACACATTATTAATAAAGTTGCTTGTGCTTTAGCAGAAGGACATAAATTATCCAACTCGTGTTCTCAATTCATTACATCAGCCTTCAGTGCTTGTGTCTGGCATACCATGGGAAGTCAAGGGAAACTGGGCTCCTGTCCTGACATGGTGCAGCATACAGTGAGGACTGAACAGTTTGCACATGTAGAACCCCCAAGGCAAAATAAGGCGGGAAATGGCCTTGCTCGTCTCCATTCTCTTCTGCTTATTTCCTGCATATTAAGGTCTGAAGGGTGGGATTCTCCCCAGGGAGACACAATGCCTTTGTGGTGTACCAGGACAGACTTCAAACCAAATTAAACTTCAGTTCTGAACAGCTCTGATTTTGGGGCAAAAAAAAAAATCAGAGCCAAATCTGGACTTTGCAGTTCAAGGCCCTAGGACAGCCTAAACCAATGGTTGTACATGTACCGTGACTCATACTTGGGATGTGGGTTGCTGACTCTCTGACTGAAGAGCCAAAAAAAAAAAAAGCTATGATCAGCGGGTTCATATCACAACTGCAGGCAGCTATTGCACACTAACCTGGACCAGTGAGGCACATGCCTGAATGCCACCTTTATTTCATGCCAGGTGAAATTTTTTGGACAAACCTGATCAAAAGAGAAAGCTATTGCACACACTCTCCAAGTCTCTCTGGAAACTAACTTCTGTAATTTCTTTTATTGTTCTTATGCCCTCTGAAGTTCCTAGAAGTTTTTCTTGCATTGTGGATAAAAGGGGTGCCTGGATGCCCCAGAACATATTTTTTTCCCCACACAAGTTTTGCTCAAGATGGAATGACCTCCTTTCTCTCTTCCTGTTTACCTGTACCTTATTGCATGCCATTGGGCACATGGTGATATGGGAGTGTTGGTAATTTCCTTCCTCCTTCTTAGGATCTCAACATTTCATTGTATACTTGAGTAACACATTCTTTGCTTCAGACTGCTTTTTCCCAGCCACAACTTTTTGATGACACTGGAAAAATTAGTATTTCTGGTACTTCTTGTAATGTAATGTATAATTTTATCAGATAAATGTGGACCTCCTGTAAAGTTTAATGATGTAAAGGAAGGCAACTGTGAAAGGGATGGTAAGTTCAGTGCATAAGTATTAGTATTGTTGATGGCAGAGTTCAAGTCGGCAACCCTCTGTGGGAGTCCTAGGTCATTTAGACATGAAACCTCCCTGGTCTGACAGTACAAAATTTTCTTTGACTTAACAGAGCTAGGATTTAAAGTTTATTTTCAAAAAGAAGTTGGGAACTGAGTTGCTACTGATATATAGCCATGTGATTAGGAATCTAAATTTACAGCTTGAAGACTTAAACGTGCAATGTAACAAGAAGGCTCATGAAGGCTCTGAAAAACTTACCTTTCCCCTCACCTTTTAGGATCACCTATTTGATAGCTGGTGGAGTACTGCCTTTCAGTTATCCATCTAGGATTGCCTAAAACTTTAAGACTTCCTCTAGGATTTAGTCTGGAAAGCATTTTATAGCTCCAAAGTCAAGTTCTGCTGTTAGTCAATATTTGTGTGGAGTCATAGGTGATTTACACGGCCTCTGGCCCAAAGACATTGCAATCTAAATTGAACTCTGTAAGACAAGATGCTGAGGGAGATAACACCAAGCAAGGAAATAGAGGAGGAATCTGCTGGACAGGTTTACGGGCTGTTTGAGAAATACCATTATGTAGCATGTCAAAAACTTTTTGCATTTTTAAAAGTAGGGCAGTGATTAGCCTATTATTATGTGGAACAGCGTTGTGGATTATGGAGCTACAGGAAATAGTCTTAAGGAAGGGGTTGCATGAAGCCTGTGGGAGCAGATCCATAATAATCAGACTGCATGCTGCAGAAATAAATATCCTATTTGAGTAGAAAGCCCGGGATTTTTTTTTTTGCTGCACTGAAATGGAGCACTGCACTGTTCAGGAGTATTTGAATCTAAGATGAACATGTGAAGCACACAACACACTTGAGTTTTCTCTTCTAGTTGCTTTTGAATTCAGTTATGAGCTAAGTACAAAAAGGACACTGCATCCTCCTGCTCCATAAGCATCAGCTCATATTCAAAATAAGTCTTTCTGTAGGTTAAAAAAAAAGACCGTTTTTATTGTTTACTATTATTTATTATGTTTCCTTTTCTACTTTAGGTTTCTGAAAATGTTCTGACTTTTGACTTTTTTTTTAATATCTTTACATCAGCTCAGACTTTCTGTAGTAATTGTTATGGAGAGAGCTTTTGCTCTCTCATGCTTTTGGACTGATCCACAGGATTACAGAATTGCCTCGGTTGGAAGGGACTTTTCAGATCATCCAGTCCAACCATCAACCTAACACTGACAAAAGCCACCCTCCCTCAGCTGGTCCTCATAAGACTTTTTCTTCAGACCCCTCACCAACTTCATTGCCCTTCTCTGGACATGCTCCAGCACTCAATACCTTTTTTGTAGTGAGTGGCCCAAAACCGAACACAGTACTCAAGGTGGGGTCTCACCAGTGCCAAGTAGAGGGGGCAATCGCTTTCCTAGTCCTGCTTACCACAGTGTTCCTCATACAGGCCAGGATGCCGTTGGCCTTCTTGGCCACCTGGGCAAACTGCTGGCTCACGTTCCACCAACTGGTTCTCCACCAATACCCCCAGATCCTTTTCCATCAAGCAGCTTTCCAGCCACTCTTCCCCAAGTCTGTAGCGCTGCATGGGGTTGTTGTGACCCGGTGCTTGGCCTTGTTGAATCTCATCCCATTGGCCTCAGCCCATCAATTCAGCCTGTGCAAAATCAATCTATCCCTCTGCAAAGCCTCTCTGCCCTCAAGCAGGTCAATGTTCCTGCCCAACTTAGTGACATCTGCAAATTTACTGGGGGTGCACTTGACCCCTTTGTCCAGATCCTTGATAAAAATATTGAAGAGGACTGCCCCCAGACTGGGGAACACTACTCAGGACCAGCTGCCAACTGGATTTAACTCCATTCACCACCGCTCTCTGGGCCTGGCCCTCTAGCCCGTTTTGTACCCAGCAAAGTACTCCTATCCAAGCTACGGGCAGCTAGTTTCTCCAGAAGAATTCTGTGGGAAGCCATGTAAAAGGCCTTACTAATTTCCAGTGAACTCCAAGTCCTCTAAATGGTATTTCTTAAGGAAGCTGCCAGTTTTATGTTCCTTACTCAGAATATCAAGAATTACCTGCCCTGTGCTAACACTCATATTCACAAGGCAATAGCAGTCTTTTAAATACATACATAGAGTTCCATTTTAATGTTCTTTTGTGACTATCTGGAATTCTTTTTATGTCTTTGTTTCCATTTTATCAAGCGTGTATTGTGCCTTGCATGCTTGCAAAGTATCAGTCTTCAGCAAGGGAAATAACCTGGAGATCTTTTAATTTAAAAAATGACCTTTTAAATCTGAAAAAGATACCTCATGTAGAAATTAACCAAAATAATTAACATTAAAAGATGCCTCTCCAGCCTGGGATGGATAGCTAATGTCTTGGCTAAATTATATCAATAAGCAGATCCAAAGAGATTTTCTAAAGCACTGAGCATTTTATTTCTCTAACAGATGACTGAATTAACTCCTTATCTGCTATTGACACTTACTTGTTCTGATGTTTTATAATATGTGTCTTACTCCAGAGTGCTTACATGTAGCATGACCTATGATGTTCCCAACAGTCTGGCCTCCTGACAGGGGCATAATGCTCCACAAGTTAAACAGGAAATCAGGATAGTTTATCTATCTTGTTCTCACATCTAGTCAAGGCTTTGATTTTAACAGAAAATTCTTCTGGAATAAGGAATATCTTACCTAACAGTTATGTAAAAATGAAAAATGTGAAAACGTTCCTACTTTATTTTGATGACAAAAGCAAAGTTTATTGCTGACTTGCAATGGGAGTTTTCTGTTACCCCAAAGTAAGTATCAGCATAATGCTCTGAAATAATTTTCTGGTTCAGGCAAGTTGACTTTCCATTATTTACTGGATGATACCGCTATTCTTATTCACTGTTAAATCCAATTTGGGCTTCTGGGCTGAGGGTGCCAATTTTGACTAATCTGACACATTCATTTTACTGTATTGCAAAATATACAAAAAAGCATGCCCCTGGCCACCCTGGTAGTGCTGGACTCCATCAAACATCTTGCAGAGCCAGGCTGGCTCTCCTGGGAGGTGCAGCACAGGGCAGGGGAAGGGAAAGGAGGGTGGACAGAGACAAAGGTGGCCTTGAAATAATTTCACACCCTCTGTTTTCCTGCTGCTCCAGCAGCTCTCGTGGGAAATGTGATGCTTTGTGTCCTGGTGAGATGGCCCAGAGTGGTCTTGAAGAGCGTGTGCTGTGGGACCTTGTTTCTGCCCCTCTAGCCTCTGGTATGCTTTTGTGCTGGGGCTTCATGGGAACTTGCACAAGACATCCTGTGGTTGTGCTATGCAGTGCTTACCCAAGGGAATCAGCAGTAACAAACACTGCGATTGTTTGCCTTACTTATGGGAAGAACTCTGTTATTTGTAACTGGATTGGCCAAATTTAGAGCAAGGGACTAAATCACGTCCTCTAATGTAGTTTTTTGAGGAAGCTGTGCTGTTTGGAAAGGGCAGAGAGACGGTTAGCCATGCTGCACCTCTCCCTGTGCTGGTAGGTGTGTGGATGATGGAGTGAGCATGTCTCACTCTCACATCAAACCCTCAGTTTTTGAAGTGTGCTGTAAAACGCCCAAGGCCATTGGAATGTCATAGATTGCCTGGGTGCCTCTGTCTGTGAGGCGGGCAAGCTCTGTGGTGGGCTGCAGGCCAGAGTACTGGTACATCATGGCTCCACTGCTGCCCCCTCACTGGGTTTTCTTTTGATAGAGAGCAGGAAGTGTCGGATGGACTGCATGTGACTGAGGGTCATCAGCATCCAAGAGAAAATGTGAATCTGAAGCTGGGAGTGCTCTCAGGATCCCCAGTGTAGTCAGGCCCACTGAGACCAAGAGTTTGACCAGCTTCGTAATACCATCCTTGGCAGAGGCTTGTAGATGCAGGAAGGAACCACTCACTGAGCCTGGAGCATGAAATATGAGCACAGCTGGGGGTTTTTCTCTTCCTACCGCTTCTGCTGGGAGCCAAAGCAACATCCTAACCCATAATTTATGGCTGTTCTTTATAGCAATAAAAAATATTGGAAAGAAGCTTTCTGGCACCATTTGCTGAAGTTCTCTGTCTCTTAACAGAGTCAAATGATCCATAATTAGAAAGAGTAGTGTACTTTACTCACTCTGTTCTGGTTATACAGAAACTCATTAAGAACCATGCATCCAAGTGCACTGTTTTATGTAAACAAGACCTCTGAGAGAGATATAGATGTCTGATAAAGATGAAAAGGAAAACAGGCTAATACCAGGCCACATTAATAATGGACATGTCATGTTCTTAGAAAACAAAAGTCATCTGCTGTGTAATTATTGCACATTTCACAGCAGGATGGGGGCAAGGTAAAGAACAGAGATGTATATGGAAAGGCCAGCTATAGATTTTAGATCTATAGTTTTAGATTTAGTTACAGCTAGGTTTGAAATGTTGCATGATTTTTTTGGTGACGAAATGGGAGAGTCTGTTATGCTCCCAAATGCTTAAGACTGGTATTTTGTGAATGTTCTTTATTGAGACCTTCAGGATGCAGTTGTATTTCATGATAAACTCATCTAATACTCAGCAAATAAAGCTGACAGAATTTGGCTTGTTATGTCTACGTAGGATTTAGATTATTGATGCATTTAGCTGTGGCCTCTGATGTTAATAATGTATTTAAACTAAATAGATAGTTCAAGTTTAAAACTCTTCCTCTGGCTATGTCCCCTGGTGGTGCTGTGTGGATGGTGGTTTGAGCTCTCTGAAATAGTTTAGCTTTCCATTCCAAGAGGTGGAGGCTTTGACCACCTCAGCCTCATAGCCCTGCCATGTTTCTGTGCTTTTTGGATGGAGCAGCCCTCCTGAGCTGAAATCAAATTTTGCTCTGCTCCTTTCAGGTATTTTTTTTTTTTGGCATGTGCTTATATTCTTGTTTCTGTAATTCAGATATCAGAAAAAGTACATAAGAAAAAATGAAAAAATGCAAGCAAAAATGTCTTGAGGAGGCTTTCAACCCAGTTTTATGGAATGGAAAGAATGAGATTTTCTTCTGCATGATTTTCTTCTGCATTGCTTAAATTTCAAAAAAAGGAAGTCAAACTCCCAAGCTCCACTACCTATGGAAGATTATCAAACTTGCATAACTTGAAGCAGCCAGATCTAAAGACCTTAAATACCTGTATACTACACAGTTAACCATCTTTATATATTAAACTATACATGTATATGTAATATAAATCTATATATGCAATATACATATACACTCAGTCAAATAGTGCACTCTTTTCTAAGAAAAAAGCAGGGGTTTGAGCTTGACCAGACCGAGAAAATATAACATATGACTTCCACAATATGATTTGCTCCATTTCAAAATAAGCAGCGTTTAACTCAAAATATGTCATTAACAGCAGTTTGCACTATCAACATAAAGCAACGTAAAGGTCAGACATTTCCACTGTGACTAGATAAACATGCCAGAAGTATGCTAGCTTGAATTTTAACTGAGGGAATTTTTAAGGCACTGTTCACATAAATACTTGTACTAGTGTACTTATATGAACTGAGCCATCTTAACTTTTTCTGTAATCATATAGACTTGTTGAAGTGTTGGCTGTAGACACTTATGCCATGCCCTTCACTGACAACTTTTCTCCAGCTGAGTCATAATAGGCTCAGTTATTACCAGCACAGAGGCAAATAATTCAGGCTCTTTGAATCTCCCTTTACAACCAAACTCTCCAAGTTGTTTTCTGAATAAACAGATAGTTTCTTCTGTGTTCTGTTTTCCACAGAGTTAGTGGCTGTGGCTGATGCTGCATGTTCAAAATCAGGAGTTTCCAGAGCTCAGTTTTTTTTGTGTACGTGATCACAACTTGCACTCTTCAAAATGATAATGAAGCCTCATTAGAGCAATTGGGCAGTTAAAGTAAAGGCATGCTGAATATAACCATTATTGATAGATTTTGGCCAGTCCCTTTCAGTGCCCTTCCGGTGTAAAGGACCTGATCTTCTAAATTTGCTTAGTGATTTTAGTTGAGCTTGCTTTCTTTAAATTGCTCTTAATCTCATCTTCTGTTTGTTAAGTTTTTGACAGTCTCGGTGTAAGTGCTTACAATGCTCTTGTCTATTGAAATATCTTCTGCCACAAGTTCTTATGACTCTGCATCTCTGTGGTCAGAGGCTAGTGGTTACAGCAGTGACAAAAGGTTCTCAATAAACCTGAGAAAGTGGCCACTTATCCCCTTGAGCCAACAGAGACCAAACTCCCAAAAGATTCTGTTTCAAGGAGTACTCTGTTTTCAGTTTGGGTCTCAGAATAGGTATTTTAGAACTGTCCTGTAATCCAATTGTGGATGGGAATCACAGCAGGAGGTTTACCTGCAGACCATGTATTTTCTGCTATTGAAGATGCATAAGCAATATATTCTCAGCTGCTATACAAATGTTCCAATAAAAAACCAGTAGCTCTCCACTCCTGCCTCTGAAGGACGCTCAAGGAGAGAGTGAGCTATTGCTGTAGTGTTAACTTGAATGGTTTGAGCAGAGGTAAGATAAAATTTGCTTAGCTGAAAAGCACTGTGCTAAATGATTAGTGGAGAGCTCTGCTTTTCACAAAATGAGTCCTGCAGTTTGTACATGCTCAGTTTACATAGAAAACTATGCATTTTCTAGCTGCTTGCCTCCAAATCAGATGAGATGTCAAATGAGGTTCCTCCTGCCTGAAATCTCAGTCAATGGAGATATGCACCAGGTGAGCACACTGAACAAGGGTAAGCAACTTTCCTCTCCCGATAAGCTGCATGTCAAATTTCTCAAGTGGCTGAGAGCCATCAGACTTGTGTCTTGGAGAGCCAATGAAGGGGAAGCAGTGGGTGAAGGAGATAATTGTGGCCTCTCACTGCAAAAACAGGAACACAGGGCATAGAACTGCATGACAGAGAAGCTTAGTCTCTGCCCTCTCTACTAACCCACTTCCTTCAACAGTCGCAATTTGGGACTGGCAGGGGAGTTACATGGTTGCTCAGCTTTGTTTCTGGCCATATGATTCAACCTCAGACTGAGAATGCACTTGAGCTGCTTGTGAACTGTACGCACTCAAAAGGCAGATCTTGACAATCCTTGCACTAACCTACGTCTGGGCTTATGAGACTCATAATGTAGGAGCCACTTCCGTGGAGACAAATTAAACTAACGCTCAGTGTGCTTGAAAATCCTCCCTAGTCCCTAGTGTATTCACTTTTCACTGCTCCAAAATTCGTGCTCTGTTTTTTCACTGCTCCTATTTTCATTGTTTTTAGAATTCTTCTCCTTACTGTATTTCTGTCTTTATGCTGATTATCAGTAATATACAGCTTTTGGCCTAAGCTTGATGAGTTGGATCTTGAGAATTTGGCTTGTTTGTTGAATATCTGTGACCCAGATGTTTTTTGGAGAAAATCTACTGATAAATGAGACACAACAAAAGTGTTAGAGATGATGGGTTGCTGTTATTATTTCAATCCAGTGTTAATGTGGAACATTATAGTAAAATCATAAATTTCCTCTGCTGACTTCTTGCAGATATAGTCAAGTGGGTTGCTGGAAGGATTTTTAATTAAGTACCCAACTCCTGGTCAAATTAGAACTGAAAAATCAAAAAGTTGATTTTTTTGTTTTGTTTTCTTTAATTGCTTACAAAGATTGAAGTATTTTGAAGTAACCAAAGTGCCAATGTTTTCTAATGGAGGAATTGAAGTGGACCCTGTGCCTTTCATAAATAACTCCAGAGGATTTACTTCAATCACAAATGAAACGTAACTAAAAGTAAGAAATGCTGCATACCCATAAGATCCAACCACAATGGAGTTAACAATGAATTGATTTTATGCTAAACTGTGTTACATCCCAAACCAGCAGCAGAATTCAAAACCACTTCTACAATGGGAAACATTAATGCAGCTGCCTGAATAGGATTTTTCCTTTCTCCGTGGTTGGAGTGCAGCATATGTTTCAAAAGACAGGGGCTCTACTTTCGCCAAACAAATTGTCATTTTGTTGGCAAGTTTGAAGGCCAGAAAAATCAATTAAGAAAGAAAGGCAAACAGGTCATGCAGTGGCAGCAGAATGGCCATCAGGACATACTGGAAGACAGTTGGCACAAATCACGTAGCAGCAGAGACGCACCGGGGGTAGCTCTTATGGTAGCCCTCGTCCCCTGACCCAGCCCCTCTCGTTTCCCATTCTGTTGAACAGAGTACTGTGAAACTACTGACTTCTCCATCCAGTGCGCTAAAATCCAAAGACTGCTGCATGTTTGACAGGTGTGTTGTTGCTAATCTTACAGATTTTAAAATAAAAATGAGAAAGCAAAAGATAATTGGTCAATTTGTAGCTGGGAGGTGGTACTTGTTTGAGATACATGCAGATTATGCTTTTCTCTACCAGTGCAAAAATCGTAGCAAATGATCTGAAAGAACTACTGGCACTGGGGTGAGGATGTGTGTGTGTGTGTGTGCACGTGGTGTGCCTGGTAGGGTTTTCTACCCCTTCTTGCAAAGCACGAGCCTTAATGAGTTCCAGGGGGACAGTGGCTTGTCAATCACAATATACTTTTCAAGTAATAGCCATCTCTGCCCCATCACAGAACCACAAGGCATGAAATAATTAGAAAGCCCAGAGTAACTGCTCTGTTTTACAAGAGCAAAATCCTTGTGTGGATCATTTACATAAACTTGTCACTTCCCATTACGATTCTAATGCAAGCTGGGTAATAATCATGGGACCAGGAGAGGGGAGGTCAAGGTATGATGCTCCTCCATGTTTGAAGCACAAGGTACGCATGTGCCCAGCTTTCCATCCCCCACTGAATTAATGTAAAGTATCTTTTATTTTCCATTAAATAAGAACTATTCATGCTGCTATGGTAGCAGACCATGTGCAGCCTCCTCTTCTTAAGAGAGAAAAAAGGCTTTTGCGTCAAGCCATTGTTAGGGGAGAATTCACTTTGAGGAGCATTTCAAAGCTGATCCGATTGGGGAAGGAATAATGTTAAATATTTGGTATGAAATATTTATAAGATGCACACACGAACATCTGACAAAGTAGCCTGTAATATATACATTCTCGTCTTTGACAATTTTAGCTCTCTCTCTCTGCATGAGAGGATGGAGAGAAGGTGTGCACATAGTGAGATCTGAGTATGTGTATAAATGCATCTAGACACACGCACACATATACACTCACACAGGCAGACACACTTGCGTACAAATGCCTGAATGGGTTGATGGGATTTAAGGCAATCTGCATCTGAATGCTGCTCTCCAAAGATAGTAGCAATAAGGTCTTGCTGAAGTCTGTTTTAATCATTGTGAACGAGAAAGCTCTGCACTAATGCCTATCGTGAGGGGCATCCGAGGAGTAATGGAGGTGATGGCTGCTGCTGTTGTTGCTGTTGTTTTCCAGCAACCATTTTGTTGGTGTTCTTCACAACTGCCATAGAGCACCATTTGCATTTCTGCCACAGGAAAACAAGCCTCTGCTTTTCACATGAATTGAGTTTCCCCGCATGCATCCCTGTTTCATTTTATTTAAAAAAATGAGTACAATTAAAGATGAGCAAAGAGCAGATTTGCTTGTAGGCAACCAGAATTGCAATTTTTTTGATGCTTTTAATCTCTTTTGGATTGGATAAAACAAGGCTTGCTTTTTTTTTTTTTTTCCAAGGGTCTGAGAGAGGTTTCAAAAAAATGGGATATCACCTCATTCTCAGTCCTTATGACAAGAGATAAAGAGAGAATGTAATGGCTCACTCCTTATGGCAGTCACAGTGAAATGCACGGGGATGGCATATATTAAGTAACCAGGATAAAGGAAACCATGTCATCTGCTTTCCTTGTAAGGGGATCTAATAGCTCTCTCTTGGAAACCTTATTTCCTCTTCTTTTTTTTCTTTTTTTTTTTTTTTTTGTCATCGTTTGTTTTGTGTTCTGGTTTGTGTTTTTTATTGGTCTCTTC
The DNA here is from genome assembly GCA_013400055.1 of Nycticryphes semicollaris. NCBI lineage: Eukaryota > Metazoa > Chordata > Aves > Charadriiformes > Rostratulidae > Nycticryphes > Nycticryphes semicollaris. The sequence goes on along the minus strand of VXBJ01007145.1, from coordinate 931,862 downwards.
TTTGCCTGCCCGACTTGTACCAGTTGTAGGCTGTTGTTATTCTTGGTGTAAATGCCTGCCTGGTTTAGGCAATAAACAGGTCTGAGCAAGACCTTTCTGTCTATCTATAGAGATCTTTTTTTACGCATTCAGTGCTATACACATATTAATTAATAGCAATGGTCTTGATGAACTAAAAGGTCATGTGTTTCTCTTCCTGTGGCTGAGGATTCACTCTCCCTTTAAAAATTGCTAGATCAAATGCTCCAGGCAGGCTCCACGCATTGTACAACGTGTTTTTATGTGAACAGGCAGCTCAATAGCAAGGCAGCATCGTTTGCCCTCATCTGCCAGCTTTTGTCTTTGAGTGGAAGTGTGGGGCCTGGTGAGAGGTAGGATATGAACTGTGTCCAGACTCTGTTCCTTATCTCTGAGATCACCAAGAGGGTGAGCATTGTTGATGGATTTAAATCAGCTTTTTCTCCCCTTGTGCACAACAAAAGTCTAAATCCCTTTTCAGGCCAGATTGCTCCATTTCGCTGCATGGGCTAGGCAGATTGGAAACATGTTTGTCACTCAGCTTTTCTCCCAACCTAATCAGTAGACACTGGGGTGGTGGGATTTCAGTGCTCAGTGTATCACCCTTTAATCTATGGAGTTGGCCTTTAAAAGCTGCTGCTGCTGCTATGTGTGAGCCTCTGCTGTCTTTCATTTCTGAAGACAGATATAAAAATAATGTTAACCACAAGCATAAGCAGAGGGTTTAGCAGGGATTTGAATCTAAAATGTGATACTTAACACTGGCCAGCTTGATTTGGTCCAGCAGAGCTGAACCCCTTATTCTGTTATAATAAAGTGTGTTGTATATGGAGAGGATTGCAGTGGGATTTACTGCCTCTGTGTTTTAGTTCTGCTGCTGAATGGGCCTAAATGGTGAATAACCATCGGCCACAGGGAGCTATGGTTGGAAAAAAGTGGCTCGGCAGACCTGTCTGCAGGTTTCAAAGGTCTCTCTGGTAACGCCACAAGCAAGCTCACCAGTGCTGAGGTCCGTAGCATGCTGACTTCATCTGTGCCTCATACAGCAGTCTTAAAGGGACAAATCATCACAGGAAGCAGTTGTGAAGAAGCAGGTTAGTTTTGGGGAATTTGCAGAGGTCAGCAGGATACTAAGAGGGAGAGTTAAGTGACAGGTGTGATGAAGGATGTTAAAAACTTTGAAAGAGTGTAGGCTCTTCAGGGCAGAGGCAGCAGCTCTGTTTACACACCAACAAGTCTGTATCTGCATCATGCACACGTGTACCCATTGTGCTAAGCACAGCCTGAACCAGATAGTGACTGAGGTCTCTAGATAAATACAAGATAACACCTTCCAGGAAAGTTGTATTTCATTGACTAGATGTGCAATAACATTGCTAATTTTTTCTGCCACCAAAATAACACTGTGATTAACCTCACATCCCCTTGAACCACATCTGTGCTATTCTGTGCTATTGAAAGGTACTGGTAACACACAGAATTGCATCTACCAGCCCCATATAATGTCCCATATAGCCCATGAGAAGCTGAGGTATAGAAGGAATGTGGAACTGGGCACTTGGGAAGCAAGGGTGGTTCAAAAATTCAGCACAAATGTTCAAACTTAACACTTTGTTGTGAGGAGGGGCTGTCTGAAATCAAACAGTTTTTCAGGAACCCAGTGAGTTCACTGACAGATGGGGGGGGGAGGAAGGTTTGCTGCTTCTCCTGCCAGTCTGTCATTCCAGTCTCCCAAAAGCCTGCCCCAAGGGGTGTCATGTCCCTGTCTGAAGATCTGACCTTCCTGAAAGGAAAGGAAACTCTAATTTTTTTCCTCTTTTCATCATTTAACATAAAAAAGAGTTTTAAATGAAAGTTCCATTTTCAACAAGCTCAAGTTCTTTCTTTTTAGTGGTCACAAACTATGGCCAATTGTTTTCTTTAAGTGCTGAGTAACTCTTTTTAGTTTTGGCTACCCAAGGACAACAGGAAAAATATGTCTTCTTTCAGAAACTCTCTTTTGTTTTTGGGAAAGAACAAATTTTTCAAGACTTTCCAGATTCTCTCTACTCCTAAAAAAACTGGAGGACTATAAAGCAGGCCATAAAAAGGCAAGTTTTCCCATGTGCCAGTCCTGGTACTGATTGTCCCAGCCCCTATTCCTGCCTGGATTAACTGAGCACGTTTTCAGCAACTTTCAGTATCCAAGTCCAAAAGTTCTAATGAGGAGAACATTGTCAATACCTATGGCAAGAGCCTTTGGCCTGTTTATGAATAAACAACGTTCTTTTTGAAGATGCCATTCCAGTGGGTGAATCTGAAGTGAGGGCTGAGGCTTTTAGTGTCTTGCTGGATTGGTCAGTAACAGAGAATAATGGAGGGAGATCCTAGGGTAGGGTCTTTGAACAGCAGGAGCAGATGAGTGGCCATGATAAAGATGCTAAAAATAAAAGACAAAATGTCAAGGGGTAAGCCATAGCTCTCAAAAAAAGACACTTAATTTTTTTCAAACATGATAGTTGAAATCCTGGGCACAGTACACTTAACATACAGGTCCATCTGTCTGGTGGGACAGGGGTTTAACCCAGTTCCCTTGTGAACCACTTGCAAGCAATCCATTTGAGGACTGTACAGTAGTAAGATACTGGTTCCAGCAGTGGGGAAGCAGGGAAAACAGGTGGTCTTCTAGCTGATCTCTCTCTTTTAAACCAAACTCTGTACGCGTACATGTATATACATATATATATTTTTAGCCAATTTAATTAAACAAAATTCCTTACAAGCTGAGACTGCACAAGACAAGATTCAATCAAGAACTGCTTTTTTTCAATTCCCATGTTCAAACAGAAGTCCTTTAGAAAGGAAGGCTGGATATTCTACACAGAAAAATGTTGGATTTTTGAACAGATCGTTTATGGAAGGGTTTAGATAAATCATCTCATTGATTAACAAAGATTTGGGCTGTGTCTGTGTGAATCATTGATATTACAGGTTGGATTGACAACTAAATGGGAAAAACTAGAGAAGAAATTCAGCTTAATTTTTTTTTTTTTGTGTTAAAACCTTTTGAAAGTTTTAACAAAAGTTTAACTTCAGCCGAGTAAAAAATGATTTTTTATTTTTTATTTTGCACTACGATGTGAATGGATCAGTGTCAAGTGTAATGTTTTGTAATGTATACTTTTAGGGAGAGGAAATGACAAAGTAGATGCAATCCCTTTCATCCAAGAACTCGGTGATTAGGGTACTTATTCTGTATGTGGGAGGCCAGGATTACATTCCTTCCTCACCTTGAGGACATTTGAATCAATATCACTCAGATATTAGGGCTTTATTTAGGTGGAGGAGAGTGAGGTTCTTAACACCTTTTGTTCTATTTTTATTGGGAAAATATTTTGAATATTTTGGAGACCATGGAGAGAATAATTTTGTGGCTTAGTACACTCACCTAGGAGAAATGAGATCTCTGCTCCAGGCTGCATTACACTGACTGCTTAATTTAAGAGTGTAAATGTCTCCTGGAGCAGGGACTGCAATCCTTTTCTGCTTCCCCCATAACTCGTCTAACTTTTTAGTGATGAAGTTATTTTGCACATTGAGTCCTAATGAAAGATTTATTCTAAGTAAAATATAACAGATTGAGCAGAAGAGACTGAGACAGTCTGACCCCAGGCAGACATCCGGGCAGGTAGCTTAATACCTGGCAGACACTGGCTCATACGCTGTCCAGGCAAAGGTAGAGATGGGACCCAGCTCTGCCACAGCCCAGCCTAGTGCCTGAGTGACAGCTCTCCAGCTACTCTGGAAGACTTATAAATCTAGCAAAAATTTTATTTTCTTTCTCTTTTGTTTTAGTTTTCTTTTTTTTTCTTCCCCTCTCCCCCCCACCACACCCCCTTCCCGCAGACAAAGCTAAAAATATTGGCTTGATGTTAAAAATAGCTACAGGAATATAAGAAACCACAGTTTGCAAAAGGCCTTTTGCCCGGTTGTTTTCATGACATCCTAGTCACAACTACAACTTGAAAAAAATAACTTATAGTTACCCTGATTACTCAGTTGGTTCTATACTTGAAAAAGGAAAACTGAACTTTAGTAAGACTGTAGGTGCTCTTGTCAAATCAGACAGTATACTGAAGAATATTTGGACTATGAATACAGAAGACAAAAGGTAAATGAGCTTTCCAATTACAGGAGCACTTTTTCCTTTATTTCCCTTGTTTCTTATTTCTGGGGCTGAATCCTGGGGCAGAGCTACAAGAGGCAGTGCAAGTAGCATGATATTAGCAATAGAAACATATTTAATCAAAGAAAAATATCTCAAAGACAATACCAATAGACTGGGGCAGTTTCTTTCCATACAGGGACTGAAGGGAAGGAGAAAAAACCACCCAAATTGTGGTAAGGGCAATTCTGTGTAGTCAAAATGAATTACCTAGATGAGAAGGACATTTCACAATTTTGTGTTTTATTCCTTGTCTTGCCTTCTTACTCTCTTCGAATGAAAAACACAGAGTCAGATTAATTTTATCACTTTTCCCCTGCTTTTGCACTGTAAGACTTTCTTCTGCTCTCATGTTAATGCTTACCCTACTTTCTTCTCGACGCATAGGTCCTTTCCAGATTCACTGCCATCAAAAGATTCCCCAGCTGAGAAGGATGCCAAAATAAACTGCTTGAGGTCCCACCTCCCAAGACTCTCAGGAATCCCAGCAGAGACTGATGAGTTAGATTTGGCACCCATTTTGTATTTTAAATATATTATTTTTCCCCTCTAGGTCATGGATATTTAGACAGATGTGTTTTAGAGATTTGCAAAAATTAAGGGAATGACAAGGTTGGCTTTGTGTTTTCTAACTGACCAAAAAAAAGAGTTATTGCCACAGCAAGCAAGCAAGACATCAGGGCCCAGCTGTTCTAGGCTGTGATGGAGTTTGTTTTGTTCTTTCTGTTAGTAACAGACTCCATTGAGCTGAGGTGTTAAGACCCTTATGGCCTGAATTCTTGTCAGTGTCATTCCTTTATAACAATACTTTGTACTTTTGTATTGCCTGAGATGGTAAAGCATTTCCTTGGGCCTTGTGAGAGACTAAGCTGGGCATCTGATACCACCTGTGACAATGCCACTTGTAATGGCTACACCTCCACCTCTATGCTTCTGCTGGAAGCAAAGTTCTTTTCCTAAGTAGAGGAGTGACTTATCGTTGTGGCTGCCAGAGAAGAGCCTTTTAATTGAAGTGTTACACCTGAATGACTGTTATCCCTGCAGGAAAAATACAGAAAAAAACCCGCTCATTGGACCAAAAAATAACTAATGAGGCTGTCTACTGAGGAGCAGCAAGAAAGGCATTTCACCTTGTCTTGTTTGGTTTGGCAGAGCTGGTGCGCTCATAGGAGATGAAGCTGCTACAACTTGCCTCCTCTGCTCCCCGAGCTGCGCAGCCTCCGCTGCCAAAAGCACTCTTCCACTGCAGCGTGCGCAGCAGGTGAGTGTCTGCCAAACGACAAAACACGAACCTCCTAACAAGCAGCTGAAGGTAGGGTGGGGATTCCAGATAGAGACAAATCTTATGTCCCTCAGGAGATCTGCAGCAAGCCAATCAGTATAAGAAGCATTTCACTGCTAATTAAGTCTTGATCCTTTGGCTTCACTTAAAACAGTTTGAGAGTATATCAAGTTTGAGAGCAGGTGCTGACTAGCTTGAAAGTGCTGGTCCATCAAATCAGGTAAGGGTTTTATATTCATAAACTCCCCTAAAAGGGAGACTGTAACATGCTAGGTGATAGATATACCCAGACTCTTTCAAGTATAATACATTATTGACAGAGTTATAATGCTTCTGTGTTTCTTTTATTCCCCCAAACGCTTGCAAAATTCCCCTCTACTCTGAAAGAGCCTCCTCTGTCTCATGTTCTGTCCTCTTCATTTGTCTGTATGGAATGAATGCCGAAGGAGGCATAGCCAGGTGCAGCTCGGAAATCCCAGGAGTAGTTACTTCTCTTCTTCCTGCCTTGGTTTGGAATCCAAATCCAAACAGCAAAGTCTGATTTTAGAGGAGCTGCCATCTCTGTTCCATTGTCTTCAAAACTTTCAAAGATTAAAAGCAAAAGAAGGTTAGATGTGTTGAACATCTTCTCCCCAGGTACCAGAATATTTAAAGGAGTGGTCACCTTTTTTGAGTAGCTCTTTGGTTTTCTTGACTGACCAGAATGAAGAAAAGACCAGGAAATACGCAAGTGAAAAATAACTAGCTGCGTACACAGTTGGGAACTGAGTTAGAGAGGTCATTAAAAATTTGGGTTATATTTTTATGCATCTGAAAAACTTCTTTCTTAATGATCTGTATGCTACAGAAAACAACAAAGCAGGTTAGAATAAATAAAAAGCTGTACCATGCCTCCCTACTGATATGGCTGCCTGAGAACAGAGTGCAGAATGGTACATACTTACATCAGCTTGCAGTATGACCATCTCCAACTGCTCCCCATCATAAGTTGCCTTAAAATCATGGTTGAAAGGTAATTTTTTCTTGTAATTTGCTCTCTGAAGTTCAGATCTCTAAAGCTCTCTTAAAAAAACAATACCTTTCCAGTGTCATAGTACTGCATTCATGGAGCCAAAAAGATTCTGCACCTACTTCATTTGAATTTAAAGGATATTTAAAAGACATTTTTTAAAAAAACATAAAAACCAAAAAATAACCATTTGCAAGTACAGCAGTCATTCTTTTACTATTCCTTGTTGTATTGTCAGTGTTCTGGAACTGAGTAAGCACTCTTTAAAATTTCTAGTATACCTTCAAACTTCTGCTGCTCATACTGAGAATCAGAACCTGCTAGTGTACTGTCGATCAGTGCTGCTAGATGGGTTTTCTTCATCATACTAAGGTTTTAAGTAAGTTCTTCCCTCAAGAGTTGTGGGTAGTGGTATAGTTACCAGCTTGCTTCCAGCCTTGTAGAATTTGACACGTAACCAACAGTTGGAAATTTCTTTGGAAAGATAAAAGAAGCAGCATAGGGATGTTTTCTTCCCCGATATCTTGCCTTGTCATGAGAAATCTTTTCATGGCTTTCTCTGTCTCTCTTACTGCTATGTAGTGCCCTTCTGTGGCTTGAGGTGTGTGGTGCTCCCAGTGTTTTATGAAGTTTTTCACAATACAGGCTCCTGAACAGTTAACAGGAGGCTAGGAGGCCAGCTGCTGTCTAAATTAATAGCTTTGTATGGATGTAATTGGAGGCAAAATGCCACCCTTCAAGAGATAAAGAAACTTAATCCAATGTGCCTTGTACTCTGCAGCAGATTTGTGTTCTTCAGGCTCCACTAGTAATGTGTCATTCACCCAAATCACTTATGCTGATTTTTCTAATGAGGAGTCTTGGTGCTTGTGCTGCAATCATAGTTCTTTACTACCTGAATACAGAAATCTTCCTAACTTGACAGAAATAGTGAAAAGATTTCATTTTGTTATCGACTGATCTGCTATAAATCATCCATTAATCAGTTATGACAGCTGTGCCTGCTGAAGAGTAATTTACTGAGTTTAAACGTCATAAGTAAACAGAATTGCCCAGTATGTTGAATGGAGGAGAAGTATAGTGCAACAGCAATTACAAAATTGGGGTGCATACCAAGACCATCCCTATTTAAATCCCCAAAAACATAACATCAGTGCAGGTCCATTGTTATTTAGTATCTGTGATATAAAACTGTGTGATTTCCTGAATAAATTGGGCCTAAATAATTTGCAAGGTGAAGGACCTGTAGAAGACTTCTGAGAACCTCTTCCTTCTGGACCACAACACTATAGGCCCAATGTAGTTGAGTGAATTAGCCTGTTGTTTTCAGCAGGGGAAGAATAAAAGGGGCTTAGTAATTTAAGCAGAACATCAAACAACACCAGGACAGTTTGAGGGGTTATACCTTTAATTTGCCCTTAATTTGGAGCACTGGATGATTGTTAATTAAGTGAGCCCAGAAGCAGAAGGAAATAAGAACATATGGTTGTGGGTCCCCAGTTAAAATGCATTCATGATGCCAGATCTTCATCCTGCTGTAGTCCTTTTGTGCTCCAGCAGTGAGGATGAAGGATGCTTAACATTGGTCTCCATGGGTTTGGTTTTGGAGTAGAAGGACTTGAGCATGAGGCTACTGTTGGGGAATCTGTGCATTCAAACCCAGCTCTTCTAAGGTAGGGCTGCAGAGTGTCATTGCCCCCTTTCCTGAAGCCCTTTTGCAAGATGAAGCTAGCAGGAGAGGTCACAGAGCCAGAGAAAGGCTTGGTGCCAACTTGTAGAAACATAAAATGCGTGTGGGTTAGGAGATCTAAACCTCATACAGAACAACTGAAACATGGAAAGTGATCTGGCAAGCCCCACAAAGGCATTTCTGAACATGGTCAGGCAGTCCAATGTGCCCTTTCAGCACTGCCACCGTACAACCAGTCATCTGTAGTGCCTTGCACTATTTCTTTCTGGTTGCCAGGATCTAATTTAAATTAGTGAGGTTAAGTTCTAATGTGAAAGGAGTGAGAAAAAGGCAAAAAGTGTGTTCAATCATTTTTTTCTTTTCCTCTGCTCTGCATTTGGCAGAGCTGAGTTGAAATGATGAACTGGTGCAACTGACTCTATTGCTTTCTGAAGTAGCCATGTAGTGCATGGGTCAAAGTTTTGGCATGTCTAAAATTGACCAATTTTGCATGTCTAAAATTGACTTATTGAGCCAAAACTGCAGTCACACCGAGTGGCTTGGCCAGTGCTGTGTCATATATTGGCAGCAGAAATAAAGTGTAAGGCCCTTATGCTCACATGTCCCTTGATTATAAAACCATTCTTGCTTGAATTCACTGAATTATCTTCTATATTAAGTTCTCCTGCAGGAGTCTGAAAATAAACTATGCATCTACATTAGTATTAGAGGCCACTCTATCTTTCCCAGCTGATACTGCTTGTGGCTTTTGATGATGATCAGGGCTTAGAAGGTGGAAGAATTGTGAGATAATCGTGAAGTACCAAGAAATAATATTTAAACTGCTCTTGTTCTTATTCCACAAAAGATTTAAAACCTTGTTTGAAGCTGGCATGCTGGAGAAAGCACCCTAAAATCAGCTTGGCTCTTCCTCACCTTAATTGCAGTCCTTTCCTTGAAAGAGAAGAAAAACCTGCATGTTGATGTACCCCTCAATTTTTGGAGGAGAAACGTTAAAGCAGTCAGCGCTCTCCTCACCTCTGTCTTCCAGCCTCTCTCCGGGATGGATATGCAGCACGTCCAAGATATGGCAAATGTCCAGTTGCTTGAGAGGCCACGTCTCCATATTTGAGCTTGGAGCTACCAGCTGGCAGTGGCAGCAGCCCTGTGCTGTCCGGGTGGTTACAACCAGAGGCTTTGAAGTTCTGCCCTTCAGCTATCTCCTGTTGCACGCAGCTTGCGATACATGAGTCTGTGTCCTGCAGCTGTCACCATTTAAGTCAGCAGGCATTTGAAGCAATGCTGGCCACCCCGGGGGAAGGGGCAAGAGTTGAGCAAAGTGTTCATCTTCAATTAAACCATTGGAATGCCAGTGCAGAGTCTGATTCCCTGCCACTTTCTCCTCTAAAACCAGTGTAATGGCTGAGCTCTTGAATAGGAAAAAACAGAGGCAGCTGCCAAAGTCTGCTGGTTAGTATGGGTTTGAACCAAAGGGGAAAATCACTAATGTAAGAGAGACAAGCTGGTTTTTATTTGGTGATTTCAGTAAGCTCCAGCTCCACCTTAGCCTGCTGACTTCAGTTTGAAACTTTGCTGGTGAATATGTTAGAGGAAGTCAATATGATAATATCCAGGCAGCTAATCCAACAGAAGGGTTTTAAAACATTTGCTTGCAGTGAGCCAAATTCATCTCCCTTGTAAATGCAATTCCTACTAAAGCCAGTTCTGAAACTGCTGCTGGAGACAGGTTGAAGCCAGCAGTTCAGATCTTTGTCTTGCACTGCACTATCTGGGTTGTCTTCACCAGGAAAGTCTTCATCATGCAAAAAAACATAAGTAAGAGGAAAATATGACCCACCTGGCTGTGCACCCATTTAGTTTTGGGCTGACTTTGCTCAAGTATCTCTTTTTTGTCTTCCTTGCATATAGAGTATGCCTGCCCATTTTGAGCCACAACAAAAGCAGTAACAACAGACTTTGACACCTGTGTTTCCTCCAGCTGTGAGTCTCATCTTTTTTCTGCAAACCACTCTATCTGCTTCAGAATGTGGCGCCAGTTCCCAGAATTACAAACCCTGCTCTGCAACAAATGGTCTCTTCCTTTGCTTTATCTGTACAAGTGTGTGCTTCTTGGTCTTATTTGACTGTTTCTATGAACTTTACGTACCCCCAACTTATGGAGTGAGGTTGATACAAATTGCATAACAAAACAATTCATAGTGCAGGCTCACATGTTTAAATCTATGGTTATGTTCTTAAGGATCTGACTTTTTCTCTCCCTTACCAGCTGTCCTCCAGTAGTGACTAGTGCTGATAACAGCCCTGCTCAGAAAGCAAATGGCAGAAAGAAAATTACTTCTTAAAAAAAAAAAAAAAAGGTAGGGGGGAAGGGATGAAGAAACAAAAAGGAAAAGAGGGTCAGAAAAAGTTATTCTGAAATGCAAGCTGTTCTATAACCTGCATAACTGGACTGGCAATCTTTGATAAACCTTTGGAACCACTGCCACTGATACGACTGTAAAATGTTGTCATCATTCACAGCAGAAGAGCAGCACAGGAATTTATGGTATGATAGTTGTCTGTCTTGTGGTGCATCTGTATACACCATGTGCTGCCGCACTTGGCAGACCAGGAGATTACGTAAAAAAAAAAATCTTGGAAAGTCTGCTGTCTTTGTTTAATATATCAGAAATGCTACTCTTTCATAACCACAGCAGCAGCTTTGCATTAGAATTTTTAATACAGGGTAGGGAATATACCCAGGGCAAATTAAAGCTTTCCCGCTCGCATTTCATGAACTTTCAAAAGGACACTGGAGATAGAAGCGAAAAGATATAGTGGGCAGTAGCACAGAGTAACTTCTGACCTGCACCTTACTCTGTAAAAATTCCTTTACAAGAAAAGTAGACAACCTGAATAAAATCACATCATATGGGCTTTTCCTGCTGTATTGCAGGAGGGAAAAGTAGTACAGGTAGAAGAAAAATCATTGCAGCTCTCCAGAGGTTGTAGCCAGGAAACCAGGAATGCGTGATGTAGTAGAAACCTCTTGGATAGCTTTGAAAATCTTACCCTTAGTTTCCAACACTGCACCAAATTTAGGTCAGCCTGATCCACCTGCTTCCTCTCAATGGGTCTAAGCGAGGAATTGTGTCTGGGTAGACACGTCTCCCAACCTAGATAAATAATTACATTCATTTATTATAATTTAATTAAAAGAGGAATAATTTTGCATCATAAATTAGTTGTCAGTATTTTTATTTTTTTTAGTGTTCGCATTTAAGTCAGCTGTAAAGATCAAATAGACTTGTTCATTTCCCTCTTTGCTTGTAGTTGTTTTTCAGTTCACTTCCTGTTTGAGTTTTTATGCACACTATGTTTTGCTTTTTATTTAAACTCTACTGTATGTTTTGAACAATATTATTTAAACCGTGTCTAATCCTGCAAGTTTCTTCTGTCCAATTTGTGGTCTGCTGAGCTTTCTTGTCTCTCATAATTATTTGGAGCTTTTAGCATGCATTGATAACTCCACATGTGCAAAAGGGTTCACTCTTCTGGTTAGGATTTTTTCATTTGGGAGTTTTCTGATCCATAGTACACCATTTTATAGCTCTAAAACCCAATTTATAAATATGAACAGATAGCAGGTGATTAAATTTGGAGAACCGCTACATCATTGTTTTGGGAATTAATAGGCAGCCTGGGACTCATTTAACATAGTCCTTAAAAGCCTTTGTTCCTAGCAAATAAAAAAGAGTGATCCTGCTTCAAATAACTTTTCAGTCTGCTCTCAGCCATTCCTTTCCAAACTCTGCAAGTATACTTAGATTACCCTGGCGTATCTGTGCATAGATAATAAAAGTGTCATTTCTAACCTGGCCGCATCTTCTAGTTCCTTTATATTACTTTGCTATATAAAGTGCAGAACACATACCAAGCTCAAAAACCTACTTGTTAATGCCTCATGATTTATATGTGACTCTGTATTAGGTGGTTCTTCTCCCAACTAACAATAAGAATTAACTCATCAAAAGATATCAAGAGAAAGTTATTTGCATAATGGGTGCATCAGGTAAGCTTGTACTTGTAGAAAAAAGTATTAGCTCATGTATTTTGATAAACACAGTAAAACCATTATCTCATTACACCCAGTCTCAGAGATCCTACACAACATCATGTACTCTGTGACAGTGTTGCACATACTTTATAAAGTTCCTCATAAACTACTTACTTCCTCTTACTTTAGTTATTTCACAGCCTGAAAAATACTAATGTCTTCATATAAAATCTCATGTAACATGATCAGGAAAATATTTAGAGTTCTGGGGTTTTTTTTGAACCTCTTGAATTAGAATGTTATTTTCTTTCCACAGACCTCTGCACCAGAATAATGCAAATACACACAAAGAGTCTCCCTGCTTTATAGGTGTTGAAAACGATTTTTACAGAAGTGTATGAGTTTTCATCTCACTTGAATTTTGTAGGACTTTTCTCTAAGGATAGAATGTCTGTAAAATATTATGTTACCAAAAAAGGGGATTTTCTGCTTGAACTGTTTTCTGTCAGAGCTAGTTCAGATAGATTGGGCAATAAAACTATCTATTGTAAATTATTCTTTTTGCATATGTTTCTCTGACTCCTCAGCTGGTCTGGCCCATCTCTAATGGGCAACGGCATTGAGAGCTCTGCACTTGCCTCTGGGTCTGTCATGAGGCTTGGCTGGAGCTGGACCTTCTGAGAATTGGCACAGCACACTTTCACACGCTGCAAAAATAATTTCTTGTGCTAATCCCTCATGGCATTTACATATTACACAAGACCCTCTTTATAGAAGAAAAACCTAACATTTTCCCATGACCATAGTTAATGTACTGTAAATCTGTGAACTGTTGGATCTGTGAGCCACATCTCAGGATACTTTGTCCTCCAGAAAAAGACTTGATACAGCAGTATGCTCTGTATCAGGAAGAAAAGCTCTGGTGTGGTTAAAGCGTTAGTTCTCTGCTTGAGAGGTCTGAGTTATAATTTATGCTCATCTACTGACTGCTGTGTGACTAGTTGTTTGGGCACTACATAAACACAAGTCCAAAGTAGGTGCTCTTGTATTAGACACAAAATTCAAGGGCTTAAGAGCACCTAGCTGGCTTGGTCTAAAGTTCATAAATACCTTCTAAGATTATAACTACCCTCTATTGAGGTGGTTATAACCAGGTGCACAGGAAAGACTGAAAATAAAGAAAGGAATATGCTTCCTCCAATTACTGTCCCAATTTCAATCATTTCATAAACGTAGTATGTGGGATTTTTCTATTCAATAGCCCTAAATGTCTGTCTCTTCAAGGTTCTTGTAGGTTCTTCTCTTCAGGTCTGTTCCCTGCCAGCCCATGCAAACTTTTTCCACCCCTACTAACCTTTTGCAAAGAGTTCTGTAGCAAGCAGAACTGTCTAATTTTTCCTGAGCCTTGCTCTTGCAGGTTTCATTTGGTGTCCCTTGTCTCTCATACTGGAAGATGCACTGTGCAGTTAATTTTTGTCTGTCTTTTTGAAGACAGTCTTTCATTTGCTAATCTCTGCCTTGTATCATGTGTCCAGGTTGTCTCTTTTCCAGGCTGACGTGTCTCAGAGCTCTCAACTGTTCCTTCAGTTTCATATGGTGGTGGCTTCAATGCTATTTTGCTAGTGGGGATCTTGACTGAAGATTTTGCATCAAACTGGTGTCTTTTTTGTGCACATGTGTAGATATTTAAGTTTATATACTAAAAGTCCAATGAAGGTTTGAGAAGAGTACTCTACAAAACAAGAATAGTATTGGATATTTATTCTGAAGCTCATATTAACAAGATGAGATTATTTAATTGTTATTCATTGGAAAACAGGAAAAAAGTAACCGTTGTCTTGTAAAGGACCTTGTGACTTTCTACTGCAAGTCCTCTTTTTTTCACCTGAATGGCTATGTGCCCATTTCTGTGGAAGCTGGAGCTCCAAAAAAATGCCCACTGAGGGGCTGCTGTGCAACCAAACAAATGTCCAAGAACTGTCATGCATTTGTTGAACTTTTGTTACAACATAAATGATCTATTTTGAGGAGAAGGACGGCTCAGCCTCACTGCTGTGCAATAACTTCTCACTGCTTACCTCACAATTGTCACAGGTCATGTGGGTATCAGACCTTCTAACTTTCTCCTGTGTGCTGTCATCATCATGTCTGTATCTATGACCTTGGGGATAGCTGGGCAAGTGCCCACTGAAGGCTTTTGTGCAAGATGGAGTAAACTTGCGATGCTGTACTTGGTACCAGCACTTGCATGTTTGTGCCTTGTGTCAAAGGCAAGCAAAACTCAGGGAAAAAAAAAAAAAAAGTAAAGGCTCTGAAGGTCTGGTTTCTTTCCCACTGATCCCAATTTACAAGCCGCCCTGATTTGTCACTTGAGCTCATTCTTGTTACCCTTGTCTGAGCTGTTGCAACGAGTGTCCAGGACAGGGCACCTGAAGTGTGAGAAAACCATGGTTTTATGATGGTACACATAATGACATAATGGTGCTCTTTACTAGGAACGGTGGCAATTCATGATAAGGAAGGAGTTGCTGTTTCCTTTATCTCCACCTGCTCCAGCAGTGCTTTTTCTTTTTTTTTTTTAATTTCTTCTTTCTCAGAAACAAATTACCAATATATTAGTTGCTTATTCAGGAGTGCAGCCATGCTGAAATCCTGTCTTCTTTTTACCTTTGCACAAATGGAATGAATAACTGTGTGTTTTCTGCACAAGATGGTAGATGCATAAATTACTAGGTGCTTAAATATTTTGTTAACAAGGCACTAGATGAGCATAAAAGCTAGTGAAATTATTTTATTTGTCTCTTTTTGCTTAAGCTCTCATGTTTTATCTTTGTTCCTACTTGTGCACCGAGATTTGTGTACCTATAGGCTGCCTAAACCTGATGTGGTGATGAATATAAATAAGGACCTATCAGACAGATTAATGCTTCTCATCTACTTTGGTGACAAATTTCTGACCTTAGCTCAAACCAGCTTTACTGTCCGTCAAAAAACTGGCTTTGCTTGAAATGTAGATGAAGAACATTGGTACAGCCCAGTCTTATGACTCCGATGGAGAGGCAATAAAGCTCCAGCAGAGAAACACTAGCAAAGTAAAGAAGGGATAATTAACGATGCATGCATTTGTCCACATCCCTGGTCACTGCTAAAATTTTAATGGTTCACCTCCGCACCAATGCTCAGAGTTGCTGTAGAAGTAACACAGGCTTTCACAGCAATGTTCCTGTGCTCCCTGTTCGTGGCAATCCTCATCTTAGGAGCCTTGAGCAGAAAAGCATCAAAACAGTGAGATGCTGGCTTTGACTGATCCTTCGGAGCTGCTTTTGATCAAACACAATTTTAAACCTACAGCCAGGAGTCTTTTTCAAAAAACAGAGATCTCTCTTGGAAGTAAAGATCATCTGTACTAAACTAGAGATCTGTCTTCTAGCAAAAAAAAAAAGATTCTCCCCTCTGCATTTTACCCCTCCCCTGAAATCTTATCCTTAGTCAGAGTAGGAATCTGTTTCAGCTAAGGAGCACAACCTTTCACGATACTCAGCTGAAAGTGTGTAAAAATACATGCCTCTGTGCTTTTTATCTCCTTCTGCTTCAGTTTAACAATAACCCAGCATATGACACCCTTAGTTGGCAGACTGCTTACAAGAAGTCTGTCATTTCTATTGCTGATGTATCTCTTGCTTTTTACTCCTCCAGACTGCGCAGCACATTTAATTAAATTTTGAAACTTCAGTATGAAGTTTAAGAAAAAATAAAGATAATGTTCATGGTGAGAAAAAAGAATTCTTTTAAAGTCAGCTTCATTAACTATTGGGCTATTAGAGTGAGGGTCACTTTGCCCAGACTGAAATAACTGGATCTCCCTAATTGCATTTTATTGGAATTATTTCTTTTTTTCAAACATGTTATGCTTGTTAGTGATTTAATATGACTGGAAGCACAAATTAATTATACCTGGCAGCTAATTGTAGGAAAGCTATGATGATCAATGTTTATGCTGGGGTTTTTTAATGTCTACCTTTCGTTTACATACTTGAAACAGTTCTCTCCCAATCATGAATAAATATTTGCTGCTTAAATGTTCCCATGCAAATTGGATTAATTTTAGCATATTCATGGAAGAAGGACATCACTGCCTACGCTCAATATTAAGCTAGCTGAACAAGCAAAGGTTGGGATTTTTTTTTACCTTCTTAAGTAGTGAATGAACTAGACAGACAGAAAATTCAGCACAAGTTTGCTTATCCCAAATGGTTTGGGGGCGTTCAGGGTATTTGGAGAGATGGAGGTAAAGGCAATCAAAGATTTGACTGGGAAAGTGACTCTTCCTGGGGCCCTAACCTTGAAGAATTTAAGTTAAGCACTGTTCAGCTAAATGGGATGGTAATTGGATAAACAGGGTGGCAAATGTTTGGGATTGGATATGGACAGAATTCAGCACATGCCTATATGTTTTTCTCTTTATATTTATAGCATCTCATGCAGCCTTCATATCCTCTCTGACACCACTCAACTGCATCACATCCTATGGTGTCAGACTCTTCTTTCTTTCCATTTCATTAGCTACCATTTCAGGTGTGGTACAAGGAGATGTTCCCATTAGGCTGTCAGTACAGGGTGGGCTACCTTTTCTCCATGTCACCAGCATATCATGTCATGCTCAGCCCCTGCACACTGAATCTTTGCATGTGGGCAGCTGATCCTGTAGGATGCTGACTCTCCACTTGTAGGGAAGTGGTAGCTTTTTCACAGTGCTATGTCCCGATGGTGCCCTCTGAGTCGCATCCTTTTCAGGCGATTGTTCCTCTTTTCCCAGTTCTCCTAACAATAGGGGCGAGTCATCTCTTACTGGAAACTGTGCAGTTGAGAAATCCTCGCCTCTGTATTTGTCAGCTGAACTGAATTGTGGAACAAGCCTTGAGGTAGAAAGTTCTTTTAGTCAGAGATGTGACTCTTGGATTTTTTTGGCAGATTTATCAGTTGTAGGAATGCAGTTTGTTTTGAAATGGCAAGCTGCTG
This sequence comes from Nycticryphes semicollaris, assembly GCA_013400055.1. Taxonomy (NCBI): domain Eukaryota; kingdom Metazoa; phylum Chordata; class Aves; order Charadriiformes; family Rostratulidae; genus Nycticryphes; species Nycticryphes semicollaris. The sequence goes on along the minus strand of VXBJ01007145.1, from coordinate 914,604 downwards.
AGGGCTTGTGCCTAGTTCTTGTGCCATAATATAGTATGAGGAGCAAGCTGGAGACAAAGGAATGGGGGTCAGGCAATGCTATAGCGTGAGAGCCAGTAGCCAGCTCTGGAAGTTCTGTACTGTGGAGGCTCTTATTATTTACAGAGCAGGCTGTTTAACTGGGAAAGCATCATCATGCAACAATGTTTGGGTGTTCAGCACTTAGACGGGGCAGTGTGCATAGGAATTTTGAGGGACTAACTCTGGGCATCAGGGACTGGAAAACTCAGACAGGATACTGAAATCATCTGGGGAAAATACAGGGATTTTGTATCATCATTCAGACTTACTTTTTCAATGGGTAAAGCAGGTGGATACAAGTTGTATTTACTTGCTTCCTCATCACTTAGAGGATACAAGACCTCTAGGCCAATGGAAGAAAAGGAAGAAACCGATTCAGGTTTTGCTTTTGAGTGCCTTAGACTTGATCATTGGCACTACAAGATAAATAATAACATGCACAGAAGTTCGTCTCTCCTCCTCCCACTGCAGTGGGTTTTTCTGGAGGTCCTAGAGGATAGGAAGATACAGCCTGAATGATGTTGTAAAGCTCAGCAATGAAACAAAGTCACCATATTGTATCTTCCAGCCTCCTCAAGCACCAGAACAACAAATCTGACACCTCTCTGTGAGCACATGCATGTGTACATGATCTGTGCCTGTACAGCTTCTCCAGTGTGTCCAGTGTCACTCTGCATGCACTACAGGACTTGAGTGCCTCCTGTGATGTCTGTCTGTCCTTCTGAACTGGACAGACACTTGTGTGATATGAAGTAGATTTTTGCATGGTTGGTGGCTGTTTGTCTGAGATTTCCAGGTGTTCCAGCCGCTAATCGTCTAGAAATCTGGTGGAGCCCAAAGCAGTTGAATTGCCAAGCTTGAAATGTCTTTTACATGTCTGATTAATGTAGTGTGCGTGTAAAATGTCTTCCTGTGCAAAGAGGACCAGGAAAGAAAAGTGCAAGTTATTAAAAAAGGCAACTAAATTAGAACTTCAGTTCTTTGTGCATCTTGCAGACCTTCGTTTTCACATTTCTTACATAAATGCTATTGTTCTGCCAACATGTAATAATAAATATTCAACAAATGTGTGTGCGTTTGTATTTACGTGATATGTTCTGTGACATTTTTAATATTTTTTTGTATATGTTTCAAATTTAGCTGCTTCCTTGACACCATAGCATTCCTTGTACTTTTGGAGACATTTAAACTTTGTCTTGTGAAGCCTTGTGCCCACACCCTTATGTCACTTTGAACATACTGAGACAAATCCATCACACCCAAACACCAGTGACGAGTCTATGGACTTTTTCCAAGGCTGCTTTTCCTAGGAGAAGTATTTAGATCAGATGCTAAGGGTATGCAATTGTATCTATGTGCTATTTACAAAGGACCATTTGAACCTTTTTTGTAGTTACCAATCTGCCTAGCAAAGTTCTGCAAGTTTGCATTTTGAGTCCTATGGTAACTGGAGTAGTTACTCTGTCCATTTTCTTTCTGCTGTATGCTAGTTAAAATATTTAGTGATGACCCAAAGAAGCACAGGAGATCCTCACTGATGATTACCTTGCAGGTGACACAGGTCTGAAAGAACTAAGGATTATGATGAGGCCAGCGATACAGACCTTTCTGCATGTATTGATAAGGTAAGGGAAATTTGGTTATTTGAATGTTTATACGATCAGGATAGGATGGAACATGAGGGGACAAACATTACGACTGTGATGACAGACTGGTAAACTGTGCCTGAGAAGCATTGAGTACAGAATGCCTTGGAAAATTTTTAGCTAGACGGCAGAAAACAAATTCCAATGTAACACCATCTGTTTGACTGGATGACATCCTTTTAAGATGTTAATCATTGTTGGAGATATGAGCAAGGAAATTTAAAATATGATCAGAGAACGTCATAGCAAATATAAGTGGAAGTTCTCTGTGGTAAGGACTGAGTGTCACATTCTGCCATCAGTAATTCAAAGAAACTAAGGATAAGTTGGAGACAGCTCAGTGGCAGAGGTGTGATTGCTCAAGGAGAAAAAGTTCTGTAGAGTATGTAGCAAATCTGAAACTCGTTCCCTCTAGTTTACCTAAAGGTAGATAATAAGAATAATCTCGGTCAGAGTCTGCCAGGACCTAATGTAGTACAAAGTTTGAAAATAGACTGTTCTGTTTGGGAAAGCATCTAATTGCCGGAAATTGAAGCAAATCATATTTTAACTAGGGAAAAGGTGTGTATTTCTAACAGAGAGGGTAATTAAGAATTGGAACATGTATTCTTAATTGAAAAACATTTACAGACTATGCAATCTCTTTTTTTAATTAGCATTATTATTTTTTTAAAAAAAAAAGCTGGCACCTTTTCCTGGAATCAAAACTAAGGGGAGTATTGTTGCATGAAAAAGAGAACCCATTCCAATTTTACAAGGATGCTTATTCAGCTAAGCTACTTTAGTTTGAACAAGGTTACATAAAATGAGGATTTTGTTGTAGCAGTTTCTCTAAGTTTTTTGCTGTCTTAAAAAATTCCTGGAACTATTTAATGAATTCATGTTGTTTGGCATCTGTGAGTATTTTGTGCCTTACCACCACGAAGTATTGAACTATGATAGGGTTTCATTGAGAATCTTACCATGAAATTTTGTTCAGGTGTGTCCTCTTTGTGGCCAGTATCATCCACTGGATTTTCAGCGAGGAGGAAAAATTAATTCTGGTGTCTTTTGTTGGAAGGCCATTGTGAGATTCTGACATTTAGAAAAGAGAAGAAAAGTTAACTGAAAAACTCTACCTTGCATCATTCTGGAAGTAGTTATTTGTAACCCAAATAGCTGTATTTATGGGAGATGTTTAGTAAGGAAACATTCATCATTTTGTTTCAGAAGATCAAGATAGGGTAATCTAGACACATAGGAAGCAAAATTTAGAGGAAATAGGGTTCTTTTTGGTGCAGTTAACATGGTTTTCATGATAGAGATGCCAAAATAAAGAAACAGATAATTTAGAGTCATCTAATAGAAAGTTAAAATGTCATTTCATGAAGAAACTTATAAAAAATCTCTCTCTTTAAAATTTATCACCTGTAAATTGAATTGAAAAATTAATTTTAAACCACAGCTTTTCCTATTGCTTTCCTACGGATTACTTTTTCATTGGTCTGCTGTATGTTGTCTTTTAGGTGATTATAAAAAGGCATTGGAAAGGAGCTGTGAACATAAGGAAGAACCATGTTTTCTGTGCTGTAATCTATTGCATTTTCAGAGTTTATAAGCAAACAAATGCTTTTCCTGGTATACTGGCCTTGAAAATTCAGTCTGTATCAGAAAATCAAAACCTTTTCTTCTTTGGCCTGACTTATTCTCCTGTTGCTCTTTTGTCTAAATGAGGGAGGAAGAGGTAAAAAGATTTTATTTTAAAAATTTATTCTAATGTAATGAAAAGTTTCTCTAAGTCAAATTATCATACAGAAAAAAATTGCTGTATTTTCCCATACATTTGCAGCAGAAAGGTTGGACAGATTTTAGATTCTGTGATCCCTGGCATGGATTGCCCAAAACTCACTGGTGATAATGGCTGATATTAGATGCTGGCATCCCCTGCTGGTGCAGCTGGCAATTATCAGTATTTTTTGCCTGGTGAACTGTTGCTATTGACAGTCTGCTTTCATCTTCCTTTTTGTTGGACTGTATTATTTTCCAGCATTGTAAAAGGGGCATGTATTGAGAGACTCTCTGGGCCAGAGGCCTGTGCGGTGACCATCCACGGTGGGAATTTTGTTGCCACCCGGGAAGCTGTTCTCAAGGTCAATTCTGTGACCATGAGTGTTAGAAAGTCATTGGAGTTGTTCTACAGTGAAGAAGAGAGTGCCTCATAACTAGAGGGACTCTAAGGAGGAGGGGTTGAAATAAGACATCAAATAGCACAACATTTATAATGAAATGGTGCAGGTAGACCATGCTGTTTACCCTCACTGCAGCAATTATCTGAAGCTGAAGCTGGGAAGGTCTNAAGAAAAAAAGTCTGCGCAGTCTTTCTGAGGCTGAGATAAAAGTGATATTTTTTTCTGCTTGTCCTCTTTTACCTGTGCATGTGGGTGACTATATTCGGAACATTCTTGCTTCCCCTGTTTTGGCCAGGATGTGGAGTGTGTTTTGCTCCCCTGCGATAACGCAAGTGCTCAAGGAGCTGGTTGTACATCAGCTATCATCACAAAGGAGGGAATCCCTTAATTCCACCAACAAGGCAGAGGGAATAGCATGACTCTGACTTCAGCTTGGTGTTTTTATTAAAATGAATGGGCGCTTTCTCATTGATTTACCTGCCCATCAGATAGGATCCACCAGGTCTGGAAATGACCCATTCTTCTCTATATAATCAATTCAGTAGCTAATGCATGCATAAGATGAAAGCTGAAAATAAACACTTTTGCCAGCCATAGTATACATTTTAGTGCTCTACCAGCTATCAAAGGACCATACTTTAGAGTATTCATGTCAGGAGTTGTAGTAGTTACCACAATATTTCTTGGTGCCAAAAGCAGGTCTTTTAATCTTCCAATAAAACTACGTTTGCCCTAATGAGAATAAAGGGACATAATTTTGCCCCAGTAAATGAGCTTTTAAATGAGTAGAGTTCAACTCATTGTTGGCACCTGAATGCACAGCAAGAGGTGAAATTAAAATTTTAATATATACCGTTGAATCAGCATGAATTAAGAAGAAAACAAAAGCAGGCAAAAATAAAATATCAAATGGGAAGTACTCAGGGCTAGACTTATATGATGTTTCAAAGCATGAATTGTAATATGTGTTTAAAATATGACTGTTCCTTTATTCTCAGCATGTGGGTTAGACTTTGAATATGGAACAAGAATTTAGCCTTTTTCAGGAGCTGCATTCTTAACAAATTATTCTTAAAATGAAACTGTTTAATGAAACTGCTTTTTAACTGCGCTATAAAACCATGCATTATTAACAGACGACCATACATAATACAATAGAACACTCTGCAAGGTAACAATAGTTCTGCTAATTCGTTCTTACGCAGTTTTGAACTTCACCACTTTTACTTTAAAATATAACGGGATAGGCACTGTCTTTGCCGGAGACGGCTGCCAAGTATCAAACACAGCTCTACTGGCACAGCCTCAGCACTGGGAAGTTCGGGGCGTTTTGCAGAAAGCAGGTGGGCGAGCAAGGCGTACACTGCAGGGCAGATTGCACAGCTGTAAGATGTGGAATTCCCCTCAAAAGGATCGGCATGTCTTTGAAAATGAATTCAGCACTGAAATAAAAGACATTTCTGATGCAGGGGAAGAAAATAGGGTTTGATTAGTTTCAAATTAACTCTTTTTGTGTTTGCTTTGCCTTCATCTCCCTCTCTTTCCCCTTTCACACCCCCTTTTCCCCAAGAGATTGTTTTCAAGAGAGAATAGAGGGCATGTTTTAATCTTGAAAAGGTGATACTGTTGCAATAAACCCTTCAGTGCAGCATCCTTCCCTGTAAACATAGAGCACACGGGAAACTGGATGCATTTGGAACATTAGACTGTGGAAACACCGTGTTTCTCACTGTCTATTAGGAAACACATTCATTGATTATTTTCTCCTTAGAACGTTTGCAGTAGATTTCTATGACTAATTATTTTTCACTGTATATTTTCTGTGGATGGTGACAGCACAGTGCACACAAATTAGGAAGAATGGCTGCAAGGCATTTAGTGCTCCAGTGGTCTTAAGAGACTTCTAGGTTTGCAGCACCTAGCAGGATTTGTCACCATATAAATGGTATGCAGTATTCTTATTTATTAGTTAATTGGCTGAATGAATGAAGATCCTGAGGTTTTAAAGCCGGATTTGCTTCCTTGTATTCTTGAACTTACTTATCATTACCAACAGTGCAAATGTCAATTAAGACCTCAGCAGATGCCTTCTCCAATGTTTTGGAAAGTGCCATAGCTTTCTACCCTCAGAATCTACGGTAGATGGTAGCTAGTGATGATAGGTCATGCAGAAACAAACCAGGTGCCAAGCACTTTTAGAAATTCTTGTTTTATTTTGCAATACCAGAGCTTTCCCTGCTCTTGCTGATCAATGTGAATAGTTTCATGGCAGTGAAAGTCAGCCAAAAAAAATATTTCTCTTTTGCATCTGATAAAAATTTTATTGCCATATCAAGCTCCAAATAAAACTCCTACTCTTTAAGCAATTCCTGAAAAACACAAATTAATTTGGGTTTGAATAATACCCCCAAACTATTAAAGCTGCCAACTGAAAAAGGAACAGATAATTAGGAGATGACAACAGACAGCACAAAGCCAACAGAGGAAAAACTGGAACACAGCTAGACGGCAACACTGGCCATCTAATCCATTAGCAGCCTCCTATAATTATGTTTTGCTTTTGCATTAAACTGCTATAAGCTCAAAAAGACATTACTGAAGTTTTAATCTCCAGCAAAGGAAATCTCCTCCTGCCTAACAGCACGCAGCACACACACAAATGTGACTTCAATTAGCACTACCGTAAATTTTAATTTAGCACTTGGTAGGAGCATTCAGCAATGTATGTAGGAAATGGGGGTTGATGCTCCATTAAAGACATTCCATATGACTATCCCATGGATCTATTGATCCCTTGATTCATATTTGTGGTCTGAATAGGAGGGGGAGGATTTAGGAATTTAGAGCTCATGAAAAATTCCAGAAAACTTCCCCCCCCCTCCTCCCCTGCTGAAGCATCTTGCACCTTTTTCTGTAGCTGCACTTTGCTTGTTGAGGTGTCACTGTCACCTTGGAGGTGCCTGGGGACTGAGCTGTCCTGTTCCTGTGTATGCTGGGGTGTTGCGACCAGCAGCCATACCATCTCTGTCACAGTGCCCAGCCAAGCACCTTGTCCCCTGCAAGTGAAAAGCACCTACAGCCAGCCCAGTGTCTTCTTCACAGCTGTTACCATTTACAGCCCTTAGGTTTTGTTCTGTTGACACCTACCTCCTCTAAGCATGACTGGGATGATCCCTGGGCCACTAAAGCTTTCTCATTTCATTTTACCCAGGAGCTTGTAAACAGCCCAACAGGTCAATAGTTAGTGTTAATCGTTAGCAATGGTGTGTGTTTCAGCACTGAGCTGTGGCATGTTTTCTGGTTGTTGCCACACAAAGCTGACTTACCAATTCTCCAGTATTCACCTCCATCATGGTTCTTCTTTTCTACAGGACTGTCTTGCAAAGCTGACTTACCAATTCTCCAGTATTCACCTCCATCATGGTTCTTCTTGTCTACAGGACTGTCTTGTGTGAGTAGCATCCAGGTTTGTTTTACCATCCAGCTGTGATTTGGGTTTAGCACATTAGAGCACAAAGAACTTGTTGTTTAAAGCTATTCCCTGGTGGCAGTACTTATTCATGTTTAAGCTGCAGATGCCCACATTTATACAATTTACATTGTTTAAAATGTAGCTATTGTTTGTTTTTAAAATTTTCTGCTAGGTTTGACAGAGCGTACCCTGTGATTTATAGTACAGCCCCGTGCTATGCCAGTTTAGTGAGGATCTTGAAACAGAGCCCTGTGGTTTTTTCCCCCCTTTTGCTGTTTGTTCTGCTCTTTAATTACATTCATATCAGCTACTTTGAAGTTAATTAGACTGTTGGGATATGTAAAAGAGAATCATGTATTGATTTCAGTCCTAATATCTTATCTTTGCATCTTTCTCTTCCTGCATGTAATGTGTTCTGACTGAGTCACAGTTACTGACATGCTGTGATGGGTGCAATAGGTTTGGTCTGATATAGGGGTTTATCATACAGTCCCAAAGTAAGAGGAAACAGACAGATAAACAAAAAATGTCGTACTGCCTTCTCATTTGCTTATTAAGCCTGGCATGCAAGGAGTAAAATTTATTAAAGTTGCTTGGTTCTGTACACATCCTAGGTCATAAAAAATATTTTTTCTGTTTCTTTATTAACTCCCTTCTCCTGATTTTTTGTCTTCCTCCCTTACTCAGAAAAAAAGAAAAATACTAGTATATAACATGGCAGGTGATAATTAAGAGGTTGGGATATACATCAGATTCAAGGCCAGCTTAGGACTTGGGTTTAGCTACAATGCAATCAAAATGTTTAATTGTTCTTGTGCCCATCAGCTAGAGCTGGATTCTTGGATACAGTCAGAAGATGTTAGAAGGTGGTCTACTAATGTGAAGGGAACAAGTTTTCCAGTGCCAACCACTCACATAACTGCTTTAGTACCTGGGAAAGAATTTTGGAACTGTATCTAAGCTGTCAGATTTCACCTGTATTTTTTTCAGCTGAACTTGGTAAATAATCAGCTTGTGGTTTTGGAGCTTTTTTTCTGAATTTGAACCCTCCATGTAAGCTCAGGTTCCCCTGTTTCACTGCCAGGTGGAAATCCATGCAGAAATGTCACTGAGTAACTTTTGCTTTCTTCCAACTGCTTTTTCTTGGTTTTGTTTGGCAAATGCCAGGGACCAGGAGCTTGACAGACCTCTGTTCCACTTCACAACCTGATCAACCAGCTGGAGCCAGAGAAAACTAGTTGCGTATTTTTAAATGGAAGTTGTAGTATGCTGCCCTTTCAGTTTTACAAGGCTATTAACCATGCACATTCATTAAAAAAGGCTGTCCAATTACATTTCGTGTTTTTCCCATTTACAATTAAAACCGTGATTTACACTTGTGATACCAGACCATTTGGAGCTATGTGAGAAGTCTGTGTTGGCAGCAAAGCATCCTAGTGTTCAACTTGGTTTCAGTTTGCCTGACATTGCCAAATTCACCCAAAATGGATTAAAACATGACGTAGGCAGCAGAATTTCATCGTATTTCCCACCAGAAGGCTGAATTTGGATATGAAATTCCCCCTTTTGCTAGTGCTGACTCTGAAACTTGTAATGACACCTGAGGCCATGTTTTCCTCATGATAGTTTTCCCAGACCAGTTCACCACATGACTTACTATACCTTCATAAGGGATCAGCTTGCATTGCCTGTATTAGAAAATTCTTGATCTCATGTAAATGTTTAACCAGCATAGTACGAGAATTAAAATGCAGCAATAAGGCTTACAAGGTTCACTTCTCACCATGGAAGTGTTGCAGGGTTGCCAGGACCCTGTCTAGAAGCATATGAGCAGAGTCAAGAAATGGCAAGCTGTAAGTGTCCCTAACAAGTTCTCTATTCAGTAAAAGATTTAAGGACACTCTCAGCCTGAAATGGCCAAGGATTTTGTTTGTTTTGTTTTTATAGGGTTGTGTTCTTCTAATACAGGTATGGGTGAAAGTGCTTTGCAATATTGGCATCTAAAAAAGCTGAGCCTCAAAAATTATATTATATACCTAGGGTTTGAAAGAACGCAAATGCGATAGTAAAGTTCCTTGCTAGAATTTTACAGTGGTATTTTCAGCTTCTGTGTCTCTGCTGCACTGAAAATCTTGGTTATAGTTTAGGAGGATCCCTCAAAATTACCTGTGGAGGAGAACAACCTACTTAACAGTGAATGACAAGAGAGGCAGTATGTTCACAGTCAGGTTCAAAATTCAGTGCAAAAGTCACCAGGTCTTAACGTGAATGTGTAGTGTGGCTTCTGATTATATCCGCGTATTCAGTGTAAGGTGTATAATAAGTCCAGTGTATAAGACCAGACTTAGGACAACTCTTGTTAAGAGTGAGAACAGCTCTTCCACCGTCTGCTCTTTGACCAAGTAGATCCCCTGAAAGGTCACTTCAATGTTTTCTGTTTCCCTTTCTCCCCTGCAAAATGATACTTCCCATCTTCAGAAAGCTCTTTGAGATATCTGGATAAAAAATTTCTACATCAAGTCCTAAGTAATTTTTTATTATGTATATGCACACTTGCCAAACGTATCTGGCTGATATAATGTTTTAATGATTTCCTTTACTGCAAATTTCTGTGAATTCATTGTAATTGATGAAACCCTGTGTTTTTCTCTTCACCAAAAAAATCTGCTCTTAATAGTCCTGTGTAAAAATAAACTCTATTCATCCATTTATTTATTTTTATTTAAAATGAGATTATGCCTACTACAGTTCAATCTGTAAAAAGTGTCTTGGCATATCCTTTTAGAAAGAGCTTATCTTATCTACTAATCTTCTCCTAAATTCAAGCCTTTCCTACACCATTTTGCAGTAAAAATGTATTTTAATACAGAAGTGAAATTCCCTAAGTAAAAAGCTTTGTTTTATTCTGTAAAATTATGTTGTCAGACAATGACAGAATAAAATTTCCTCAGATAGACAGAAATGTTGCAATGGCTCAATTTATTTCTATTCTAAAATATGGATTTTACGTATCATTAATCATATTGTTGTTATGAAGTGGCAGGAAGCTGGCCTAAAAGTCTATAATAAAATATACTTCTTTGTCACAAGGAAATCTATTCACCACCTGAACTGCTTAGGATTTTGATTCTTATACAATGAATATGAGGCACTTCAGGCAAGAAAAATTATGACACAATTGGCAGAAGTCCCATCTCCAGATGGAGGAACTTCTAAGACTGACACGTTAGTCTCATATAATTTACGTTATAGGAGAAATAAAATAACTGACACCCCACCCCACCCCCAACTCTGATCACTCCAACCAGAGACAAGATTTACGCCAGCATGTTCTTTAAATTGCACTCAAATTCTACCCTGAAGTCTTCAGCAAATTCAGAAAATCATGTTCTTGAAGATAGACAAAGGGCAATTGCTGCAGTTAAACCGAAGCTGTAGGACCCACGAGTGCTTTGCAGAGTAATTATAGATTTGCTTCTGCTCCTCCAACTACATCTTAGAGATTTACATGCCTCCTGCTCTTCTAATATCTGAGTGCCTACCATTTTCTATTTATACTTAACAACATTTTAGTGTAGCAGAAGAGGATTTTTTCCTCAGATGGAGAATGGCAGGACAGAATAATGAAGTGACTTGTTAGGCACAAGAAACTGAACCTGTATTTCAAGTACTAGACCCTGATCTCTCCCTTAGGCAGCAGCTGGTTTGACTTAAGCAGAGCCTGGGCTGTGTAAGACCAGCCTGCTAATGCATTGTGATGCAGACCACTTGTAAGCCAAGACAGCTGGATGTGTCTGAGCAAAATGATATGCTTAACAACACTGGAGGTGGCAGACAGGAGGAATACTTGAACTAACTAGGAGATGTGATAATGGTTTAATGAAATTTTCCATTCTTGTGTACCATCTTTTGGGGATCGCTGAAAAATGCCAATACTCACATTTCTTCCCATCTCTGATTCTGCTTGGCCATAGAGAATACAAAAACTGAAGAGGAAGAAATATGAAAATGAAGCCACTAAGGGTTGCATCTTTTGAGAAGTGTGTTTTTTATAATCTTCTGTCCTCAGTAAAGGCTATGCTTGGTTTTGTTCAAGACACTGGAGAAGACTGTAATGTATTTTCCACTAGCCCTCCATATCCCAAAGCATGGACGACAGCATCCCTCACGCTTAGGTAGTAGGTATGCTTCCATGGTAATTGTGAAATAAGGGCTTAGCTAATTTATTAGCTAATTTAAGAAAGAATTAAGTTAATAGTTTGCCTCAATATCCACACAGATATAAAAAGAGATGGCTTTTTCAGCTTATGCTACTCCTTAACAGCAGACAGTAGTATTGGGTGGAAGGCTTCAAAGTCTACTATTTGCCTGCTGCCATCATGGCAGTCTTGCTGCTGAATACAGTCATTAGAGTTTAAAGAGAAATTTCCTTGTTCCTGCTCACTGGCCTCTGAAGTATCAACAGTTTGCATCTATTTATAAAAGTCCAAACTAAAGGTGTAACATACTTTGTCTGCAAAGTGGCAGGAAGCTGGCATTCTGCCTAGCTTTCTCTCTATTCCCAGCTTTTATGTGGTAAAGAGATTTATGGGTTTTTCAGCTGCCTTTTTCTTTTTAATTATTTAATTTGTGCTCTTACCTGAAGTGTGATGCTTTGGCTTGGAGGATGGGAGGAGTTAATGAGATGGCTTTGGTATGCCCCACTCTAGTAGCCTTCACACCAGCTGTAAATTATGTGCTTGTCTGTAGCCTTCCTAGCATGACTGTGCCCCTGCAGCACAAGAGCTGTGGTCCTCAGCCAGACCCTGTTCCTTCATCCTCTCTCTTACATCAACTGGCATGTGAAATTCAGAGGGTTTTTCAAATTCTGAGGGTGTTTCTGCCACATCATCAGATAGTCCCAGAAGGGGGATAAGGTGTGTAGGATGAAGGTACAGACAAAGTCTTCTGGGTCTCAGCCTGATGAGAGAAAGAGGAAGGGAGGATGAGAAAGGATGCAGCTAGATGGGTGCCCCTCTGACTAATAGGGGTTTTAACAACTACTTTGGGAACCACCTGTGATTTTAAAAGCCAGTTCCACTCAACTGTGTTGAACTGCCTCCAGAAAGCATTGGCAAATACCTTTACAGAGACATTCATAGGATAAATAGACAGAAGCTGTCTTAGGCACTGAAACTTAGCAGGTTTGTACTCCCTCCAATGATCTGTTTGTTGTAATAATGATATTTCATTTTTAACTCTTGCTGTTACGATTCTTGTCAGCCACAACTCTCTCTGGTCTCTTTTGAAACTGATGTTTAGCTCTTGGTCTCTTAGAGAATAAAATTGGAGGATAGGAAATTATGTTCCTTTAGAAATCCTATTGATGTGGAAGTTTCTAAAAAGAAGGTTTATTTCACTGTAATTAATGATTGGTCATTGCCAGCCCTGCTTATGTCTCCTCTCATCTCCTTTCTACTTATTTCAGTAATTTCAGTCATAATATAACCCAGAAAGAAGGACTGTGAAAGGTAATGATATGGCTAGTCAGGTCACTGAATATTTGTTGTGCATTTTCACATAGCACTAGCCTGGATGATACAGTAATACCTAGGGTTCCTATTGTCCAATCCTATTGTTATTTGAGTAAAGACTTAGTGAAAGGTCCTCCATTGTTGAGAAAGGATTCCCTTTAAATGAATTCTTTAAATATAACTCCATGCTTCTAGAATCAAACTGTGGTCTGAAATAGTTCTATACCATTATTTTCTATCAAATAGTGATGTTCAAATATCTGTAAAAGTTAATCCTGCCTTCCATTATAAAATTACTAGGTTTCTACCTAGTAATAATTATCAGATATGTGACTTAGCTAGAAATCTTAGGAGCACACACTGTGTTTATGTTGCTTGACAGTGGTCAGAGTTTCTGGAGTTGGATGGCCAACCAAGGCCAGATTGGATGGAGCTTTGAGTAACCTGGTCTAGTGGGAGGTGTCCCTGCCCATGGCAGGGGGTTGGAACTAGATGATCTTTAAGGTCCCTTCCAACCCAAACCATTCTATGAGGTATCCACATACAGTGTGAATCTACTCACTGCTGATCTGAACAAGATGTAAGCAGAGCAGGTTGCAAGTCTTGTCTCCATGGTGTGAAGAGAAGGGCATAAGGGGTTTGCAAGGTCATGTATACCTCAATCCTGTGCTAGATAATTAGTAATGAAATGTTAAGAGGTTGGATGATACACATGGAAATCTTTGTTGTAGCCCAGTGAGGTAGGCCTCATTCAGTATGTTTGATATCAGGGCAAGTTTGTCTTTTAAAAGGGGAAAAAAGCCAGCCTTGGTCAGAGAAGGCGTGCGTACTCTGCTGGTGGTTTTCTAAAGCATCTGTAACATGGAGCACATTATTGTGGGTTGCTCTTTTATCCTCAGCGCTAATCAGGTCAGCTCTGTGCAATCCCCCAAAGATGCTGTGACTCATGCATTTGTGTTCTTCCTGAAGCTCAGTTTGAGATCGGTTGGAGTCTAATTCTCCTAGTTGTTAGCCTTTTTGGACACATTAAAGCCTGGATGGGATTACCACCCACTACAAACATGACTGCTGCCTACAGAAACCTTCATACTGACTGCTTGAATAGAAGATCCTTGAGCTCTTACTATCTACCTTCCCGCAGAGCCTTTTTCTTCCTTTTTTTTATTATTTTTTCATTGCTTGTAACTGTTTAAAGCTGGTAATGTGTACACAGAAAACTACCAAGAGACCTCTTGTGAGCCTCATTAAGACAAGACTTAAAACTTCCTTGAGATTAGTTGAATGTCTGACTAAAACCCCCCTCCAAAAAACAGCGGGAATTTTTAATAAATCATTCTGCGTCCATTCTTAGGCACCTGGGCTGTTCTTTATTCTCATGTCTATCTGTCATTTGGCATTTTACTTTGCTTAAAATTGATGAAAAGTAGCTTTATGTATAGCAAGAAAGTATAGAATTTTTATGTACGGTAAAAAGTAAATGTATGGATAGTAGAGATAGACAACTTAGAGACAGTTCTGTACGTGAACTTGTTTGTTGGGTTTTGGAGGACAAAGCTGCTATGTCCTTCTTCCAGAAAGCAGTCACACCTATTTCATTCAAAAGTTCAAAATGAATCATGTATTATCTGTACTTCCCTGCAAGCAAAAGGCCTAGGAGGAAGAAAATCTACAAATAGTATTCTTGGCACTTCTGTAACACATTATTTCTCCATAGCTTTGTACAAACATTAATTTAGAAAGTTGATTGCTTTGCCAGGGCCACTTGACCCTTTGCTTTCAGTTCTAGAACTGATGCTGTTATTAAATCGGACTGCCAAACACTCATATTCAAAACACCCCATGGAAATAACATCCAGTGTACCATCAATCAACCTGCAGATTGTACAAAATTTAGGAAGTTATTAGAACCACTGGAAACTGTACACAATTACTCTAAAAACTAAGAGAAGGTAAAAGGATTACAGGATGGAAAACGATTCACTGTTTGCTCTCTGTGATGATACTTATAACTCTCTTTTTTTTCCACGAAGCCTGTTAGTGGAATATTCCTATTCAAAGGGCACAGCTGGCAACACCTGTCAGTAGTATGAAGTCTCTATTTTAGTGTGTTTAGTCCTGTGGTGCCTTAAGTTAAAAAAATTACATACTTAAAGTGTATTTTTTGCATGCAGACTTTAAAGAGTAGTTAGCATCTCAGCAGAATGGCTGTCACTTATGTTATGTTATTGTTGTCCTCCTCTGTGCCTGACAGACTGTATTGTACTAGATGTGCCCCAAATGAGAACAAAAACATAGTCTGTGCTCAAAAAGCATTTATACTATAAGTGGAGAGCAAAAAACAATAGGCTGAGAAAAGGGAATAGTTGGGAGAGCAAACGAGTAATAAAACTTGTTTTAATAAAATAAAAAATCTTAGTACAGTAGCTGTCAAACCGTTACTGCTTTGCTTACAGCACCGTGATAATGATCTCAAGGCAGTTGTTATCAGCTCCTTCCACAAGACATACAGTGCTAGATCAAAAACTGATGTCGAAGTGCTGCAGTTTTCTCTGAGAGTTTTAAACGTGAACGTTCATATCCTAAGAATACAGGCTATGCTTAAAGATCCTTGGTCTGTCTAAACTAACTGCAAAGTCATCAGGGTAGAGGGAATGGTAGTGGCTCCTTCACACACTGGCTGTACTGACAAGAGGAAGGAGGACTCTGCGGTGCTGGCCTGTGTGGTCAGGGGCTAATTAGCTGATTAGTGACTTTTTACCAGCCTTGCCAGCGCTCTGGGCTGGGCTCTCCCTCTTCCTGGGGTCAGGAGGAGGCACGCTCTGATCTGGGAGCAACCCTCAGGAAATGGCTTAGTGAAGGCAAAGAGGCCTCAATGCTTTTCCATGTTAGCAAAGACATTGAAATCAATACTCTGGCCCAAATGAATGGAGCTATTCATTTTGGTGAGATGTGGGTGGGGGAAAGCTGGGATCTAAAAGACCTGCCAGATTTTGTAAAGGCCCTGCATTATTCCTGCAATGTGTGTCTAACCTCCCTAGCCAGCCCCTTCCATGGCAGGGAGGTAGAAGCAAAGCATCTTCCCTGACTCATGACTGCTCTCACTGCCCTTCTAATTATAATGATACCTGCTCTTTCTTCATAATCTCATCCGAGATGACTTTGTCTTCTTCACCAGTGTCCTGCCTGACCTCTTAGCCTCTTGTCTCCTTTCCCTCGCCCCCTCACTTGACTTACAAGCCCAGAGCAGCACTCCCACTCACTGAAAGAGCCTTGCTCCTGTTTTCCCAAAACACTGGTCTTTCTCTGATCCGTTTGAGCACCGCTTTCTCTCTCACCTCTCCATTTCTTTCAACAAAGCATATTTACCCTCTGCCCCTTGCCTCACCCTGCCCCCTTGAGACCTCCAATCCATTAATGTCTATCACTTTTTTGTCACTGTCAGCATCCTCTCCCTGCTGTCTGCTCTCTTAAGTGACCTTAGCTATTGCTTCCCTCCACTTCAGTCTTTCCTTGATCCTCAGCTCTTTCTTCACTGTCTTCTCAGAAAATCTGCCCCATGAACCCACTCAGCCCAGCTTCACTACAACAGCTATCAATGCATTGTGCCTGTAATCTTCCCTATTTGTTTTATGTCTTCTTCCCTATATGTACCCCAGCCATCACTTAAATTCAGGTAACACTTTCCTTCCTTCAGATCCTTTTCTGAAATCTCCGTGCGTAACATTTAGGATACAAAACATATGTTTTTCTTCTAAATGTCTTTGTATGTTTTCTTCTTCCTTACCCTTTGTTATCTGTCAATTATTTTGGTGTGTTCCTTCATATTTGAGTAACATATTCTTGTTCTAACACAGAAAAGTAGCAGTGCAGTGCACAGGTACATCTAGATGAGAGAGCTGAACTCTTTTCAGCTTTTCTTGCTGTCAGAACAGGAGAAAGTCACTCTGCTTTACTTTCCTTCTAGGAAACACAATCTTCCCAGTTTGCTAATTTATCAGCCAGACTATGTACAGCTACTGGTGGTGCAGACTGCATGCTGATTTTCCTCTAAATTTGCTCCAAACTGTAATTTCCATAAATACCTTCTGTGTTCTCCACAGTTTTGCTCAGAAATTTGTTTTAAAGTCCCTACATTGTCTTTTCTGCATTAGAAGTGAATGAATACTTCCAGCAGCTGATGATTCCTGAAGAGGGACAGCACAGTAGGGAATCACCGTCTATCACGTCTCCAATCAGTTATTGTTTTAATATCCTTGAGACATTACCAAATTTGCTAACAGTATTTAACAGTGAGTCCAGGTAACAGATGCAATTTTCTCTGCTGGTAATAGGTTTATTCAGAAGTGCATCAGCAGCCTGGAAAGGGTTAATGAGGGCTTTTCTGCCTCTGAAAACAGTGGCTACAGCTCAGGCAGGATGATGCAGAAGCTACCAGGCAGGAGGATGTTTTATTCTGGTCCCTCTGAGATGCAGCTCTGCAGCAGGACAACCTGCTCAAAGCAGGCCCAGGGGCTGTGATGTAAGAGTCCACCTCTTGTCCTCATCATGGCTAACTTCAAATACTCTTACTGTTCGTTTTTTGTATTCAGCATCACTTTTAGTTTATTTTCATTCTTCTGTGTTTATCTTGATTAAACTTCCTTGCCTCTTTATTGTAGAAATTCTCCTGATTTATTAACTTAGGATGAGTTTCATAGTATCTCAAATACTTCAACCAGGCACTCAAAGTATCTATTTCTTGCTCCATTTTCTGAGGTTTATATCAATTCCATTTGATTTACCCTTAAACAAATGAGCCTAGGATTTATATGCAGTTTAACATATATTCGGAACCTAGAGTTTTTTGACTGCTGTTTTCCAGAGATATGTCATTAAGTTTCAACCTGGAGCTGGTTCAGGGGTTAATTCTTTTTTCCCTTCTAAAGAAAACCTCAAATCCTTACAGCAAAAGGACTGAAAGACCGTTCCTCCTAGAAGGAGTCTTAGTAGCTGAACTTTGGTTACAGTGTTTGCTAGGAACACTTATCTGAGTTGGCATGAAAAAATAAATAACAAATTAAATGGTATTTTTTATGCCATCATAAATTTGAAAAAAATTCTTGCTTTCTACTATGAGGCTGGAAAAGTGAACAGCTAGAAATAATGCTCATTGCAAGAACTGTAGAATAAGCTGCAGAACGCCAGGAGGAAGTCTTGATTAAAGATAGCGTTAAGCTCCAAGGAAAATGGAGACTTGGAAAAATCTTTCAAAACTTGTAACTTGAGAATGTTTGCCTTTATGGAAGGGAAGGAAGATGGATGATGCTTGAACTGTGCCTGAAATAAAGGTGCCTTTAACCTTTCCTTCTGATTAAAGCTTTTAAAATTTTCCTGAAATACTGTAATTGTGCTTAAACATATATTTGCTTTTGAACCTGACTAGTTTCAGGAACCTGTCTTAATTATAGGATATTTGTGCTCAGTTTCTCATATCACAATCTTGTATAAAAAAAAAAAAAAAAAAAACAAAACCAAAGAAATCTGGCAGAAATCTTGCTAACCTCTCAACCTAGGAATTGAGGAATCTCTCAAACAAATCAAGAGAAACTAGTTTCAAAATGAGGAGGCTTAACTATTTTCCCTTTCAAAGCAATTCTGCATTAAGATACTGGTCCAACTCTTCCCTCTTCCCTCTTTGTTGTCTTTGGCTCTGACAGTTGTATCATTGCATCTGCTTTTCTTCTTGATGCGCAACAACTTGAAGTGCTGGAAATAACTATGAGAGTTATTTCAGAGAATCATGGAAAGGTCAAGCCTACGCACCCAAATCTCGTCTATATCTGCTTCTCCATTTTATGCCTGTTATAAAGAAAGCTTCCTGAACAGCCTGGTCTTCCTTGCACCTGACTGTGATCCTGTTGGAATTCTTCTGGGAGCTGCAGGCCTGAGCCTCCTGTCTCCTACATGAACTGCATCTATCTGTAGCTCAGACAGCTTTTTGCTGTTCTGGTCTCTTCTCTGTCCTTCATGGTGTTTGCCATACATATGTTGATATCACTAAAGAAAAATAGCTACAGTCAATAAAGTTATCCCATTCCCGGTAGCCCTTGCTGCTTCTTGCTTGGGAGATTAAAGGGTTTCCCCTCCCATTCCTCCCTTTAGACATTCTCTCTGCCACTAGTGCCTCTAGCCAGGACAGTGAGGCCCTCCTGTAGCATGTGTCCCAGCCCAGCCCATAGCAGTTTCTCTTTGAGTGAGTCAAGCCTCCTCGCTGCCCTGAAAGCAGAGCACCTCCCAGTCTCTCCTGTCTGCCAAGCAAGAACACAGACCAAAAGGTGCATTGGAGCAAAGAGCAAGTCCTTGTGCATTGACTGAAACACGAATGTGTAACTCTCCACTCTCTGAATTAGTATTCTTACAAAAAAAATTGAAATACAAAATAAACCAAAAGTCCCTGTGGCCTGCTACAGGTTCTGCTTTTTGTGTATTGCATAGAGCAAGCATTTTCAGAAAAAGGGGAAAAAAGGAATTATATTCAGGTGCCAGTGAGTGACAGTTTAACTGAAGTATTCATAGTAGTCCAGACAATGACGATAATGCTTACGCTTTGATCAGCACCTTTTAATCTCTCCTACAATAAATTATAAAGATTTGTCTTCATCTCCAGCTATCAGAGTTGTATCCAGTCTGGTGCCCAGATGACTTGTCTGGTGTCCTGTCAACTTTAAGGAAGTTTGGCTCCAAGACTACTTTGCTCTAACAATTTAGGGTGCAGGAGAACAATACAGACTTTGGATGCATTTTATTTTGATCTCTGGAGATCCAACAGACTAGTCATGACTGTGAATGTGGCCATTTTGTAAGGAAATTGTCCCACATGCTGACTGTATATCTGTTGTCCAAACCTACTCAGTGGCATCAAAGGGATATCTGCAAGGAAACAAGAAAGGAACTAAATCTGAAAACAGCTCTGAAACTTGTACACAACATCTGAAAGGATTTGGCCCCCTTATGAACTACTGGCAGTTTTGCCACTGCAATCTGTGTGAGAGCAATCAGATACCGTGGAGGAAAGCAAAAATCTAAGACCAAACCAGAAAACAGTTTGCCTGGGTCTAATGAACTGAAAATGGAAAGATTACATTTCCACAAGGACATCATTGAGCATGCCAAAGACTGAATGGAATAGCACATACTGATGGGAAGACAGAGTAATTTAGTAGGCAGATTCTCTTAAGAGTAATATTAATGACATTGGTGCATCTATACTTGAGGGACTTACTCCCAGCTACTAAATTAACTAGTTTCACAGGATCTCTTTCATGAAGTTACTTTAAACACTGAATGGAGAATAGCAAAGCCTTACTTAGCAATCCTGAAAGGCAACTATTAGTTGGATGTGGAAAAAGAAATTATCTGATTATGGCTGAATTACAAGAGAAGCTATATATATTTGGCTGTTGCTTAACAAATTATGGGAGAAAGCAGCACCACGAACATTCACAGAATCATAGAATACCAGGGTGAAAGGGACCTCAAGGATCATCTGGTCCAACCTTTCTTGGCAAGAGCACTGTCTGGACAAGATGGCCTAGCACCTTGTCCAGATGAATCTTAAAAGTGTCCATTGGTGGGGAATCCACCACTTCCCTGGGGACATTATTCCAGTGACTGATTGTTCTCATTTTCCTCTTGTGTCCAATCGGAATTTCCCCAGGAGTAACTTGTATCTATTATCACTCGACTTTCAAAAAGGGAGTCACCATCTTCTTTGTTGCCACACTTTAAATACTGGAAAGTGATTATAAGGTCTCCCCAAAGCCTTCTCTTCTCAAGGCTTGAGAAACCCAGTTCTCTCAGCCTTTCCTCATACAGCAGGCTTCCCAGTCTTTTGATCATCTCTTTAGCCCTCCTCTGGACCCTTTCCAGCCTGTCCATATCTTTTTTGTATTTTGGACACCAAAACTGAACACAGTATTCCAGGTGTGGCCTGATAAATGTACAGTGGGATAATAACTTCTTTGTCTGTGCTTGGTGATGCCCTTGTTGATGCAGCCCAGTATCCTGTTGGCTTTCTTTGCTGCAGCAGTGCACTGTTCACTCATATTGAGGTTGTTGTCCACCAGGATCCCGAGGTCCCTTTCCACAGAGCTGTTCCTGGGTAGATCCTAACCTGTGCTACACTCCTGGACTATGTTTTCCCATGTGGAAGACCTTACACTTGTCCTTGTTGAACTTGTTAGCCCATTCTTCCAGCCTATCCAGGTCTTCCTGAAGGGTGACTCTCATTTCCAAAGTGTCCACTTCCCCACTCATTTTAGGTGTCAGCAGCAAACTTCATCAGGATACACTTGATCCCATGATTCAGATCACTTATGAGAACACTAAACAGCGTTGGGCACAGTATCCATTCCTGGGGAACCCCGCTTGTGACAGGTNCCTTGTTGATGCAGCCCAGTATCCTGTTGGCTTTCTTTGCTGCAGCAGTGCACTGTTCACTCATATTGAGGTTGTTGTCCACCAGGATCCCGAGGTCCCTTTCCACAGAGCTGTTCCTGGGTAGATCCTAACCTGTGCTACACTCCTGGACTATGTTTTCCCATGTGGAAGACCTTACACTTGTCCTTGTTGAACTTGTTAGCCCATTCTTCCAGCCTATCCAGGTCTTCCTGAAGGGTGACTCTCATTTCCAAAGTGTACACTTCCCCACTCATTTTAGGTGTCAGCAGCAAACTTCATCAGGATACACTTGATCCCATGATTCAGATCACTTATGAGAACACTAAACAGCGTTGGGCACAGTATCCATTCCTGGGGAACCCCGCTTGTGACAGGTTTGCCAGTTTGAAAAGGAGCCATTGACCACCACCTTCTGGGTGCAAACTGTGGCCAGTTCACCACCCACTGCACAGACCACTGGTCTGGACTGTAACACATCACTTTCTCTAGGAGGAGGCTGTGGGGAACTGTGTCAAAACTCTTGGAGAAATCCAGGTAGACAATGTCCACCATTCACCCCTCATCAACTGAACAGGTTACTTTGTCATGGAAGGCAATCAGGTTTGTCAAGCAGGATTTGCCCTTGGTGAATCTGAGCTGGCTTTTCCCAGTCATGTGCTTCGTTTGACTTGTGATATGCCTCAGAAGAATTTGTTCTGCCAGTTTGAAAAGGAGCCATTGACCACCACCTTCTGGGTGCAAACTGTGGCCAGTTCACCACCCACTGCACAGACCACTGGTCTGGACTGTAACACATCACTTTCTCTAGGAGGAGGCTGTGGGGAACTGTGTCAAAACTCTTGGAGAAATCCAGGTAGACAATGTCCACCATTCACCCCTCATCAACTGAACAGGTTACTTTGTCATGGAAGGCAATCAGGTTTGTCAAGCAGGATTTGCCCTTGGTGAATCTGAGCTGGCTTTTCCCAGTCATGTGCTTCGTTTGACTTGTGATATGCCTCAGAAGAATTTGTTCCATAACTTTCCCAGGGATTGAAGTAAGACTGATAGGCCTATAATTTCCTGAATTCTTCATTAAGCCCTTCCTGTAGATGGGTGTCACATTAGCCTTCTTCCAGTCTTTGTGGATGTCTCCTGAGATCCATGACTTCTCAAAGATTATGGAGAGCGACTTTGCAATATTGTCAGCCAGGTCTCTTAACATCCTTGGGAGGATAGCATCAGGGTATGTCAATTAGTAGAGGTCAAGCTCCTGTAATAGTTCACATATCAACTCTTCTTCTGCAGGTGGTGGGTCTGTGTTTGCATCAACCTGGATTGTTGTTCCCAAGGCCTCGGGCCCAACAGTGCTGATAAAGACAGAGGTGAAGAAAGCGTTGAGAACCTCTGCCTTTTCAGCATTGTTGGTCATCAATTCACGTCTCTGGTTTAACAGTGGGCCAGAATTTTCCTTCTGTTTCTACTTCTTGTTTATGTACCTGAAGAACCCTTTCTTGCAGTTTTTGACATCTCTGGCCAGTTTCAATCTGAGCTGAGATATTGCTTATATTGCTTTTCTAACTTTATCTCTGCACCCCCTGGTAATGCTCTTGTAGTTCTCAATGGGTGTTCATTTGCTTTTCTATCTCTGGTGTCTACCTATTCTTCAGAAACTTTTTTTTTTTATTCTTTTTTTTTTTTTTATTTCTAAGAGAGGACAGGGACTGTCTGGATCCCCATACATTGACTCCCATTCTTACTGCTGTAGACTTCCTCCATTATCTTATTCTGGTCCATAAGTGGCTGCACGGCATAACTTTAATCACTCCCTCTCTCAAAATCATGTCAAATTGATCTGATTTCCTCTTAAGTTTGGATAACATGCTTTATAAGAGGAACAACCATTTCTCCTTACTTTCACTTTAGTAAAGCGTTGATGTTCTCGAGGGTATATATTTCATTGCCTTAAGATTATATGAATGAACTGGAGCAAAACTGTTCTCTGGGAATGATGATCAGTTCCCTGTCAAATGGGAGAATATGTAAAGCATAGCTGAGATTTGAGATGAGTCTTGTTCTGCTTGGTGACTTTCATTACTAATAGCAGGCAGTTAGGTGCTGGAGTAGAGTCCTTACTGCAATCGCAGCAAGCAAGAGAAGGGAGAGAAAACACTTCAGAGATGAACTTTGGAGTCCAAATGGTCCTGAAAAACTGGTGACATGATCTGAAGGGAGCAGGATGTTTCTCAGCAGGGCTAAGGAAGAAAAAGAGCAGGACAGTGCCAGGAGCAATTGGCTACAGGAATAGGGAGTGCAGCACTGGGTAGGTAGCAGTGTCCCTAGCAACTCGTACTTCATCCTCTGCATGGCCTCTGGGCAGCTGAGTTCAGGGGTGTTAGGTCTCTAACTCTGTGGTTACTTGTGCATACAGTAGCTGCTTTGGGCTGTATTCTCAGAATATTTAGGGACCCAACTTGACAATCAGCAAAAGTTTGACTCAAATACTTTTTAAGAATCTGAATCCCTGTTCCTCATCTGTAAAATGCAGAAGGTAATAATTCCCTCCCTTGCGAGTGCATTGTTAGCATAAATATGTTAGAGATTGTAAAGAATTAAGATGCTCTGGTAATGGGTATCATATAAATACTTTATATAAAGCTGTTTCTCTTTCCTCCTTGTACCTCTCTACATTTCAAATGAGACTAAAATTAATCCAATATAGCTTTCTCATCATTGTAGTACTTTATTCAGGCATGTCTATGCTTTACAATTCCAATTTTGACATTTTTCTCTTTTAAGGCATGGAACTGTATTGCACTGTCTGAGAATTGTGGATAAAATGGGACAGAAGACCTGTGCATGGGGATGCCAAAAGGTTTCCTCACAACAATACCCATTGGAAAACTCCCAGAATGTTTCTTCTTCCATTTGGCAGTCTGCTTTCCTTATGACTTCATAGTGTATCTTGAGTTGTAAGGGACCCACATAGATCATCAAGTCCAACTCCAAAACTTGTGATATATAATCCAAATGTGCGATTCCCCTTCAAAATTACTTCCAAATAAATCTCTAATAGCCACCGTTTTGGAGTATGCACGTACACTCTTAAGCATTGTTGGTTAAATCCTTGCTAGTTGCAAGCCTCATCTTAGACTGCAAGAAATTAATTGACCGCAGCCCTGAGGAGAAGGACTTAGGGGTGTTGGTGGATGAGAAGTTCAACGTGAGTTGGCAATGTATGCTGGTAGCCCAGAAAGCCAAGCACATCCTTGGCTGCATCAAAAGAAGTGTGACCAGCAGGTCAAGGGAGATGATTCTGCCCCTCCGCTCTGCTCTTATGAAACCCCACCTGGAGTACTGCGCCCAGCTTTGGAGTCCTCAACACAGGAAGGACATGGAGTGAATCCAGTGGAGGACCATGAAGACGATTGTAGGACTGGAGAACTTCTGCTATGAAGACAGGCTGAAAGGCTTGTGGTTGTTCAGCCTGGAGAAGAGAAGGCTCTGGGGAGACCTTATAATGGCCTTGCAGTACCTAAAGGGGGCCTACAGGAGAGATGGGGAGGGACTTTTTATGAGGGAGTGTAATGATAGGATGAGGGGTAATGGTTTTAAACTGAAAGAGGGGAGATTTAGATTAGAAATCAAGAAGAAATTCTTTATTGTGAGGGTGGTGAGACTCTGGCCCAGGTTGCCCAGGGAAGCTGTGGTTGCCCCATCCCTGGAGGTGTTCAAGACCAGGCTGGATGTGGCTTTGAGCAACCTGTTCTAGTGGGAGGTATGCCTGCCCATGTCAGGGGTGTTGGAACTAGATGGTCTTTAAGGTCCCTTTCACTCTAAGCATTCTATGATTCTATGAAAGTCTGTCTTAAATATTTCCAGAATGGGACCAGGTACATATTCAAGAAATAAATGAAAGAATCTGTGCAAACAAGGCAAGTACAAATCCATCTCCTCTTCTTTTGAGATCAGAATAGTAGGGAGCTGGACTTGAACATTTCAAAGTACATTTCAAATTATGAGACACTTCAAGTTTTGATCCTAATGAGTGATACAAGGTGGTGATGGAGCTTGCTATAAAATGGCAGTGTCAGTTTTTGATAGGGTGTTGACATAGTAACATGAAAAAAAGATTTTACTACTTCCATGTCCTTTTTTTTTTTATTATTCATGATAGTTAACATCAGAAGCAAGGTGGCCAGTGGTGAGTGGGGTAAGGGTAGTGTTGCTGACACTTTCTATTCCCCTCAGGAGAAATAGGTTGGACTGAAGGAGAGGGGAATTTTATGTGTAACTTTTCGTAAGAGGAGAGCAAGTGGAATGGCTGTATGTGCTTGAATCTGCAGCCAGAGGGACCAAAGGGAGCAAAAGGGAGGGAGCAAAAAGGAAGTCATGTCTGTTTGCTGCATGACTGAAGTGGTGTTGCCTGCAATACTCAAGCAGGAAACGAGGTGTGTGTTGGACAGAAAAGCAAATATTTGTGGTGTTTTGGTTTTCAGGAGGGATAAGAATTGAGACTTTATAAATCTGGTGAAAGAATTGGGTTGCTTTGATGTGGAAGTGGTTCTGTGTTTTGTAGTTTCCAGAATCAGCTTTAATAAATATATGTTTTAGGGTGGCCTGTGGAGAAAAATATCTTCGGGATTTTAACATTCAAGGAGAGGCATGCCTGTGAGGACTCATCAAATGCACTTGGGTTGCTAGGGCAGTTTCTCTGCCTGTGACTAGACTTAGTGTTAATATGACAGTGGGCAGGAATCTGAGCAGAGGCTTCATGGGCTCTTCTTGTTACTCTGCCACACTCCAATCCTGTTCCTCTGAAGCCTCTTTGAGTTCAGATTCAGCCACAAGTGAGCAAGCAGAAGACCACCAGGCAGAAGAAGCTACCCAAAGATTTTAGGTCTTGCCCAAGCTGGCAGGGTATATGGATAGCAAAGCATTGCTCATGCTCTGCTTTAAGTTGTTTGTAACCAGATGTGCTCTAGCACTGTCTGGCTGCATAGTGCAGCTGAGGCTGCAGCCTTCTGGGAATGTATTCAAATTCATTGTTATTATAAATCCAAACCCATTTACTGTGACCTGAGGCCGTGTCCTGTTCGCTGCCCTGACTGTACAAGAAATTCAAGCAGAACTTTGCAAGAAACACCGGCATGGCTTTTCCAAGTGGGTTTCCAGTGTTTTAGCAGAGTATGCAATGGTCATCAGCAGTTACAAGATCAGGGAGATACGGGACAGGATGGACTGCAATTTCTTCATAACTTTAAATGGGTTTTAAAGCAAAAATATAGTCTTTCAACTCATGGCTCCATTGATCATTGGTGTGAGGAGTGCTCAGAGTACTACAAGGCAATGTACTAGGCTGTATTTTCTTTAATAAGTCTGTGGAAGGAACAGGAGATAAGAAGGCTAGGAAAAAAATTGGAAACTTCTTAGGAGCTTGCATATATTTTCTGAAGGAATGTTAGGGATCTTTCCTTGCAGAAGTTTCCATATAACTCCTCACTTGATAAATGTTTCTTCCTTAAATGCAATTTTGGTGTCATCTCTGATTTTGACTCTGGGACGCATCTTTTGTGTTTGTGAATGCTCTTTATGCTTTCTTACTATGCAATTGTGAAATGTCTGAATGGGCTTTGATTTGC
Organism: Nycticryphes semicollaris; assembly: GCA_013400055.1. Classification (NCBI taxonomy): domain Eukaryota; kingdom Metazoa; phylum Chordata; class Aves; order Charadriiformes; family Rostratulidae; genus Nycticryphes; species Nycticryphes semicollaris. The sequence goes on along the minus strand of VXBJ01007145.1, from coordinate 887,685 downwards.
ATTATTTCTTTTCTGTCTTTCTTCCCATCCCAATTTTCAGCTCCCTTTTGTCCTGAGAAATTAAATAGTTTTCTTTTTTGGCAGCGAAGCCACTGCCTTGTTGGAGTAAAGATGTCTTTTTCAACTGTGTCTCTCGCTGCATCCCTCAGGCCAGACTCCCTGACAGGTCACCCTGGGATGTCATCGGGTCCTGCTTGGGAGCAGCAGGAGTGCTGTTATTAATGGCAGTGCCAGGGAGGGGATGCTGGGGCCAGCAGTCCCCCTTGGCTCCCCTGCAGCGGTCTGGGCCATGCCACACGCAGAGTGCCTGCGTCAGGAGGCACCAGGCAGCCAGCAAAGAGCCCACAAAGCAGAGGGAGCAGCTGTCCACTGCCAAACAGCATCTCCTTATGCTCTGTGTGCCTTGTCAGAAGCCCTGCAGCACAACCTCGGTGTTCCAGCCTTTTGATTGCCCTGCCCATGTCGGTAGCCTCCTACACACCACTGGGACCCTGGGTGAGGTGAGGGCTTGCTGTCCCCTTCTGTGGTGAACAGAGAGCTCCTTGATTGTACTGCTGGGCTGCATGACCCTCCACATTCTGGAGGGAGGTAGCAGAGCTGCTGGAGCTGGTTGAGCCAAGCTGTTCTGCAGCTCCCAGGGGGGCTGCGTGGGCAAGCACAAGCTGTCCTCCCACCCGCACCTAGATGTGAACATGCTGAATGAGCCACAGCCCCTCCTGGATTACCCGAGTCATTCCCCACCTGCAGATTTGCTGTCATGTTGCCATGTTTGGTTGTAGCCCCTGTGTCTCACAGGTGAGTCAGGACTAGCTGGTCCTGTTCTGTCTTGCCCCAAAACGTATGGTCTGGTGAGCAGCAATAGAGTGCCCGGAGCTGTCTGAAAGCACCCTGCAGGCCTGAGGCATGGGTGCAGATGAGGGCACTTCAGCTCGAGGCTTCTTTGTCGGGACTGTGCTTGGGAAAATTTAATGCACAGTAATAGAAGAAAGATGGCTCATATTTTTCATACTTTGTGGGAGCTGGGCTAAAACAAGGAGAATGGAAGGCAGAGGGCGAAGAGTGTTCATCCATGGGTACTGCCTGGCTCCTCAAATCTACTGTGTGTGGCCTGTCTGTGGCCCTTTTGGCTACCGGTCCTCTGCAGATGAGGGTGAGCCCTGTTTTCTGAAGTGATGTGCCAGGCTTCCCCAGCTCTTGTTTTCCTAAAGCCCCTTGCTTTGAAACCTGACCCTGGTGCGATTCTCAGTACGGACCATCCTGCTAGTGAGGCTGGCACCTGGTATAAGGGTCATAATGTCTTATGACTCTTGTAAAAGTCCCATTCCAGAGGACCTGGACCACTTCACTAGCAGCACACCTTCCTGCATGACTCGTGGCATGGCCTCACCCCTCAATTAAGACAAACCCACAGCAAAACACTTGCTTTGATCCATCTGGGATTTACACTTACACCAGCCAGCTGGGAAATGCTGCAGTGTTCACATGCACCTTGTGTGTTGCGTGCGGGGCCAGCAATACTGCTGCAAGGGACAGGCGTGTCTTGTCTTGGAGGTTGGGACAATGAAATGCCACGGTGAAGGGATACAACAGCAGTTCACTTTTGTGAACTTTGTTGCTTTTAAAATAGGTCCTAGTTCATGGAAAGCAGGAGAGCCTGTCATATACAGCACAGTTTCCCTCTCTACGAGTTACACCAAGAGAATATTAGTACCTCTTGCTTCTCCCAGTCCCTGCCAGTCCACAAGAAGAAGAAACACAATGTGGGGATGGGATGCCATTGCTATGACTGGATTGCTGTCACTGCACAGTCGGCATGTGCCTGTGGAAAGGGAGTGTTGCTGATTCCCTGCGCTGTGAGACTGGAGAGTATGTGTCCCCCATCAATGCAGACCCTGACTCTAACAAGCTGGGTGGTCTCAGTGGAGACTTTTAACCTCTCTGCACTTCTGCTTCCTCTATGTATAAAACAGGGATAGTAATAATTAACTGTTTCACAGAGGTAACTTGTTTTCATGTCCACAGAGTGCTTTGAAGAGGTAAAGTACTTAGTGCTATTGAAGCTTTTCAAATGCTGCTGTATTTCATTGCGTGCATAACAGAGAGCAATATATTGGTTTAAAAATATATTTGAAACTTTTGATAATTAGGAAGTTGGGCAATGGCAATTAATGCTTTCAGACATGGTCTTACTTCTCTTCTCCAAACTCTAGCTCATTTAAAATGCTAGCCCTATAATTTATTAGCAATATTTAATACCTCAGTGACCATAAAACTTAGTGTTTTATTACCAGTGATTAACATACGTTTGATGTTCTGCCCAGTGTTACACAATCCAAAACAAATTACTCTCAGGAAGCTGGATATTATATAAATACAGAAAAGCAATAAATAATGCATTGGAGAAATATTTTTCTGTGGGTTCTAACATGCCACAATCTCTTCAAATGTCTTAGACTTCTTAGGCAATTTCTCAGTCCTCGCGGAAGGTTAGCACCAAAGCACACACTTCACACCATGCTGGCTGTTACCCTTGCTGCCAGTTTGCTGATGATTCCTGGCATTTTGTCAGCCTCTGATACTCATGCCTTACCAGAGGAAATTTGGAATTGCTTGGTCAGAGTGTCTTCAGTTATGATAGTCTCCTTAATAAGCTGCAGATGTGTGAGAAACAGAAAGGTTCTTTCATATTTCAGGATGATTTTTCTCTTCCTCTCAATCTGGCATGAAGAAAAAGAAGAAAAACTTTACAAACCCAGGGGTTTTTTTTTGTTCTCTTGAGCCCATTTAAGGCACAGCTTGGGTAAGAGTAAGGGGCGAAGAGAGGGAAAGCTGATTGTTTTATGGATTATGAACTGTTCAGAATCAGATTTTTCTCAGTTAGGTTTGATGGTGCAGCTGTGATATGTTGAAAATCACAGCCTAAATGGTTAGATTTTCATTGACCATGCCCAAAATGTCTCTGCAAATATCAATGGTTTCAGAAATTCCAGCCAAGACTAAGAAATCCAAATTATATATGTCCATTTGTATAGCTGATTTATACCTGTTCAACCCCACAGCTTATTTTTCTGATGATCTGGAGTTCCACCTCTCCTTAGACCAGACTCCACATTAAGACTTAGTAGGTGTGTCCACCAAAAGCCCAGGCTCAGGTGAGTAGTGCAGACTTGGGTTTCCTCTTCCATTTAGAGAGACAGAAGCTGCAACTTGTAGAAAATTAGGATTTTGCTTTTGTTTAAAGTTGCTTTTTCATTGGGAGAAGATGGGTAAAGTTGTCTTAACCAGCTTCTGATATTTATTCTGGGGAAAAAAGAAAGCAAGTATTGCATTTGAGAAAAATTGTTCTTCCTGTGGTGGTATGGATTTGTACCGAAGAGCTTTTGCTGTGGACCAGGTAGATGCTGCCCACACACAAAAGAAAATGTTGTTTGCTATCCTGAGGAATTTACTGTTTGTGTCTGTGATGTAGAAGTGGGAAACGGGAAAGAAGAAACAGGGATATGATGAGCTGAGTTTTTAGCTGCTGTAATTCAGCCCTAGCTCAAACGTGGTGAGTGGCTTAATGGCTCCTTTGACACTTCTGCTCAGCCATACAATATTTGAAAAAAGCATCAACCTCAAAAAATGTACTGTCTGCACACCCTCCCTTTTTCTTAAAACTTTCTCTTGCACCCAACATATTCTAGCAACAGGAGGTTCAGTCATCTGCCCAGTTCAGTTAATAATGAATATTTTGTTTCAGTGGCTGACTTTTAAAATTGGGTTAGGTGAAACAAAACCATATGTTTTCCTTCTATGGTGAAACATAACCATACATTTTCCTTCTTTTGGTGAAACATCAAAAATAAGAAAATTCATGTTAGAGTCAACTCAGACAATTTCATTCTGCTGCAGACAAAAGGATTTATTACTGTTTTGGACTATTGAGCTTTCTTTCCTAGTCCTACAGAAAGCAACCTTTGGATGAAAATAACATTGTACATGAAAAATACACTTTTGGCATCTTTGAAATGAAAGTGTGAAATTTGTCAAATTTTGTTACCTGGCTTTTGAGCAAACCCCAATTTTTGAAGGATTTACTTACAGAAGTGTATCCTCTCTATTCCTAAGTCATCTGATAAACAATTTCCAACACCAGACCTAAGCAGTTCCCTCCTCAAGGAGCTTTCTGGCAGACCAGCAGGTGAGATCAGAAAATGTAGTTTTTGGAACTATGTTACAGACTATTTACTACAGATCTTAAAGTTTTCACTTCTTCCTTCATATTGTAGCAATATAAAATTGTTTTGTGTTGTCACCAGGGAAAAGGCTTAAACTTCTGTCTTGCTGTGACCTTGCCATGTGTGAATTAGAGACCAGATACTACTAACCCAGTCTTGTGGACTTTGTATGTAAAACCTAATACTTGCACAAATGCAGGCAATTTCAGCCCACCTTTTCCAGTACAGTATACTTTCCTCCTGGAGAGCATAGTCTGAAGCTGAAAAAAGCTAAGAGTTTTTGTTGCAGCCAATGCTAAGGTAGAGGACATCCAGCTCTTTCTCAGACTCACCTCTAGCCTGAGAGATTTCTCTCTGTAAAACTCTTCTTGTGAACATCTGCTAATTTCTCTTAGAAATATCAAGAATGAGGTTGTGAAAACACCAATTAAAAATTCACAAAGAATTGCTAGTGACTTGTTTAGCATTCGCTAAGGCAGATGAGAGATTTGGGCGCCAAAAGATAAAAGGATTTTGACACTGTGATTTATATGTTAAGAAGCCTTCCCCCTCCCCCATTCTCTTTTTATTTTTTAAACTCCCCTTAGTCCTACTGCCCTGCAGCACTCCTTTTTGAGAGGGGCTACAGCAACTGTGTATTTTCTCATGAGTGCATGTCAGTGCCTGTTCCTTAATTCTACATCTGGCTTAAGTGCATTCAGGTGACTCATAACTTCTGCATGTTTTTTTCTCTTTCTTCATTTATCAACAACAACAAAATTATGTGGGAAGCTTTTTTTCCCCTCCTACTCTACTAACCTGGAAAGCCAAGTGGGTAGCCCTGAAGTGAGCAAATAATGAAATATTAGACAAGATGGTGAGAGGAAATTGGATTGCCCTTTCATAATAGTTTGGTAATGAGTTAAGATCCCTGCTGCTGTTATCTGGATTTATTCTCATCCGTGTAGACTAAGCATACTGCTAGTTTATACTGAAGTGGCTTATTGTTCTTCCATCCCTCTGCCACAGCACAGATCTTTTTGGCCTTGTCACTTCTGATGCTTCAGACTAAGGCGCCCAAGTTACGGTCTTTGGGCCATGAGAAATGGACCATGAAAATTCACTCAGCCACAGCTGTATACTGGGACTCTTGTGAAATGGAACACCAGAGACAAACTGCAGGAACTGTTCTCCTGGCAACCCACCCTGGTCTCTCTTCCCTGCATGAAGTGTTACTGCAACTTATCTGTGAAAATTGCATGTATAACAACTTGTGAACAGCATATGCAGAGGAGATCCCATGATATGTCCCCTGTCCTTGTTGGCGGAGTAGGCAGGACTAAAGAGGCTGGATTTACTGAGATGTTTGTAGCAGACAGGAACTATCATTTACTCTTTTTCCCTATGGTGTTGAGCTCAAAGGGTCCAGCTGAGTCCAGCTTATGCTGCTGTACCATGAGTATGTAATACAAAACTGTCATCACCTGCGAAGACAGTAAGCATGACAGTCCCTGGTTTTGTGGAACTTGAAAGAAATCATCTTTGCAAGGAAAAAGACATGTCTAAATTCACAAGAAATGCTGTTCCCACTGTTGCAGGATGTGGCCATTTTCACCAGCATGTTCAAACACCAAAGACAAACTGAGCCTTCATCAAAATTTGAACAGAATGTTTCTTGACAATTTGGAAAACAATCTTTTTTTCCTTGGCTCTCTTTCTTATCTCTACACTTGTTTGCTTAGATAGATATAGGTGTCCCAGAGCTCAACAGCATTCATTTACTAAGACTACCTAAGCTACTGAATTAGATTCCTATTTGAAGCATAGTAAAAGAAATACTTAATAAAGATCAATGGTCATTTCAGTCAGTTATACCTAATGCAGGACCTGTGTGTGTTTTGGAAGGCAATGAAAACCAGTGAAATTTATGCCACGTTTTCTTTTCCCTTCCTAATCTCAAAGCCACTTTGTGCCCAGCTGCGCCAACCCCAAGGATGCCTTTTACTTGTCCTCTGTGCATTCTTGTTTGCTGCGACTTTTTCGTCCCCTGCGTCACAGCTCCTAGGCTCGGAGAGAAACCAAGAAATGTGTCAAATGAAATATATAACAGGCTCCTGAAGTCAGCGTTTAGCCACCAAGCTAAGTGTATCCTAGATGTTAGAGGTCAGGCAAGTACTTCAGAAAAACACCAGCTGCCCATGTTGGCTAGCTATAGTCTTTTAAAAATATCTGATGATGTTGGCCACTGTCAGAGTCAGGCCACTAGTCAGATGAGATATGGCTGTTCTTATGTGTATATATGTGGAAAAGTAGCAGATGCCAGTACTTGCTAAAGGCTCTTTCTAAAACTTGATACAGAACCAGGAATGTTATCTGGCTTCTGATATGGAGCTGCCCACTCCAAATGTTCCAAGACCCTCTGCCAGGTATGGGCTTTTTTTTTCTCTGGGACTCAGTGTGTAGGGTTTGCCCTGGTACTCTACTTACCCATGATGCTACTGCCTCAAGGAGGTCTCAAGATGGCCCCAGACCTGGTCTTAGCCAGAAGCAAAGCTTCCTTGCCTGTAAGAGGCTAAACAAAGTCAGGCGTCTTCCTGGTTCAGTTATTCAAGGTAAAGTTGTATGTGGATCACCTTTTATGCATAAGAGTAAAAAAGTGCTGTTTGTTTTGCACCTACCTATAGGGATCTGACTCATAGTTTGCTTGCCATCCTCCATCCAAACAAGTCATGTGGGAAGTCACTTGGGAGATTCAGGAGCAAACCAGGTGCTGACATTATCTGGTTTTGATATCTCTTATGTACAAATGTAAACAGAAGGAGGTTCTCATTGAGTGATGCTGGGGAGCAGATTAGCTTTGAACTGTCTGCCCATTTCAGAGATAACATGACTATTCATTTCAAATGTGTCTTGGCAATATGGTTAAGGATGATTTTTATGTGTGAACCTTATGCCATATTCTATACATAACACAGACATGGCTTTCCAGAAGCCTCTTTTTAAAGGCGGTGGGCTGCAGGCTATGTCATCTCCCAGGTGCATTGCTTAATGCTAATCTTATGAAATGCAATGTTCACACATGCTTGACGTGTGCAAAAAAATCACCCCCTGAATCCAAACAAATACCTGTAAGCAGTGGCAAAAAAAAAAAAGTTAATTTGTCCTCTGCAGCTCCAGTACAATTACAGTGTACAAGTCAGACAGAATGAAAATAACCCCAAAGTCCCAACCACCAGGGAATCTTGAGCTCAAGCCAAATCTCTTTCCTGTGCCCGCCTTCACTGTGTGTGCTCGAGTATAAGACTGAGCATTGTTAAAAGACTTTCTGAGACAAATGGTTTTTTGTTGTTTTCTTTTTTTCAAAGCTCATCCATAGTCTAGCAAAATGTCATACTTCAGGGAGCTTGAGGCACTATCCGGACTTGCCACCCTTCATGGGACTTTCTAAGGAAGGCCTTTTGGTCCTACTTTGTAGAGCAGATAAGCAACGATTCCATCTCATTTTGCTTACAGTGCCACACAGACTGATCAAATCTGCCCTCTATTTTGTAGCTGTTCTGGGCAGCACATTTTAAACTAGATCTTGCAATAAGAACTGCAAGAAGAGAGTGTACTGTCATTCCATTTCTGCAGTAGCTGCCAATACTTTTAACAAGGGGCTTCCTCAGAAGAGGCTTCCAGACTTAGTCTGGGATAGACCTTATGGGCAGAGTATATTCACAGGGAGAAGGAGGGGCTCGGGCAATGAACTTATCTGTTTTCCCGTTCAAATCAAAATGCTGCCTGATAACCCAATCAAAGAAAGAAAGAGCACCACCCAGCAAATAACCTCTGCTGAAGGCGTTCCTGCTCTGCTTTCGGAAGTCTATTGAATATGTTGGTGCCAGAGCATTCAGCTTGCTTAGCTCAATATGGTAACCAGACAGATGTCAGGAAATGAGAGGCGGCTTCTTTCACTGAGTGTAAACTGGCCTATTGCAAAAGAATACTTCAGTAGCCCTTTTGTATTTCCCTGGGCTAAATCTCCTCTGACATAGAAGGCTGGGCAACTTCAGAAAGGAGGTGATCATCAGCACTGTAGAGGAAGTTCCCTATTGACTTTTGGAGAAATTACATCAGTATACTCCATGTATCGTATAGCAATTCACATGGAGCTGAGTTCTTCTTCACATGTATGTTTTCAACACAAGGAACCGTTTTCAGCTTATTTTATAACTCCCTTTTTTCACTGAGCACACATATCTGTTAGTTCCTAATTCACTTGAAAGGGTACAAAATGGTTTCAAGGGTGGATTCTGCCCATCAAGTCAAAAATGGTTGCATTATCCCTACTCATTATCGAGGTAAGCCATTGTTAATGCCTGCGGAAGCTTTCCAAGCTCAATTAAGTTCTACCACTGTAAAAGAAATGTTTGCGAGAGGGCAAACTTCTTCAGCTCACATCCGGACAAAGCTGACAATGAGTAGTCGGCAGGCTGCCCATATTTAATTACATTATCCCCTGCCTGCAGTGTGCCACAGGCCTCTGGAGGCAATCCAGGGCCATATTTATCTTGTTTATATTTGCTTGTAATTTTTTATGATTGATTGAAGTTTAGGAAAATCATTGTGTTTAAAATGCCGTGGCTTTGGAAATAGATGTGTTAGACTGTGCCTTGGTTTCAAGGAGTTGCACTTTGGTAAATCTGTCATGGAAGAAGAAGGGGAAGAAGCTCCTGTCATTTACACCAACACAGACGCAATGCATTTTGTTCCCTTAGTCATCAGGTCTTGTTTTTATGTGGCCTCAATGCACCTTGTTTTAAGTTTAGTTGATGTGAGAATAGAATCACATTAAATGTATGTAGGCTTGAGGAAAAGAAGGATTGTTTACAAATGCCAGGGGAGTGATAGACTGACGGGGACAATTCGGACTGGGAAGCAGGTGTTGCTAACGGCCTTAGCTGTCTGTTCTTCTCAGTTTTGGGCTGCTCCTGAATCAGCTCAAGAATTGTTAAAATTAATAACACTGAGGAGGGATTTCCAGTGACCGCTATGTTCAGATCATGCTGGTTCCCTTGTGATGAAAACTAGAATTTTGGAAACTGGTTCCTGAGCTGAGTTACCTGTGTGGACAGGATGGGACCAGTAGCTGGGGGTGGTAGCGTGGAGGGGCACTGTAGACTAACTTGTCAGTGAGACCTCTAATGGGAAGAGAATGGATTGAGAGCAATCCTGAGGAGAATGACTTGGGAATGTTGGTGATAAGCTCAACACGAGCTGGCAATGTGAGATTGCAGCCCAAAAAGCCAACTGCATCCTGGGCTGCATCAAAAGAAGTGTGGCCAGCAGGTTGAGGGAGGTGATTCTGACCCTCTACTACACTCTGGTGAGATCCCACCCAGAGTACTGCGTCCAGGTTTGGAGTCCTCAAAGTAGGAAGGACATGGACCTATTGGAATGGGTCCAACAGGGGACCACAAAGATGGTCAGAGGACTGGAGAACCTCACCTATGAAGACAGGCTGAGAGAATTAGGGTTGTTCAGCCTGGAGAAGGCAAGGCTCCAGGGAGACTTTATAGCACCTTTCCAGTACCTGAAGAGGGCCTACAGGAGAGTTGGGAAGGGCCTCTTTATGAGGGAGTGTAAGGATAGGATGAGGAATAGCAGATTTAAACTGAAAGAGGGGAGATTTAGATTAGATATCAGAAAGAAATTCTTTACTGTGAGGGTGGTGATATCCTGGCCCAGGTTGCCCAGAGAAGTTGAGGCTGCCCCACCCCTGGAAATGTTCAAGGTCAGGCTTTGAGAGGGAAGAAGCTCCTGTCATTTACACCACCACCTGGTCTAGAGGAAGGTGTCCCTGCCCATGGCAGAGGTGTTGGAACTCGATGGTCTTTAAGGTCCCTTCCAACCCAACCCATTCTATCATTCTATGATAATAAAGGGGAGAAAAGAAGAAAGAATTATTGTTTTGAGTTGTCACTCAGCTTTAGTGGTCTGGAGTCTGCCCCCCAATGAGAATTTATTGGTCCATCATGGCTGACTCAGCAGAGAGATTCAAGATTGGACTTGCATGCATGCTGAAGTCTTTTTCTTTTTTTTTTTTTTTTTTTTTTTAATGCGGGGTCTCCAAAGGCAAAGCAGCAGTGGTTCTGAATAAGTAGCCATGTTCAATCCCTGGTTAATGATACCATTGTAAGTTGACAGAAGCCATGTGCAGTTAACCATTGCAAAATAGTTTACTTCCATGTTTGAGTTGCATTGGTATCCATTGTTCTGAACGTACAAGTTTAAAAACAAAAGTTTGAAAAATGTTGATTTTTGTTTTCCTCCCTTTTGAGGCTAAATTTGCTGGTATGGGCTCAGTGGATGTATCTATGAAAATGTCTTCCTCCTGCATGTGTAAATCCAGTAACAGAGTGCATGCATTTGTGTGCTGAATCACCCAAATCACACGCACTGGTGTGTTGCCCGATAGTCATTGCCACCTGTATACAAGAACTACAAACTCCTTGAAAGATGTGGCCTTATACTACCCAAAATAGTCTTTCTCTATTTCTGTCCTGTCATAGGATTAATTGTCAAAAGGAGTGAATAAACCCGGTAAAGGCAATTCCTGGCAGATTGGTATATATCTAGGTAGATAAAGAGAAGCAGAAGGAAAAGAGCTTCTGTAAAAAAGTTTGCCAAAAAGCAACCTTCTACATTTTCAGCTGGAAATTGCCCCTGAACATCTCTTAAAAATGGAAGTCTATAATGATTCTGAAATAAAATTTCCAAAGTTGTACATCTTTTTGTTTATGAGTAGCCCAAGGGAGAGAATTCAAGAATCTCTTTCTTGGTTTCTCAGATTACCTGTATTGCATCATACGTAACAAGAAAATTATTTTGTATTAAATATACAAGGTGGTTTTCAACAGTTAGGACTTGCTATAACTTTATTATGCTATAGCATTTAAATTTTATTGAGTACATGTGATTAAGACTTTTGATGTTATTAGTGATATGTATTATAGTGCCATAGCACCATGTGATGCTTGCTAGGCCCAGGGCATTGTACATTGGTGCAAAAGAAGCATGTAGAAAAATCCATTCTCAGCCTTATATGATATCTGCCTTCCAGTTTGTTTTTATCTGTCTTTGTTATGGGTAGGGTTGCTGATGCACTGTCCCTCGTGCAGGAGGTCAGTTTTGGCTGGATTCCATGTCAGCCTTCTGGGTAGGCTTCAGGAGGACTCTGAATGACATTTGGTCCATGCATTGGTCCACTGCACAGGGAGAGATTTCACTTCTAGAACATTGGCAAGTGTTCACTTGTAAGCAGTGCCCATGTGTCATTGACTTCAAAGAGATCCTGAGGTCAGTCAGAACTAAGTTTAATTAGAGTTAAATGTAATGGCATGTCCCAGTAGCAGTTGCACAGAATATGTGTTTAATGATTTTCTTTATTTATTAATTTAAATTCATCCCACCTCTTTCAACAAAAGTAAAACCCCAGAACAGACTGTTGGGATGTGCATGTCCTTGTTCTGGAAGGTCTCGACTTGACATCATTGAAAAGTCTAAAGGGCTTCTGGAGATTTCAAACTCTGCTTGGGTACTACAGTGGTACTACATGCAGAGAGACAGGTGGGTGCATGTGCTGGCAAATGGGAAGATGGCAGTAAAACAAAAAAAAAAAAAAGAGAGTCAACTCTCCTCCTTGAAAAGATGAACGGTGAATATGAGCAATATTGTACAAATTACCCTAATCCTATAAATGCATCATTGGTCCTTGCTTCTGAATGGAGTTTTTCCAGCTCTCCTGCTGTACATTTGTGATATACTGTTCATGTTCATCAACTGATAAAGCTTTCCAGATTTCAAAACAAATCTCCTAAAACCTTACTGCAGAGGAATCTGACTGTCTAGAAAGGATTTGGGATCTTATTTTAGTTATCCAAAGGTCAGTGTGCAGAGGAGAGAAATTTCTGCAGCTTTGAAGTAACTTTTGCAAAATGCCCTTTTGTCCTTAGGGATACACAAGAATCTTAGGTGCAGAAATACTCCAGCTGACCTATTATGAGCTAACTGGAAGCAGGACAGCGCACAGTAGAGTGAGACCACATCTGGCTCTGCAGGTCATATTTTGCCATAGTTATGCCTGCTGAGTCAGAGCTAATGATCCTCGAGATCTCATGAGAGAAGAGTCTCTGGCTATGGCTCATGTATATCACAGCTGAAGTATGTGGAGGAGCACGCACACAGTAAATCAGATTTAGCTGAATTTACTAAGCAAGCCACTGGTCTAGCTTATTCACAGTAGGAACAGTTAGGTCCAGAAACAGCTGGTATTGTCCAACATACCAGCTCTGCAGAGATAACACTGTATCCAAAAGATGCTAGAGAAGGTGTGTTGCTCTGAGGGGGCTATAGATCTTAGAAATCCCCAACAAATCTCCAAAGTTTTCAAATTTTACCTTGACAGGATTTCCATGATTAAAAAAGTGGATATATCCAACAGAGTTACACATTTTGTCCTCACTTCCTGGGCTATAGTGCATCTGGACCTCCATTAATACTGTTAGTGTTTAGGTTTGAATGCAGCATAAGGCAGGAGGCCAGGGTGAAATATTCAGTACCTCTGCACGTCACTGCCTTGTGTATGCTGATCAGGTATCTTCAGTAACCCCTGTTGCTTGAGAAACCACATCCTAAGTTTTAAAACACTTTTAAAACTCTACCTGAAACCCACAGCTGTTATACTGATGAAAATATTGTGGCTTGGATTTTTTTCTACCTCTTGGTGTTCTCTGTTTTCCCTCCTTTAATCTGCTATAGATTTGTGGCAAGGGTGTGCTTTTATGCCCAGTTCTCCAGCTGGGATGAATAAAACAAACAGAGGTCAAGTGACTAATTCATACCCAAACAGTGCACCAGCTCTTCAGCTATGGTTTTAGAATGAGCTTAATGATTTTTAACTCTTTGTTGTAGCCACTGCTTTCAGCTGTTCCCAACAGGCTGGCTGTCAGGTTCACCAGGCTGCTGAGGACAACTTGCCTGCTTCTTGGTGTTGAAACCAGCATAGTACAAATTACCATAAACCCAGTGAAAACTGTTTGCACTGGTGAATGAACAAGCACAGAGGACAATTGTGCTTGTCTATTATACAAATTATATGGTGTCAGCTTTTAAGGAGCATGCTACCTATGATTAGTCATCAAAAAAGCAAAGTCTGTATATGGGTGTGAATGGACCACTGAACCTTGAAACTGAGGTGGTTAATTGAAAGAGATTGTAACACATTCAGAAAGAAAATAAATAGATACTGTCTAATAAGCTGTTTGAAACTGCAAAGGCCTGTGATAGGAGCAAGGAGGCAGAACTAAAGCCAAGAGGGTGAGAGTGTTAGACAGTTGACTGAAGCTGATGAAGTTTGAATTAGAGTTGGGAAAACAATTGCCCTGCATGTCATGCAGCCTCCATGCCTTCAGCAGGAGTCAAGGGGTTTTTTCCATGCTCTTCCTAGGGTTCACTTCTCCCTCTCCTATACATGCTTATCTGGAAGGGATAGGAATGAAGAAAAACTTCCTCTTGCAATGCTACTTGTTCCTTACTTGTGGGACTATTCCCTACCTGCTCCTCACAGCAAGCTCAGTACTCCAAGGGGGATGAGAAGCAGCTAGCAGGCTGTCTTCTCCCAGGCTAGCTGGCTGCATAGGGAAACAAAGACAACCTTTTACTGGGATTAGTAACTGTGAGACCTTGGAAGGGAAAATGCCCCTAGCAAGAGGGCATTTTGCCCCTAGCAACATGAGTCCCACCAGAGGGCTGGGTCTAAGTGGCACAGCCTTGTCCGTAGCAACTTGTCTGTTCTAGTTTTATGTGACTTAACAATAGTTTCCACTGTTTCCCTTGCAAGACTCAAAAAAAAGCAGGTCTTACAGACCAGATAACCCTTCCTTATTCATGTGGAATAATCCCACTAAGAAGTCATTCATGGGTAAAGCAAAGAGAAGCTGTCCCTAAAACAGCTTTCTGCATGTGTTTGAGCCAGTGGATTCCTGCATGTACACTGTTTTGTTTGTGGAGCAGAACACACAGGCTAGGGGCAGCCTGGGGTATGTGAATGTAACTTCTTAGTAATATGAGCAAAACACTGCCACAAACAGCTTCCCCTGTCCCCCACATCTTTCTGGGTTCTACTTGAATGGAGAAGTAGAGAAACAGGTCGTGGCATGAATTGTGCTTGTAGAAACAAGGACCAGCATCCCCCACATATAAAACAACAACTCCTACTAGGTGTTCGGACTGCATGAAACCATTAAGTCCTCTGTGCATATTTTAGGTGATATAATTATCCATCTGAAGGAAACAAATTTAACTCCTCTTTGGTGTGCACTCTTTCCTCTTAGGAGTGGTGAGGTCTGTGACTCATGAACTCTGAGCGAGAAAGAAGTATGACACCTTGAGTAAAGACTTTGCTAGTCTTAGGCTATCAGGTTGTGAACGCAATAAGAGTCCCAGGCCCTGAAGAGAGGCCCCTGAAGAACTGAAAGACAGGTGTCTTGTCAACGAGTTGACATGGCAGTTCCAACTTATCCTTTGGCAATCTGCACTTTCAGCAAGTTGAGTGCAGTGGCCTTGATAAGAGAAGGAGATGCCTTTGGCACAGCTCCGTAGCTTTGAGCAAATACACTCTCATAGTGCAAAGGAATGCCAGGTAGATGATGTCAGAGACGAATCCAAAACCTGTTCCTGCTTGTATTGCAATCCTTCAGATAGATTGGGGTTGCGACGAGTGAGGCATGGTTTGATAACTTGTCCAATGGGACAGCTTCAGGGGGCTGTGTGCAATAGTCGGATGAGGAGTGACATGCAGAACAATGAGGAACCCTGCAAGCCTCATCAGCCAGTCTCCCTTAATAACAGCTTGAAAGGATTAAATCTTTGGCTGGTTGCATCTTACATTCAACCAGAGCATGTGCTTGGAGACGGCACAGCATGACAGTGACAGCTCCAATTAGTGTGCTTTGGTGAAGCTCTTAAAATCACCAGAGTTAAAAGGAGATCCTAGGGTCATATGTGGCAGTACCCAAAAGTCTGTTAAGTTCCATAGTTGAGAAAAAGCAGAGACGGTTGCACTAGCTGTTTGTGAGTAGAGCAAAATCACCTCAAGCCTTGTCTAGCTAAAGTTTAAAAAGGGATTTCCAAGAAATGCATCAGTGTAGTCAGTATGGGAATTGAATCAGGATTTCTTGGTCATTTTTAAAAGAAATAATATTGGAGCTTTTGATTATGTCAAGGATCTTGGCAAGTTCCCTTAAGACTTTCTCAGCTGGTGTCAGGTCTGGGCCATCAGATATATCAGGCCAGCACTTTCATGCCCATGTTTTTTTGGACATGGTATATTAAGATAGAAAAAGTGTCAGCCAGTTTGCTTGAAAATAATGGGACCTTGTGCCCAGGCATTATTAACAGGCAGGTCATTTTGTTGGGTTAAAAATGGACTGAACTTCTTGGACAATTTCTTGGCTGGCTGTTCTCTAACATCAGTTGGAAACACAGGGCAGTGCTGACTCCTTGGCAGGCAGTCTTGCTACCTGGCAGCATGAACAGACAAGCCAAGGAAATATGCCAGCAAAGAAGTGACAATCTGGGATGCAATGGCAGTCTGTGACCACTCTGCAGCAGCAGTTTCCTCAGAACACTTGTGTTAGGAGTTCTTACTGTCTTGAAAATATTATAAGGTTTAGCAAAATATTTCCCTTCTGCATTTGTATAGATTTAACAAGGAGTATTTTAAGAGAATCACAGGAGTGACTTGTGATCCACACAAACCTCAGATGGACAACTGTATATGGTTAACTATGGGAAGTTTTGACTCCTACAACAGTAGGAAACTTCTCTGTAACTCATGCATAACTGTATCAGTTGCTATTAAATCCCTTGAACGAGGCGTTAGGGTCTTCATTCCCATGCATGATGGAATTACATCAAAGCAGTAAGCCTACTTTTCACAAATAACCAGAAGTCTTATCTGTTGCTGTGAACTACTAGAGAGCTGGATGTAGCTTGTTCAATAGTTCTGGAGGCATCTATGTCCTGGCAAGTCTACTGCCATGAAAATCCCATGATGAAAAGGTGGTGAAGTTTAGCACTTTTTTCCTTTTTCTGTGGTAGAAGCTGAGCTATCCAAGGAATCGTAGAATCACAGAATGCCAGTCTGGGTTTTGACAGAGGGGCTTAATGGATTGTCCCTATCAATATCTGTGAGGTTGATGCCAACTGTAGTCTAAGTAGGATGTCACTAGCCTTGCCAATGTTACATTTTTCCTTTATAACTTACAAACTCAGTTTCTTAATCTCCAAATATACCGAGGTTGTTCAGAAAATATGCAAGAGACAGACATACATTCACACCCCAGCCCCACATCCCCAGACAGAAACATTGCTTAAGGATATCTGGAAAGCAGAACTTTCAGAATTCATGCAAATTTTTCAATGAAGCAGAAATTCCAAACTGGAGATACCTGACTCCCCACCAAGTTTGTAGAGTCACTCTTAAAGAATGAGGTCACATTGGTAAGAGTACATGGATAAATATGATCCACTGAAAAAGAACCAGTGCCTCTGTAAAGAGAAGTCTGAGAGCATTCTCTGACAATGTCAATAAGCCTGTGGATAAAGGTCAACCAGTGTACAGGTTATGTTAGAATTTTTATGAGGCCCTTGATGAAGTTTCACACCAGAACATTTTAAAGACACAAAATAGCTGTGGGGGTGGAGGAAAGTTTCATTTCCAAACTGAAAGCTGAATTAGGGTTAGAAAGCTAAGAGTCACTTAGTGGCCACATTTTGTGATGGAGAAAAGTCAGCAGTAACATCCTTTTGGAATCACCACTAATTCTGGATCTTCATCAGTGGCAGAACAGGGAGTGATGAGTGAAATCTCTAATTTTTAGACAAGCAGTTTTGGGAAATCTAACACTGCACCAATGGTGAGGAACATCCAAAGAAACTCATAACACTGAATGAACTAAAAGGTGGTGGATACACTTCATTTAATGTAAGTGTGAGGTAATTAGTCTAGAAGAAAAGTGATCTTAACCAGACCTACACTGTGCTGAACTCTGAACTGTAAGCTATCATTTTCGTAAAAGAAATCTTGAAGTCATTACCAGTGATTCCCTGAAATTCTTGGCTCAATGTGCTGAAGCAGATAAAAAGCCAACAAAGTCATGAGCACCAGCAGGAATGACATTGTGAACAAGACCGAAGATGCATTTTGCTCCTGTGTTGGGAGCACTGTGCTGGGCACATTTCTGGTCTCTGCATCTGAAGAAGCATATAGTGGGGTTAGAGAATGTCCAGAAAAGGATAACTGAAATGATTGACACGAGAGCAATTATCTTACAAGGAGAGATTAAAAATGCTGAGACTCTCCAGTTTGGAAAAAAAATGGCTAAAGGGGGATATGATTGAGGTCTGTATCACATGAATGTGATGTATGAACTAAGTGAGAAGCTGTTACTCAGCAAATCCTGTAATACTAGAACTAGAAAGCACTTTGTGAAGTGAGTAGGTGATCATTGAAAAGATATAAAGTAATCCTTGATAAGGCAGGTAGTGAACTTTTGGACTTTCTTACCCAGGATGTTTTAGAGGCACAGTGTCAGCAGGTTCAAAAAACCTTTAGATAGATTCACAGACAAGAAGTCTATAAACAGATATTAAAAAGAACAGGCAATGATATGCCCTCTAGCAGTAATAACACTGCAGTTCCAGAAGGGATAAGAGGGGAAAAGGACCACAGAAAAAGGTTAGCAATACCTGGTCTCCCTAAATTGCATCAGATGATGTCCTGTGGTGTTATTGCCAATGATCAGCTATTTGTATGCTTGAGCTAGGTCTAATTTCATGACAATTTCACTTACAGCAGGTGCTGATATGAGGTATGCTTAAGGTTGGTATTAATGCATTTGTGATTACCACACATTGCATGACACCTTTTTGTTCATAGCTTGGTACAACTGATGTAGCATGTTTCTTTGTGAGGCTTGCTCTGAGGCTTCTTTGCCAACGAGATGTTCACAATTTCTTTGTCAGCTTTTGGGTGAAGGGGAAGACATGTTCTGTACAGATTAGCACAGGCAAGATATTGTAGCGGAACAGTGCTAGTCCTCCTTGATGAAGTCTCCATTTTCAGAAAGTACTTGAGGGAATCAAAATTCTTTCTTAGAGGCTCTTGAGTGCAAGGACATTCCTGTTGAAGGAATTCCTCTTTGAACAAAGCCGTAGTGAAAACTTCACCCTGCAGCTGTCAAAGGTATTGCTGTTGTGACCCCTGTGGTCTCAGAGACAGGATAGGGTGGTATTGACCCTACTACACTGAATGATGCAAAAAGGAAGGATTTAAGGCGTCTCCATTGGCAATTGTCACCACTTAGCTGGATCTGACTTCCATTTTGCAGCTATTTTATTAGCTAATACATGTCACTGCTATGGAAATGTAGTAAAAATCTCCTCATTTTCTTGCTGAAGAAAATAAGAGTAATTGTTATCCGTGGATCAGCAGATTTCTGTATTTCCCATGGTTCTTTTTCTTTACAGAAATGATTCTCACTGTCTTGGAACAAGTGTCTTGCTAAATAAAGATTACCACAGATGTCCTCCCCAGCCTCAGCAGAGACTTGGTGATTGGTCTTGGCTGATGGTACTGATGTGGCTGAGTTCCCAAAGCACCAGTGAGTTTCTTAATGACAACTATGATGACAAAATGTGCTTGTAGGGGTTTCCAAAATATGAATATCCTTTATACATATTTGTGCTCCTTGAGTGCAAAAAGCCTTTTCCCAGGTATTCGTGAAGTAAATTGCACTAAGGAATGAAATAAAAAAATCTTCGTCCACCTCCCTTGCATTTTGCCATCTCCAGGGGAGGCAGTTTCTCAATAAGCTGCTGAAGTTTAACTGTTCAGATATATGATGCAGTCTGATAGGCAGCACAGGTGACATTGGCCTCGTTAGCTTGCTGATTTTGCTTGTTAAATTGAAATCTGTGACCAAGGACTAATGATGTAGTAGGCAAGAAATATGCCTTCATCAAGACTACAATTTCACTGTATTTCTCCATGTGAGGCGAAGTGAGAACTATAAGCAATGCTATGATGACAAATGTCTTAGTCCCACAGAACTACAAAGAGAATAGTCTGTTTCTGATTGGGACTGTCTATCTAGTTGGCATGATATAAAAGTCATGCATAAGAATCCTGGGATACAGCTTGATTTCCTCAGTCTATCCCAGAGTTGTCCCACAAATTGCAAAAGGGCACATTCATTTGTATCCCACAGTGGCAGCTTTTATTGCAAGTTGAAGATTCTGTTCACCTCTCAGTGGCTTCAGAAGTCTTGCTGCTTGTCCCTATTCCTCAGCAGGATCCAGTCCTGATGATCAGAAATTTGATGGCATGTTTATGAAAAAGATTACACAGACTTCAGCAGCACTGAGTTACAGCAGTGAATGAATGACTGTCCTGCATCCCCCTTTCCCCTAGCTTTTGCTGAATGAAGACAAGAAACAAGAAACAGCGCACCTCAGATAGATAGGCATTAGTACCACGTAAAACTGAGATGCTCTTATAATGCATACAAAGCATGTATCTTCACTTCAGGAAAATGTGGAAAGACTGTGCATCAAAGAATTGATCATTGCTTCTTTGAAACCAAAGCAAGTCAAGGGTGACCCTGCTTGAAATGCCTCTTGGAAACCTCTTTCTGATTAGAAACATTTAGAGAGCCTGTGTCACATTGTTTTTTACCATCAAGAGCCAAAGAACAGAAAGAGGTATTTTAAACTTTTGCCTTCTAAAGGGAAAACCAAAGGAAAAGAGGAAATTCCCATGTTCAGTGTTGTCATGCACAAAAGAGGTATCTACCATGGGCATCACCTTCTTTCAGCCACAAAACTGGGATGGAACGAAAGTAGGAAAACCTCTGCACATCAATGTGAGATGAAGTGTTTTGGTTTCTGCCTGGAACAGGAAAAGAATCCAGCAGACATATGGCCACCAATCTAGTTATCTTCAAACAGTGAGAGAAAATCTATTAAACAGAAGAAAAAGCTATTGTGAAAACACAGGTGGTGTGCAACAACCACTTCTGGGTATGTGTTTCTTAGGTAAAAACACAGGAGTGACTTGACTTACCAACTATCTAGACTGCCTAGCCATCTCTTCATGCTGATAAGTTGGTGCATAGAAAAAATGTGGCGGATTATGCTGACAGGAAACTGGAGCAGAAAACGCACACATTTTATTTATGCAGAAAGAGTAGGCCCTCAAAGCTACAAAACAGGCTAATTGTTTAATTTAATGGGAAATTGTGGGAGAAAATGCTTATTGAGGTAAATTGCCACTGGGAGAACAAATTGAGAAATTTCTTTACTTAAGTTCCTTGCAAATCTGGCTGATGCTGAAATACAGCTTTGGAGTCTAACTTGAACATATCTATTTATCCTGACCTGAAAGAAGAGTTACCAGACAATACCTAAAGCACCTGAAGATAAGGTTTGGGGAAGCTTGTGCATTAGTTTTGGGTAGTGTGGTTTTACAACAGGATGAAACAGCTACTTCTGGTCTGCACCTGACAGCCGTCAGGTGCTCTCCTCCTCAATACCCACAAAGTTATTTCTTCAGCTTTTGTCCCTGATGTATTTTCCAAGTGGTAGGAGAAAATTGTGATTAGATGGGGTAAAAAGTTTCTGTCTCACACACTCCTGCGAGACATGTTTTTTAAAGGAAGATGTGGCAGGAAAGTTCTCAGTAGCTCACTGTAATGATTTTTATCCAATATCTAATGGTGTTTGTTTATTCTAAGCAGCATTACTTTCATCTGGTTAAAGGATGTAATAAAACTTCTTCAAATTATTATGGGATCTTCTACCTTGATTAGCTCTTGGCAGGTAGGACCGCCCATTGCCACCCTCCAACCCCAATCACACTCCCCATAAGCAATGCAATATTTAATCATTAAAGCCACAAGAAATATCTCACATTACTCAAATAAGCCGGTACTTTCCATTTTAGTTTACCTCAGGCAAATTAAATGGGCCCCCTTGAAACAGTGACAAGAAGAGTTATAGGAGCTTAACACCAGACACCAATTACGATTTGAGAACTAAATGCCATAATTAACAAGACGTATACTTTAATCTAAAGCAACTCAAATATGTGACTGGATAAAGAAAAAAGGTAAGGGTAAACTGTGTAATTATAATAAATCGGTGTACTGAGGAAGTGTGTACCTTTGAGGTATATTTTTTTATTCTGCAATTAACTTTCAAGCGTTTTGCTAAATACCACACCCTTCCACACATACATACAGAAACTTTGTTGTATTCTCATTTTCACTAGACCTCTGAATAAGTTTTTATTCCTGCAGACACTTTCCCCTTGTCTGTGAATGGTAGGTGTGCCATTAGCTGCACATGGCAACTTTCTCCCTACCTACGGACTTCTCACAGATAACTCTGTAGTGTCCCAGTTTTACCTTCAGGAATGGCAACAAGAGCAGTATTTCTGCATGCTGCTTGATGCAGAGCTGGAGCGCTTTTGAAAATCTCACTGCAATCTTCTCTAGCATAGAGAAAGCTTCAAAGAAATACAATTTCTCACTAACATATAAGTAATGTGTATTTGCATACTTGGCTTTTCATTACTATCTGATAAATAAAATCATCCTCCTTCTATTTTTCCTTTTAATATATTTAAATGATAGCCTAATGCATCCTTTCCAGAGCCTTATTTATAAAAGCCTCTGCTTTTGCCATATTTCTGCCATCTGTAATAGACTTTTAGGATGCATTAATAATAAAACATCTTTAATTTCTTTATGCTCTTGCTAGCACAGATAAGTGAGAATTCCTTTGTTTTTTTAAGACAGAACAGTAGCCTCTTCTAATTTAGAAAATTATGTGCCAGAACCAGACAAGTGAAGAGGAAAAGAGAAGAGACTGTTAAAAGTGGAGCTTTGTGAGAATAAGATGAATGTGTCAAGGTTAAAGTATTCCTCTAATCCCAGAGTCAGGAAGGAAAGCTGCAGCTAATAAAGTCCATCCATGCAGTTCTATTCACTTGCATGCACTTTACTAAAGGAAGAGGTACAGTCTGGAGACCAATTACAAATCACTCGCCTGGTTCTTTTAATCCCTTTATTTCCATATCTGATCAAACTAAAGATTTATTTTCTTCCTACATCTAAGGAAAGAAAAAAAAAATCTTAAATCCATGTGCAATGCATTGTATTCTGTTATTGACATGCAATCTCATATTTTATTCTGAAGCTTTTTGGTTCCTTTGGCTATCAGTTTCTTGTGGCTATGCATGGGTCGAGATGTGTGCTTGTTCAGCATTGTTTTTTGATGGTTTGACATGGTTTGGAAAATTTGAGGTCATAAAGCTTACTTCTAGTAGAGAGCCACCACTTTAGATTGCCTGTTGGCAATCCCCATTGAAACTAGTGCCTGGAAGCTCAAAGGACAAGCATAAACACAACATCAGACAGAATGGATCCCTTAGTATTTTCTGGATGTACAAATATGTTTCTGTTTTTAAAATACTGTAGTGTTTTCTAAAAATTAGGAGATGAATTGTGGCACAGCTGCACCCACAGTCTCAGCCACAGATAGTCAGGGACAGCGTGAAGGACTTGCGGGATTTAGAGTAAGAACAGGGTAGAATGCTGTGCTGTTGAGAATCCACCTTCAACATATCATGTGTCTGGGAATGGTATGTGGAAGCAGTGCAGAGCAAGGGGTGTCCCTCTCTTCACTTAAGGGCATTTCAACTATTGCTGATCATCAAGGAACACAGTGAATGGTTCAGAAGCTTGAAGTAGTTTTTTCAGCACTGTGAAAAAGGACAGAGAAGGTTAAAAACAGAATATACACAACCTCAGGGAGTTTGAGTGCCAAAGTCCGCAAAATCCTCAGTGTATGTGTTAGTGTTTGGACACAGAGAGAGACTTGTTAAAGAAGTCCTGTCTCAATTGTAAAAAGATGGAGCACTCAATTAATCCTCTCACTGATGAGGGATATATATCCTCATTATATATCATATCCTCATATAATATCATTTTCCAGAATCAGAAATTTTCTCTCTGCCATTTCTTGGACCTTTGAGTCATCTCTTCATATACGTTCTACCCAAACCTAGTTAATAGCCTATATTATCTTCTTGGTAGTGCAATGTGAGTGAATGTGACAGTTACTTCTGGCATTCAGTGTGTGGTAGAACATGCATTTTATTCTCTTAATCATTATGCTCCAGATGCAAGAGATGCCCCACATCAATGAAGTGAGCTTTAGCTTAAGTCTGCTGTGCAGGTGCTAACTGCAAGCTCTTTCTACGCCTTATCACTCATTCCCTCCATGTTATTCTTTCACTCTGAGGCTGTGTGTCTAATGCTGCTACCCAGAAATGAGAATAAAGTGGGTGCCTGCGAGACAGCAAACCCTGAAGTCTGACTGTTGCGCTGCTGGTGATAAGATGTAAGCTAAGATTGCATAACTCTTCCAGCAAAGAAGTCTAGCTGCGAGTGAGATACTCTGAGCAAAGCTCACAGGGTTTGATTCTGTCCTCAGATAGGGAGAGCCCCAGCGATGCAGAGTACCTTATCAGATCAGCCACCTGATTTTACAAGATTTGCAGAAAGCTGTGCCCTTAAGCTAAGGCAGATGCCGAGTGCTGGGTATGTTGTGCACTTTCATTCAGTGATGGTGTAATTTCTTAATACTTTATACTGTCACTTGGAAACCATGCCTCAAGTTAGAGGGACTCAGTGTAGTGTCACACCAGTCTCCATTGCTGTCTGGGCTCTGCTGAGAATTCTCTATTGAGAGTTACATGAATGTTGTGTAGCAGTGAGAAAAAGCCAGACAGGGTCTGTTTGTATGCCCAAGAAGAAATCCAGGGTGCAAAAAGGTTTGCACCCACCTTGCAGTGATGCAGTGGCCAGCTGTCTGCTATGGGCTGATGCACTTAGCACAACTGGCTTTATATAGTCGGGAGCAGCGAATAATCAATTATTTAAGTGCCGTGCATACGGAGATAATGACAAGCAGTGAATGCCGGTTAGAGCTCTTGCACTGGACTTTGCTCAAATGTCTGAGAGTCACTCTCTCCTGGTATTTACCCACTTTTTTGTCATTTTTCTCTGCAGTATCTCATTAACCCAAACGTACCATGAGCCCAGTCCACTGGTTGAATCATGTTTGCATGACAATATTTTCACTCTTTACTGTTCCCTGGATTTTCACACTTCTGTGACAAGTATGAACCATTCCGTAACATGCCATTACAAGGCTAGGATAATGTTACTGAAACCTGTTGACTGGTTACTCTTTGTGTGCTTATGTTTCTAATGCATGTTTTGTGTTTAGAGAGGGAAGAAAGTTTGTAAGAGAAAAAGAAAATGCATATGGTTGGTTAGGTTTGGATTTGCAGCCTGCTCTGTTACTTGAGGAAATAAATCTGGTATGATTGTGGATGGAAGTTTCAAAACCACGTGGTGGATCTATTACCTTTGGAAGATACATGCCAAAATCATAGGATCGTAGAATCATTCAGGTTGGAAGAAACCCTTGGGATCATTGAGTTCAACCATCAGCCCTACTCTACAAAGTTCTCCCCTACACTATATCTCCCAACACCACATCTAAACGACTCTTAAACACCCTCAGGGATGGGTCCTCAACCACCTCCCTGGGCAGCCTATTCCAGTGTCTGACCACTGTTTCTGTGAAAAATTCTTTCCTAATGTTCAGCCTAAACCTACCCTGCTGCAGCTTGAAGCCATTCTCTCTGGTTCTATCACTAATTACCTGTGAGAAGAGTTCTCACAGGTGCAACTGGCTTGATGTTCTCAATCTGCATCTTGCAGCATTTGCAAAAGGTGACAGAGCTGGAGCTCCTGGTCACTGCTTTCTTTCTAGGTCATCTCCTGGACAAAAGTTGCTAGGCACCCAAGCTGCTTTAGAAAGTGAGGTGAGAATCTAAAGCCATTTAGATGGCTCCACTCCCTGTCAATTAACCAGGCAACAAGGTCTGAGCAGTCCAGATAAATCTGCACCTGGGACAATAGTTCTCTTCAAACCTTTCTCATGTAACTGCATCCTTGCTGTTTCTGGCCTTGCTCTCAAGCATCTGGGTTGCATTTCTGTGCTGCACCATGTTGAGATGCTTTCCTAGTCCATCAGATCTGTTGTGGGAGACCTTGTCAAAGGGCATTGGCCTGCTCATGTGATTTTTGTCTGATTGGAGAGGTTGTGATTCTAGAGGAGTAAAGTTAAAAGTGTCTACAAGGTGCAGTTTTTGGAGTAAGATTTAGGTGTATAAATTATGTGCACTTGAAAAAATTTACTTTTGCTCATAATTGTTGGGATTTGCAGTGTATTTTTGAGTTTGGCATGATTTCTTTCCTTTGCATGTGTGAAATACTTGCTCATATCTCTTCATGTATCTGTATTTATACATATGCTACAAATAAAAGATTTGAGGGCAAACACTGAAAAATATTGTCTGAGGATTTAAGCTGAGAATGTGATATGTTGCTTGAAGACTCTGGACAATATTGCCTGAACAAAGGAACTCTTTTTTTATTCCAAAGGGGTTTGTTTACTGTAATGACTCTCAAACCCAATCAATATTTGTTTTATTAACCTGTTGGATGGATTCAGTTTAAAGTCTTACTGTAGTTTGTTTGAAGTGGTTTGTACTTGGAAGCTCTGTGAGAGGTAAACAATGCTGAGAGTCACAGCAACAGTGGCCTATTGTATTGAGCTATTCCCTTTTGTATGGAGACTGTTGACCACTTGTGTTGTTTTTGAGGATATCAGCATATGCTTCTTTCCTGACACAACCTCAAGCATTCAAAAATCCCAAAAGCTGGTAAATATTTATCAAGATGCTTTAAAAATATTTTTCTCACAAGTGTTTGCTGGCTCTGCTGTGCAGTATTCTTCTCTTTTAATATTGCAGTACAGATGCATGAGGAGGTGAACGAGATCATTGTTCACAAACATCAAGAGCAATGCAGCTGCGCCTGATTATATTAAATCATATGATGACGTACCATTTTTGACATACACAGCTTCTCTTTATTGTAAATTAATCACCCTAAGAATCTATTTTCATTAGTTAGAACATTAGTGTTTTGCCTCTTTATGTTTTGCATTATTTAGAATCATCATGGGCTGAGTTGTTTATTTACATAATTAGCTCCATATGTCTTAACTACATACAACATATGGTTGCAACTATGTGGGACTCCTGTCCCTTTAAGAAGCTGTTCTGGCCCTGAAGGCAAGCCTGGGAGATCTCCCCTGGCCATCTTCATGATCCTACAGTCTTCACCAACTTGAGCTGCAGCAGCCACTTTGGACTTTAAATATGCCTTTCCTCTTTGACTGGGATAGAAAAAAAGAAACAATCTGTGCCTGCAATTGCTGGTGATAGCAATGCCCACTAGTGAGAGGTTGCGTGGGGAGGACCAAACCGTTCTGCAAAACCCTGGTATTGTCTTAGCTGCAAGGGAGCAGCCTTCTCAAAAGCTGACTGTGGCCTCAATTCGTTATGATTTTGAGGCATCTGTAGTCCTGCCAGACTTTCATGCTCAAAAATCCCGAGCTACCCTCCAACATAATGTGAGGTTGATGGCAAGATCATGAGATTTAAAAAAAATAATAAATCAGTTCTGGATTCTTTTATTTGCCCTTTGATGTTTGAGCCCTTTGGTGGTTCCCATTTCCAAGCTTTTGTCTGAGAATATGCACACTAGAAACTTTGCTTTAAAGAAAGCTGAGAATAATCCAAAATTACATGATCTCTGGGACCTATGGCTTTGACCTTCCCCTGTATCCCAGATTTGAATATTGCAGCATTTGAAATCCCTGGCTTGTGGTCACTCTTTGGTTGTCTCCATCAGTGCTGCTGTCTCGTAAAGCAGCCTTCCTGCTTCTCTGATCCTCCATCTGCTCCTCAGCTGATCATCAAGAGGATGAAGCCTACGTGCTTCGAGCCAGGGCAGGGAAGCTCCAAGTGGAAGAATAAAGCAGCAGCGGGTCTGTAGCTCAGCAGGAAGGAAAACTGCAGACCTGTGTGCAGAAAACGTGTGAAAGGGAAATAGTAAAAAGGGAGCAAGCAAAGGTTAAGGAGGATCAGGGACTGTAAATATGGTTAGGTGCACGAGGAACAAACTTCTTCAAGTTTTACTTTGTTTCTGTGAAGTGCCGTTAAAGCAGCCTTGCCCTGGAAATTGGTTTTTTCTACATCGTTATGTGAGTTTCCACGTGTGCCTGTGGAGTGAATGATAGTACCCAAGTGCTGGCAGTGCCTAAGCTATCTGACTGAGTTTAGGCATTAAATATAATTTGAGAGCATGCTTCCCCACCGAATGCTTCAAAACAGTGAAGGGTGCTTAAAGGTGGGTTATCCAGGGGACATAAAATTCCTCTGTAGCTGCTGCTTCCTTCTGATTTTATATTCTGTTTCATGAAAATACTAACTGTGAGTGCCCCAGATCTGCAACACGTATTCTGTGTAGTTAGAAAAGGAACTCAGTACAGCGAGGGGAGCTGTGCCAGCCATCCTGTCAGTAATGGAGCGCTGCTCTGTTATTTACCAATTTTATTCCCCATACCCTCAGGGACTGGGGAAGAATTATTGCCCCTTTCCAAAGGCTACCAACACTCGGGCAGATTAAAGACCTTGCTCAAGGTTGCACACAGAGTCTGTACTTAAGATGACAAATGAATTTACGCCTCTGGAGCCCTAATCCAGAGCCCTTTCTACCAGAGCACAGATAACTAATCTGTATGTGGCGTGAGAGCACTTTTGGCAGGGCTGGCATGCAAAGACAGCAGCGCGGTGCTGGCACAGGCTGCCCAGAGCCGGGTCCCAGCTACAGGGTAAGATGAGCTAGTGCTGGGGTGGCCCTCTTTGCCCCAGGTGGAAAGTGCAGAGTCATCATATTCGGCCTTGCCCAGGGTTTCCCAGCCACTGGCCTGTTGAATGGCATTGTCTCAACTAGGGATCTGGGACATGGTTAGTGTCCTAGCTGTGTTCTCATCTAATATCACAGAGAAAGGTAAGAGTGATATCCAGATGCAGAAAGAAGCCAGAAAAGACCCGGGGCTGAGTTTAGGTACAGTCTTTGTGTCTTGTAGCTCTGGCCCTAAAAGTTTAATGTGCAGTTAGTAAACACTGTAAGTTTTACCACACTGCTCTGAACCATTATTGCCATCCTGTACTTAGTTTACATAGGAGTGTTGGGCAGATTTACCTGCAGTGAAGTTACAAAATGTACGTAACTTCTTCTCCTCCTCCTCCAATGTGTGCTTCATCCTTGAGCTTCCAACCTGATCCTCTTTTGCTCTCCAGGGTTTAACACCCTCGCACCATTGCAGTGGCTTTGCAGGCTTGGCTGAGACACTGCTACAAATATTTGCAGAGAAGTATCCTGCATATGGCCGATATGACTCAAGTTGCGCAAGTGAACCCTCTCTAACAGCTTTAAGCAATTGCTAATTGCCCCCAAGCTCTGTCCCTTCCAGTGTTTGCCACCCCAGTGACTACAATAAGGCATACCAAGCATGATCTGTGGTACACTTTGGCCAGAAGATGTTGTCCTGAGCTAAGTATTGCTGTCGGTCATGGGCCATCCCACATCTACTCACAGAGAACACCACAGTGGACTGCAGCATTAAATCCTTTCAGCAATCATACTGAATGCCATTCATTTTGGACAATGCACAAGAATGGGTTTTGTTATTCATTACCAAGTCCTCTGAGGATTTGCCTTTTTTTCTCTCTTTCTTCTGGTGATTGTTCTAAAACCCTTGAATCTTTAATTAGAATGAAAATTTGCTTTATTGCTCAAGAGTCTCAACAATATAGCAGTTTGGATGAAATGCTCACGGTCCAGACACAGCTCAGCATGCTCCCTTCTGCACTCTTCTCACCCCACCATCCTCCCATGTACTATACATACGTGTCCACTTTTCTTGCCCCTGTAAATAAATTCAGTGCCAAGAGTTCCACGCAGAGAGATGCTGTACAAGCTCCCTCCCGCCCCCCACATGTCCAGCTACTTTCTCTGTGTCCACCTTCTTCTTCACAATTGCTCTGTGTGTTCTCTCTTCCTAATTCCTTCTCTTCCTAATGCCTCCTGCACTGGTGTCCTGACACTAAGGTTCTCACACAGTGACTACCACTGCTGGAAAAAGAGCACAGCACTTACTTCTCGGTGTCTGGGTTTTTCTCCTGGATGAAGCAGTAAGAGAACCCCTTGAACACCAACTTGTTTTGGACTTCACGAAAGGAACACTTTTCCAGTGGACTTGAACTTAGTGTTGTGAAACTCTGTGCAAATTAGTAGTTTAACAAAAGAAGGATCTTTCCTGAAAACATATAAAATATTTTCCTTTTTGAAGGAACTATGTCTCTTCATCACCCAGCCTTCAGAAGAGTGCTGTAGCAAGCAGTAGTCCCCATGTCCATAGGTCACTTAGCTCTTCTCCCCTGACACATAAGGATTGCTCATTCATCAGATTTTTTTTTTCACCTTCTAGTAAAAAGTGACAGGAAATGTCGAAACAAAGATTACTTTATTCCTGTTTTCTGCTTTCTCAATATTTTTTGTCTAGGGCTTAAGTGGGAATAGTATTCAAAAAAAAAAAAAAGAAGTGTGATTGAGTAGAAGCTCCTGTTTAAACAGGATACATTTCAGGCTGCCAAGAGGACTTTTACAGAACTAAATATAAAGATCCTAACTGAAAAGGAAAACTGATTTAATATCTTGACACAGCCATTTTTATTATTTATTTTTACAAGGAACTATTCATGTGTGTGTATGATTTTTTAGTCTTAAATAAGTCACATGCTTTTTTTCATCTATAAATATTCAGGTTAGCACATGCAGGGCACTGATTTTACGGGTGATACCAAGTCATACATTTGTTACAGAAGGGCAAGTCAGATGCCTGGTTTGTAATTTATTTTTTTTATTATAAAACATGTAATCCATGTGTTTCAAAGCTGCTTTGTTGTTGAAGAGATGGTCAGCAAAAAGCTCAGCAGCTCATATTTCGCGCAGCCAGGCTTTTACCGTCTCAGCATTGAGCAGAAAGATGAGTCTACTCATGGTGTTTACCCACCTTGGGCCTGTGTTTGCCTAATATATATGAAAGGGATTCTGTTATCGTCAGGCAGGCATTCTGGAGGAAACATTTTCAGAGCCAAGGGAGAGGAGTGGAGGGGGAGTAGGTCATGCTGGCTCCCACACACCCATCTACCCGCTGCTACCTCGGAAGCCGGGTTGTCCCCGTCTCTCCAGCACCACCTGGTGGGACACCCCCCTGCCCCAGGAGCCAGGGGGGCTTGAAACTTAAGAGAATGCACCAGTGATCTTACCAAAAAGCATGGGGATGTTCCTCCTCCTCGTTCATAATTTTTCCAGTCTGCATTGGTATCTTGTCTGCTTGATCACGGATATTGCTAGATACTGGAGCTTATAAGGGCTTCCTCTTGGCTTTTACTACTGTTCTGCACGAGTTGGGAAAACCACTGAGGTTATTTTTGCTTTGGATTTCCCATCTGTGTAACACGTGCCGTGGTTGAGTAAGGTTAATAGGAGGCATAAATAATCCCTAAATAAAGGCAAATGACCAAGAAATCCTGAACTCAGATCTTCTGATAAAGTTTTGCAACTTAGCAACTGAATTGCTCTCAGCTTTCAGTGCTGCTTTAACTGGCCTACTCAGGGCACACCATGCCAGAGGCTGTGCCTGTCTCCCAGGGGAGCTGTGTTGCTTGTGCCCTGGCCAGAGCAGAGGGTGTTTATTTAGAGTTAAAAAGTACCATTTGGCTGGTGGGAAGAGGACATGAGGGAAACAGATTGGGGCAGGATGCTTCTGGAGCGGAGCAGATAGGTTGTTTAAAGATGAGAGGGAGCAGCTCGCCTGGTTTGTGACAGGATAGGACATAGGTGCTAGGAATACGCCCAGGCTATGAATCCAGAAGCAGAGGTGCTTCAAAGCAGAAACTCTCTCAAAACTGAAGCAGGATTTCCCCCTACATTTACTGAAGGGCAGTAATGCCTGAAATTATTTGTGGAATAAAACCTAGATGACAGATTTATGCTGGAGTAGCTTTAGCTTTTCTTGTTCTGGGCAGGAGGCAACACTGCCCTGTAGCCTCCATGGGGAGGTTTGACACGGGCTGTGTGCCCAGCATCCCAAAAGGAGTGTACAAAATTGTCACACTGATGTTCCAGTGCAGGAAGCTGCTGGTTTCAAAGAAAAATCATAGTCACCGTGTATTTGCATAAGGCAGAGCTCAGAGACCTTCTGGCGAGCAAAAGTAAGAATGTCTTTCCCCTAAATGCAAGCAGCGTGTGCAAATCATAGAAGTCATAGACACACAAGATTGGAAAGGCCTACAAGATCATTTAATCCAACTGTCCTCCTATCACCAATACTACCCACTAAGCTACTAAATCATGTCTTGTAGCACCTTGTCCAGACACTTCTTGAACACCTCCAGGGACGGTGACTCCACCACCTCCCTCAGCAGGCCATTCCAGTGCCTGACCACTCTTTGAGAAAATAAGTTTTTCCTGATATCTAAATCTCCCCTGGTGCAACTTGTGGCCATTTCCTAGAGCCCTATCATTAGTTATCTGGGAGAAGAGGTCAGATTTTTGTAACCGGAATTTTCACGGTGTCAAATTTTGTATCTGTTTTTTGCCATGGTGGATTTATTTTAATTTCATTATCAGGTTAAAACAACCAGAATGAAAAGGCATATCAAATAACATTGAGGGAAACAATGTAAAAATCTATAAAACTGTGATATAGACTCAAGTAAGTAACCAAATCGTCTCTTCATAAACATGCACACTCAGGACTGAGTACTAGTCCTGCAGCAGTAACACTGCAAATATATTCAAATGTAAATTCTATCTGAAATGTGACAGAATTGTTTGACAGAATCAACTAGTGTGTTAAATTTTTAGCTGTAGCTCAATGAGACACTCCCAGTGAACCATGTCAGCCTGTTAATAACGTGAAGATATCTTCTAATAGACTGGTCATAACTGGATCCTGGGTTACATAAACTCATAGGATATGATTAAAAACTTTTTAAAAAACCCACCAAGTTAAGCTGCAATTCTGCCACTTTTCTGTCCTGCATCTCCTAAGAAAGGCAAAACAATTCAGAATTTTCTTTGAAGTCTCATAAAATTTCGCTTTGCAGTGTCTATTACTAGAAACTAGGGCTTAAGTTTAACCACTAAATAGTGGTTGTGAACAAGTGAAATTTCCCCACAGAACATGCCTTAGCTCTCACTTACTATTGGAGGCAGGCTCCACACAGGGTCCCTGCTGCCGTGCGAGATACACACTTATCAGAATTCATGTTTTGGAGGGCACCAAGCAGATGTGAGAAATTAATGTTGTTTGATCTTAGTTTTACTCCTGGATTAGGTCTCAAATAGCTCTCGGATTTTTGACCTGGCTCAGCAGAGCACTCCACCAGGCAATATCTTACTCATTATAGTCTTGTGTTAAATTAGGGAATCAGGCAAATAATCTCATTATAGTTTACGAAGGCAGCAATCTCTCTGACTTCACTCAGGTTTCTCATATGTTTAGGACCTTGCCTGATTCAGGCCCACAGACATTATCAGTTCCCTGATCTGTTTTGGTTTTTTTTTTTTGTAAATTCAGTAGCAGTTTGAGAAGTTGTAAATTGTCATCCAGAATTTCTACCAAATCACATCTACCCTGGATTACTGATCTGCGTTCTTACAGATCTGGCTGAGGGTGAAATTTGAATCTGAGCAGCTGCCAAACAGGGCATCTGTCAAGAAATTTACATACTGTTACATTTCTGTAGTTCTGCACTCTATGTAAATAATATTTGCCTCCTGGCATCTTTCACACAGAACTGATTTCCTCCCTGTGGTTTCTTGCCAGAATCTTGGCCATTTCAGTAATTGAGACTCACACAGAGACCTCAGAAATGTTAATACCCAAAAGCACTAAAATGACAGGACCCTGCATGATTATGACTATTCTAAAAACTGTATTAAGAGTCAAATACAGTCAAATACAACATAGCTAGAGAAACATCATATTTCCTTGTCTGAGCTCTGCACCCCTTCATAATACAACCGATGGAAACTGGAACAGCACCTGTTTCGTTGATATTTGCACTCTGGAGGAAGGTGGGGGCCAGTACAACTATTTCAATTCCATTTCACCCAGCAGCAAAATAAGGGGATCAGGAGATGCATCAGAGTGGTGACAAGGTAGACTCATCACCTGTTTGACCAACCCATATGTGGTGCTAAATATCCTATAACCCACAGCCAACTAGTATAGTGCTGCTCTAGCTTAGTTCAGGAAATAGCAGCAACCTGAGAGTCAGGAATTTATAACCAGCTCCCTAGGGATCTCTTTAATCTTGATCCAGGAGGGAATGCGTCTCCAGTCTTTATCAGCAGGATCTTCCCAGTCTGATTCTTGTCTCTGTGAGTGCTGTATCAATGAAATCATATGTACTGCTAGGCAGCTAAATAAAGCAGGGCCAGGGAGCAAGCTGGACTACAGATTGCCTTTGCTGCCTAATTATTAGCACACTTCTGACACGAGCCAAGGAAAAGTGTACACGAGCACTATTCCCAACTGGAAGTATGGGGAACACTGTGCAGTTTGTCTCCTTCTAGCTTCTGTGGTTTTCTCACCTACATCCACCACTCTGTCCTCCTGGGCTTTGCACCCTCAGGAGGACCTCTTATGCCTACCTAGCCCAGGGCATGCAACATATAACCTCAACATCTTGCTATGAAATCTGGTGAGCTGCAACACATTACTGCACATACTTTGAACTGAAATAAACACATGAAAAATAGTAATTATGTATTAGACTGCAGGGCATCTGTGGAGCCTCTGAAAGATTCTGGCAAATGCTACACCCTGTGGTTAGGCCATAAAAAGTCCTTGGCCCTTTTTTTTATTAACTTTATAGGCAAAGGTGCTGGCATTAAAAATTGTGTTACTATGTTTAGTATGCTCCAGACAATGTAAAAATTCAATGAGCTCTGCAATCCACAAAAAACCCATCACCATGTCCAAAACCAAGTAGGAAGGTTGTGCAATTTCTATGCCTCTCTTCTTTTGCAGAATCTTTCATATTCACTCCCTTGTTAGCTACCATGGTAAAGGCCCATTCCGTTTTCAAAGGAAAAGATATTTTATTATTTAAATGTATAAATCACAATATTATCTCTCTATCTTGATGAACTATGTTTTCTAATGAACATATGCATGTCCATATTAATTGACGCTCATGGAAAGGGAATTTGGTCCTCATATTTTTGAAGCTGAACTGAAAGGCGTTCATAATTCATTCTCATTATCAATTTAGCTTTGCAGGAAAAAAGTATAAGAGATAGGAGCTTCTTTGCTTTTTCATGCCTTTTTAGGAAAGACATTATTTATATGTGATATATGATGAGATGGAGTAAGTGTATAGAGAGTGAAGATGTATTGAATACCTAGACGAACTTGAACTGCTCTAAATTATACCATTACAAACCCAAATCAAACCCAAGAGTGAAGCTGCTTTGGTTTTAGAGGGCTAGTTTTTTCTGGGCTGTTAGAGTAGAGACCAGAGGGTGGCGAGAAAACCCACTGCACGGTGTCATATCTTAGCCACATCTGTCTGAAAGCAAAGATTTATTTGCTTAAAATCATCTTTCTGAAACTTAGCGATATAGAGGTGTGTCTCTGACCCCTTGTGCCCGTTTGTTTGTGTACTTGATTTGTGGCAGG
This sequence comes from Nycticryphes semicollaris, assembly GCA_013400055.1. NCBI lineage: Eukaryota > Metazoa > Chordata > Aves > Charadriiformes > Rostratulidae > Nycticryphes > Nycticryphes semicollaris. Next base: position 852,631 of record VXBJ01007145.1, on the reverse strand, counting down.
TGCAGCAGGAGCTCACCCAGCAGGCAGAGGGTAACGCACCCTCACAGCTGCAGTCAATGGGGACAGCAGGCTTGGGCAAGGGTGTGCCCTCTCAGCGAGCAGAGAGGGACCCTTCACCTGTGGAGCCTGAATAGGCAAGGCACTGAGCCGGGCAAAGGCACGCCAAAAAAAAACAGGTGACGTGAGATGAAAGCACATTGCCAATTCGCTCCATGAGATCTGTTCCCACATCCTGCCAAACCTGAGTAGGATGGGGAGGTGTCACCCCAGCAGGGTGCTAAGAGCACTGGGTGGGGGGCGTTGCATGGCTTCAGGGTCGATCAGCAGTAGACTTGGACAGGTTCTACTTCATTTTCCAAGTGTTTAAAAGGGGGTGATGGTGAAGACTTCCCTCCTGCATTGAGAGCATTCTAGGCTGTTGAGCTCTGGGGGGTGGCAGCTGCTGCTGCTCCTTGCATGACTTCCTCGGGTGCGGGAGTTTTACTGGGGTTCCTGGATGAGGGCTGAGAAGCGTTCTGTCTTGCTGTTATATGATTTTTTTTTCCTCAGTGGCTGTTTGTGATAGATTCACATAAACCAGTGAACAACTGGCCCTCATTACTTTTATAAACCCCCCTGCTTGATCAGATCATACTAGCAGAATCACTTCAGTCTTCTCTTTGTGTTAATTGGTTTATTTCTTCAAAAGGATTTTATTTTTTTCCCCAGTTCCACTGTATTTTCTATGTAGCTTCTGGAGCAAAAAGAAATCAATTCTTTGAACAAGTTGCTTCTTTCAAGAGCTCTTTCCTTGTTTAAGTGGGCTCCAGTGTATTGAGAGCTGAGCTGGATGCTGCTAAGTTAACAACATTTCCAAGTATATTCCTTGGGTTTTTCTCTACATTAGATAGGTTTAGGGAGTTGCCATGGAGGTATATTTGCTGACAGATGAGTCAGAATTATTTAAATATGTCTGTCTGGATCAGAAAGTTTTATTCCAAATTATGAAAGGTGTGCAAGCCTTTATCTTTGAACAGCCCCTGCCCCTGCAGCTCCCTGCCTGCTGGCTTGCTGCCACTTTGTTCTCAAAGCATTTTCTCCTTTCAGGTCTGCTTCGGCTCTAGTGCATTTGTGGGGGTGTCTTCTCTGCTTCCTCCAACTGGAATTGAAGGCAGTGAGCCTTTCCACCAAAGGCCTGGTGCAAACCTTTGAATTCGGTGGAAATCTTGTCTTCCACTCTTCCACTGGCTTTGCCAAATGTTTTTTTACACATGCACCACCTGACACCCTTCATGGGAACTAGACGTAGTTTCAGGGTTTCTCCCTTCTGAATTTCCTGTAAATGTGGAATGACTGGGACGTCCCCTCTCTTCCTGTGCTTTTGGCCTGCCCAGTTTCTGTATGACCCCATTCTTCAAGACTGGGATCTCCACATCCAGGGAAATGGAAAGAATAGATTGAAAATGCGATTTAGGGAAAGATTCCCCTCACTGGGTGTTGCATCCATGGATACCTTAAAAATATGCCCAGTGAATCATAAGCCTGAGTGGAAGAAAGAAATATTAATAGAAGAGTGTTTGTGTGTGCTTTCTTCTTCCTGGGGGTGTGAGCTGAAACACATTTGAAATTCTTCAGTAGCTTGTTGACAGCAGAAATAAGTGCTCAGAACTGATACCAACAGAGCCCCATGCTGTTGTGGGGTTGCAATTGCAGCAGCTCTCTTTGGTCTTAGGTGGGCTTTTCTCTGCCTACAGGAACATAACATCTCCCTGAGCATTGAGGTGTTTTGTGCACAATTGTTACCTAGTTTCTTTTTCATTTTCTATATCCTCTGAACTCTTATGCTATTAGAAAAGATACTATCAGTTACCCCTTTACACACACCCACGTTGGTTTGCCTCTGTAGCAAGTAGTATATCTGCTAATGTCTGTAAAGATGCACATACAGGTATGAAGACCAAAACAGTAAACACATGTCAAGCATAATTATGATATACATGCATGCATGTATTCATCTGTACCGAAAAAATAGCTTCAGAAATATTTTGGTTGTGGTCTTAATCCAAATTCACTTCACCAGCCTCGGGTTTTTGAAGACCCACTTATCTCTAATTCTGCATTACCTCAAAACAGGGATTTCCCATGTTACTTTTTATAATGCCAGAAGCACTAGTCAAATGGAAATAGGTCTGATGCAGCCTTATGGAACAGCATGACCTGAAATTGCATGCTATTGGCTTCAGGCAACCTTGCCTTACCTTTATGAGAAAGTCTAGAAGAAAGTAAAATCGTTAAGAGTTTGCAGGTACAGCAAGGTGACCTCTGTGGTATTGAAGGCACAGAAGGGCAGATGCTCAGCTGATAGCACAGCTTCCAAAGTTTTTTCATTAAGGCTTTGTTAAATTAACCTCTTTTCCCATATACATAGTGTTTCAAATTGCAGGCAAGACAGTATGAGCAGCAGGAATGGTAGCTGATTAGACCAGGTGAAAGCTCAACTCTACTTCATAAGCACATATTTTGACATAATATTTCTTCTGATTAACTTCTACACAATAGAAGGATAAACGTAATTTTTAATTTTCATTCTCAGTAAATTGACAGGGTAAGATTTCATGGGAATGTGTCCACTGAACCTTCTTCAGAGACTATCTTAGGCACGTGCATCTTGTCTACCTCCTGGAGTTCCTATGAGTGATACGTGTTTCTTTTCTGATGCAGTCGTGGTGTCAATATCAGTATAATCTAGATTTATACCTCTTTTTTGGGTCATATTAGTCTGTACTTGAAAGAGGATTCTTAGTATTCATGCAGTCAGCTGTACTAGGACAGAGTTGCTCAGAAATTAGTGACAAATTCATGTCATTAATATGCAGAGCCAGAAGTACTGAAATATCTGTGGATATCTGCAAATTTTTTATTGTGTTTTTTGTTGAAAAAGTGTTTCCTGTCTAAGAAGGTTCTTTGCTCTCACAAAACCTCACTTTTATCAAAAAGTTTTATATCATCAAAAATATAATAAAATTTAAAGGACTTGAGTGAAAAAGTTGTCACTCTCAAGAAATCTAGGAAGAAGCCACATTAATATGATTGGTCTGTGATTATCTCCATTTGCAGCAAAGTCAACTAAATAGTTAATTGTCCAGCAAATAGTTAATAGTCCACCAAATGTCTTCCTTCCTTGAGAGCAAAGCACTCACTGTGCCACCTTTTGCAGTTTCCTCAAACATGATTTCACCCCAGTGTATGAGTTCAAAGTGCTATTAATGACAGGGGCAGATGAGATATTCTTCTTTCACTGTATCCCAAAAGGTCTGGAGCATTTGGTCTTGTAACACTTGCAGCCTATGTGGTCTAGGGGGTTGGGATCCTCTGGTTGTTTGGGAACGGGGCTGACCCATTTGTCCCAGGATGTCACTGACTAGCAACTTGTACAGGTCTTGGCAACTATTACGTGGTGCGGGTCTCCTCTAGCAGATCTTTCCAGGAAGATGGGGAATGCCACAGCCTGATGTGGTTGCCACCACAACGGTCTCTCTCTCGATGACTTTCAGAAATGGTTTCCTGCATGCCGAATATCCTCCATACTCTCCTGGAATCTGTAAGCCTGGAGAAAAGCAAGCACAGAAAATTTAGTAACTGCCTCTCCAGATAAACACAGATTTACCACTTTCATAGATTCGTGGTCAAAACCCAACTTTAAATGATACTTATATTGCTTTTAATTTACTACATTCATCTTGTGTAATGACTTTTGCTTGCTGCTGCTGCTAACTAAATTGGGATGTTGTCCCTTCTATCGCTCTTTATTGGGCATAGGGAAAGTACACAAGCTTCTGAGCTGACAACACTGAAATACATTTAGAGGAGAAAACAGACTAACTGAAGACCTCACTTCCGCCCAGAAAGTTTGTGTCACCAAAATTATTGTAAAATTGAAGGGAATGAGCTTTTTAGTTTGCTTATGCTTTTCACATTAGAAACTTTAGAGGGATTTAAGTCCAGGCACCTACCTGAGCTTTTTAATTGAGGAAACTTGGCTCCCTCTGTAGTCAGAGAGGAGGAAGAGAAACATATCTCCAGACAGGAGTTCCAGCCCATAAGACCAAAATTGGCTCATTATTTTCTAAAGAATTAGACATCCTACACCATAAATACACATTGCAGGTTTTTCCAGTTTGCTAAGGTTTTTGTGCATCTTGCGCTGAGTTTCTCATTCATTGAAAAAATCTTTACAAAAACATTCAGGAGCCAAAGAAACTTGAATGCAGGATTTTTCACATATTCTAAGTTCAGGTAGTGTATAAAGCTTTCCTTTTTGAGAATTTGAATTAGTTATTCAAACTTTTAGAAGAGTCAACAATGATCTCTGAAACTGAGCCTTATATCTAGTGTCAGAGCTAATTAATGCAAAACCCCCCACAAAGTCAGCTCATCCATGCTATTTTATCTATAAGAATGGGATTTCTGGTAACAGTTTCACACACCGTTCTTTTTCCACCTCTTCTGCTGATTTGGCATATAAATATCAGCCTATTTACAGTATGCACAGAAGAAATTTTGAATATTGATGAGGTTTTCTCCTGTTTTAAATGTAAAGGGCTTTGTGCCACATAAAAGCCTGCTGTCCCTCTCTCTTTCTTACATGTTACTTTACACAGAAGTTAAATGACCTTTTTTCTTAAGTGACAAATGTGACCAAAAGGTTTGAGAAACTATAAATCAAACAAGCATGCTTTTAAGTTGCCATTTACTTTTTGCAGTGTGAGTTAGAAAAAAAAAAATCATATTATCTTCCATTTCAGTGTAGATACAGCTGGTAGGACTAGAAATATATAATGAAAACTGTAACACCTGTCTACTGTGCTGTGGGGCCAAGCACAAGTCTTCTCAGCTTGCTCTTATGTTAGTGGGGCATGGGAATTACTCATCCGCTGAGTAATCAGCATTGCTTACAGAAGGTTCTTCCTTCTTTCTCCAAGAAACACACACACACACAAACAAGCAAATGGATCTTTTAACAATTAGGATTTTTTTTTGAGATTAGAAGATATTTTCACAACAGTACTTAAACAGAAATGGAAACAAAAATTCAAAATGTTTTTGGAAAATATCAAGGGTTTTAAAACTACTAAAGTGGGTTTGTGCTTGAAATTTCTTTCAGGTTTTCAATAAAAATTAAAAAAAACCCCACACAACAAACCCACAGTATTTTTCATTAAAAAAAAAAAAGGCTCTGTCCCTACCCAGAGCTTTTTGTTTGTTTGTTTGTTTATTTTCCTTACTTATTAGTTTCCTTACTTTGTTTCAGGATGTTAATTTCAACAGATTATAAAACTGCATGGAATGACCTCTGCCATTGTTGTCGTAATTTTCTCTGTAATATTACTGACTTCAGCATGGCTTTTTGATAGTATGGTTAAACTGAGTGAGGATGGCATATCCTTCTTCCAATGAATATTTTGTCAGACTCATATCTTAAATCTAGTGCTTTTGACTAAGTTTACCTAGCATTGCTAACTCGTACATTTTTGGCCAAGTCCAAAAGAATCTCCCAATTATTATGTTAGGAATTTTGCTCTGCTCTAGGATTTTAACACCATTATTCATTAATAACGATGCTTAACATTAGTAAAATATGTTTTACTGACTAGTGCTTTTGGAAGGTTTGTTTTAATAGAGTTTATAATTTAAGAACTGAGTTTGCACATCTTCCAAAGTATTTTAAACTTTGTTTTATAAATTACTAGAAGCTCACTAAGAATTAAAAAGAAGGGGCATCAGGAGCTAATATCAGGGATGAGAAGGATAAAAGCAGTTACCCAGCAGCAAACACTCTGTCTGTTTGAGCCAGAGATTTGAAACTTTCCCCAGCTTGTGGGTAATATCACATTTCCCCCTCTCTGTCCCCACCCTCCTACTGAGATCAAAAGACAATATTCCTGCCTCTTTGTAAGCACTGTGCCATCTGCACAGCTCCATTTGTAGAAGCAAAGTCCGACTCATCCTCTGTTTCCTCACTCAGATGTATGATACAGTCTGTACTGCCAGAGATCTGATGTGGTAGGAGCAGTTTTCTTATGTGTGAGCCTAACAAATTGAAACCTGCCTTCTGTGATCCATCCTAGTTGAAACAGCTTCCCACAAAGTCAAGCATCAAGATCACAATCAGTTTTGAGGCATAATATGAGCAATGCATGCTTATGGTTTTTTTTAAATACCACAACTCTAGTGAACAAAAATGCTTTTCATTAAATATTTGTGGCCCGATACAGTTGTTTGCTGTTTTACTACACTGAGGAAAGGTAAGATGCATAGGAAGCCACAAGAAAGATTCTTCAGATGGTGGCCTCTCTATCACCATACAAGCACCCCTGAAACTCCATCTGTCTGAAGTCCAAGCTTTCCGGACGGATGGGACACCACTGCTTATTTTAGTGCAGCATGACAAAGAAGAGTTTCCCAAGGGTATTTACAGTCCCATCAGTAGCACTCACAGAGGATGCCCTCCTTGAATGGTTATAGACCAAATCAACTGCAGGACAGAATTTTTAAAAGGAAGTCAAAGTTGTAGTTGACAATGGGGTAGAAACAATTTCTGAGGTGGCCAACAGCCAGAACTGAATATTTGGAAACAAGGATTCTCCTGGTTTTAAAGAAAAGAATGATTATTCAATCAAAACAAAAAAAAAGACCCCAAAGAAGATATAAGAGATAGGAGGTGGAGTGGAGAACAATGACAATGAGAAAGTTCATAGCAATATGTATTACCTACATATTAGAATATTAAGGAATGGAGGGAGAAAGTGATTCTTTATAGAAAAAAATCCATGTCTGATAAGGGTAACCGAAGATTAATTTAGTCTCTTTTGAATCAAATTAGCGTGAATATGTTAAAAGTATTGCTAATAATGCAAAAAGGATGAGAATGCTCAGAAAATATTTCACTTTCATATTGGGAATAATCAAACAATACTTTGCTGTTAGGAAGATCCAGGTGATGTCACCAGCTGTGGATGAAACACTTTTCACTCCAACAGCAGCTCAGGAGCATTTAGCATTAAGCAGGGAGTCTGTACATGGACAATTTCAGTCTGCAGATCTTGTCACCCTGCTCTGTTGGTGAATCCAGGGCATCCCTCCACATTTTGGGTCAGCATTTGTTTGTATGTGATCATTTACTGGTGGTGTCATTTGGATTCTTGGAGGACTTCCTATGACACAGCAGACTCTCAGGTCAGCTGTTCTGTTTAACTCAGTGGTTTCTTGTTTTTTAGTCGTCTTGATAAATCAGTACAATTCTGGCTTCAAGTTCTGGGGTTTGCCTTTCACTGCTTCACAGATGCAGGTTCAAAACCTCGAAAACCCCGTATGCTCCATTTCTTCCTGTGATCTCTGTATCATGCTGCAGGTTTTGTATCTGCTTGAATAACAGGGTAAATGTATCCACCTCTCAGAAAGTATTCCAAAAGTATGGATGTCAATAAGACCAAGGCATCCAGGTCACAGTGGTGCAATCCTTTCTGAGACCTTGCAGCCCCAATGCTATGGAGCTGGCTGTGGGAGAATGAGGTGTGTTCACTATCCCTCCACAGCAGAAATGCATGGCTTTGCAAATACTGAGGAACCAGACTATAAATGGTTAGGAAATGCCACTAGCCAGCAACAGCAACAGCTCCGGTCAGGTCTGGAGGTGGGCTGTGAGGAGGTGCAGTCCACTCACACTGCGCTCAGCCGGGGTTCTGCTCTGAGTCATTTCCCCTGAGCCAGGTCCTAAGCTCTACCAGTCCTCACTACCCTTCCCAGTGCAGAGGTCTCAACAATGAGAGGATAAGTGCACCTACACTTCTGATGAGCTGTTTGTATATAATTGTGTGAGAAGTCTGCGATGGTAGGCAGTTCCAGATATGTGCGCCTTCCATGCACCCTTATTGCATAGTTGTATCTTCCACTTTCCACCACTCCAACAAGGAGAAAGCCTTGTGTGCAGTCTGCTACCCTTCCTCAAGTCTGGCTGAGACAAATCCCTCCTTTGCACCCTGGGAAAGCAGAGAAGGCATCACCACTCTCTCTATATGCAGTAATTGGCCTGCATACTACCCAGTTTTTCTTTTATTCAGTCATGCCCTGTTGCATACTGGGTCTGTGCTTGATTTATGCTATCAGGAAATTAAAAAAGGGAAGTTCATCAGTGGGGATGTACAAATTGTTCCTTGACTCAACAGGAACAAGAATAAGCTGCCTCCATTTGAAGAGACTGTACAAACTGTCTGTATTTTCCTGGCCCTGTTCACAAAGCTCTTGAGAGTGTAGGATATTCAGCTGTTAAGAAAACTGCTGTAACACAGACAAGAGAAAAAACAGTGTGAGGTATGGTATTTTGGTTTAGTTCTCTGCTTCAGACAACTGGCTGCAGCCAGAGATACCAGGGCCACTGTTGGGATGCATGGAATGATGGATGGTTAAGAGAATGAGATTAACAGTCACCTAAAATCTGCTCCTGAGGCCTACATGTGAAATTTATCCTGGTTTAAGTATATAGAGCTGGAGATGTTCATGTAGCAATCGTGCTTAAAGGAAACTCGTATGTAATGCAAAAGCTGGCTTTTTAAGAAACTGCCCCATATTTTTTGCCCAGGATGCCCTCTGTGGATGACTCTTGATTTTTGGTGGTTTACCTTTGTTTAGGTCCACCAACATCTGCAAGCAGAGTCCTCCTTGTTTGCCCAGCACCTATCCCGTTCTCCCCAAGAAGCAGAGCAGTGAGCTGGTATACTAAAGATCTGATTATTTATCTGACTCTGTATGTTTTCTGAGAGAACTGGAAACAAAATCATACACACAAGCTATTTAGCTGGAGGTGAGCTATGAAACTGAATTTAAAAAAAAAAAAAAAGGGGGAAAGAAAAAAGTTGTGGTGTGAAGGAAAGAAGATACAAGGTGATGGCTTTTTTAAACAGCAGACTAGAAAATGCTACAATCTTTTAGGGTACATATAGGTGTATATTACACTCAGAAAACAAATTTCTCTGCTCTGGGCTCATCTAGTTCCTTGGAAAGACAGCATTCAATAGCTTTGGCTCAGTGAATGTATCACTTGGTTTTTGGGCAGGGTACTGGCAGAGCAGTGGTAGGTCTGTCTCCATATACCATGCAAGTCTACCCCTAGTCATTCTGATGAGACTACAGAAGAGAATTTTTGGGAGTGCAAGCCACATAGCTCTCTGCTGGTGTTACCGACTGCTGTATATGCATGTGAATCCCTCAGATGAGTAACAGCTGAAAGGGTTTGGTTCTTTTCCCATTAAAAATAAATTGCAAAAATTGTATTGATTTCAGTGCAGGAGGATTGGACCCTTAGCCTCCAAGAGGATATTTAATATATTCCGTTACTAGCATCTTAATGGGATACAGCTATACCGTGCTGCACACGGAGCTGCATATGATACAGCTCCCTGAGGCTGCTTGACAATATGCTCTCCACTTCAGAGACTAGTACATAAATACAATTCACATGCTCTGTCTTTAGTCATGCCACAGTTTTGTCAAGCACATCACATTTTTCTGCCTCAGGCTGCGGCGTTAACACATCTCTCCGGACTCAGGTCAGTGAGCGCAGGGACAGGATTGCAGTGCTTCTGCTTTCATGGGACTTTCCTGTCTTTTCCTGTCATGCAATTAACTTGCCTCATTCCTCTTTTAGCTTTCTTTTTTTTTCTCCTACATATATAGCCACTGTACCTTTTAGCTCAAATAGGCCCCAAAGAAAGAAATAGTACGTGGTGTCAAGGCCTCATCTGTAGTACTGAATTCTGCTATACCATGCTGATTTTCAGCTGCTGAAGGTTTCACCCATGAAAATTAGTCTCCTTATCCTGATATTATTACCCTGAATTGAGGTGTAACAAAGCAAAATTTGGGAGGGTAAAATCCTTTTCTCTTAGAAGACATTAAAGCTATATTTAATGTAAATAGAATGTAATTTATGCAATCCATTCTACTTCATCTTTCAAGCAGATGTAAAAAATGCTGAAATTTAGGAAAAATTAAGACCTCTCTAATATATGACTGTTTTGAGTAAGTGAGATCTGCTCACTTTCTTTCTCAAGTTGCCACTGAATCTACTCATTTTTCTCAAATTTTCTTCCAGAAAATTTTAAACCTGTGCTTCCTTAGAATTAATAGAAATTTATCATAGGTTGAAGTCTCGGATAGCCTTTGAACTCTTAAAACTTAACAAAGAGAAAACCTTTGGCTGCATTTTCAGAATATTTTCCCCAGTCATAGAGCTGGTCAACATCTTTCCGATTTTCCATATGAAATTTCATTAAAAGTAGATTGTGGGTGGGGGGAATAACCATTGGTAACTCTTTTGTGTTTAATTAACACCCAAGACACTTCAGTTGGAGAGGCTGGATTCTGTATCAGGCCAGGGGGTCTTTGCTGCTCCATAGGTCCATGGGCAATGTTTCTCCCAGGATGCTGGCATTATTCTGAGGTTTCCTCCTCTCTTTCCTTGGACTGATTTTGCTATAGCCTAATGTATACAGCAATGAAATAGATGAAAGCTAACCAAGGGCACGCACAAGGCAGTACAGCTGCAACTGCAAAGCCTTTTTCCTCCATTCTTGTTGACCGACCCCACCCCTTAGAAAAGCTTTTGTCTAAGAAAAGCAAAATCAACATAAGACTATGCAGATGCATGACTTGCTTTGTCTCCAGCAGCAGTAGTAGCTGGATGAACAAAGAGACTGCTTGGCTTCCTGTATTTTCTGGATCCAAAATGGGGAGTGCTTTACAATAACAGTTACTTCTTTCATCTTGGAAACGTGCCTTCATAAGGAAAGCATAGTTAAATAGAAATCACAATGATGTCTCTTTCTGGCCTCTTTTGTAAAAAATTAGTGGCATCAGGTGTTTCTAACGTGAGCATTCATTTTCATGTTTGTAAATCTCTAAAATCAGAAGTTAATGAGAAATATTAATGGCAAAAGGGAGAAAGGACTTATTTCTGAAAACTTTCTGTCTCCACTGTACATCAAATGAAAACGTAAGAGTCAAATCAATCTTCAGAACATAGTTGCAGCTGAAAGGAGCTTTGTCATACTCATACACTCACAGACAGATTCTGGCCTCCAATATAGTTTTGATGTACCATACACATGAAGATGATCACTGTGTCCCTCTCTATTTACTACTCCATCATGTTTCTGCCTGGAGCAGGGAGTTAAATGAACTTCATTTGTCTGTGAGACTCATAAAGGCTGTTGATATTCAAGTAGGTACTGAGGCTACTGCTAGGAATTTGTGTGGCTCCTTTAGGGACACGTGATTTAGGGACATGTGGTTTCATGGGAAAGGGTGGCCAAAAGAGCTCCAAGTGACAACTCCTAACCCTATCCTGGGCTTTTCTGCAGCTGCTAGCCTAGTTTGAACAGGTACATGGAGAGATCTCCCTGTGCTGGGACAGCCATCCCTTTTACCTTTGCGCTGCTGTACTGCCTTAGGTTGCTACAGCCTTAGTGCTGTGGCCCTGCCTTGCTCTACCACCACATGACTGATTTTGGCCAGGAAGCTATATGTTTGTCATTTAAATGACATGTCTAACAAAGGCATTTAGACCCCTTTACTGTTACATATCTCTTCCCTGGGGGGCAGATGTCCTTATGTGAGTACTGGACAGTACAGTGGCTTTTGTTTATAAGCAAGAGTAGAACTTCACTAAAGCCCACTAGAGCCCACTAGAGCTGCCCTGATTTTTCCTTCTGCAGAGATAGTTCAGCATAAAGTGTAAGCCTCTCTTTCTGCTCTGGGCTCTATGTGGTCTGATTACAGCCATGCAATGCCATGTCCCACTCCCAGGGAACAGCTGACGGTATTACAGTTGTTAGCTCAGATCCTGAAACCTTTGGTTTTGGACATGGTGTGTATAGACTTGCAAGAAACAAAGGGATAATATAACACAAAATACTGTGGAACAAACAAGATCTGGTTTGTGCAGGATGAGTAGAGACAGTTCGGCAGAGGCACTTCCCAAAGTCACAAATTTTCTTTGCTGTCTCTATGTCTGCTCTTGAAGGACTGAATTGTTTTCATGGAGTCCAGATGTAAGGCAATAGGTCAGTATAAGTAAATATCCAAAGCAAAAGTGTATTGCAGCTGCTAAATTGTATAGTTAACACCAAGAGTTACACTTCATACATCAAAAGTGTCTTTTGGTTAGAGGACCTCGGGTACAAACCCACAGAACTGCCTCATCTGCCAGGCAGGTCAAATTTTAGGATATTAATTATTGAGGTCCTCATGTAGACTAGACATCAAGTTTGAGAAAGATGCAGGAGGTCATTTTGCTTTTGGTAGAGTATGTTTACATTGGTATTTTTTAACCATTTAACTTGTGGAAACATTGCATTCTCAGTTTGGGACCAGTAATACAATATTCATAAACCCCAGCAAAAAGAAAGACTACTCCAGTATACCATAAAGCTACGTAGGATCTGGCATTTTGTGTAAAACACCAGGGTGGGGTAGGAAAAACCTCAGTACTAATTCTGAAAAGGGAGCACTCACTTGCTTGAGATGCCCTTCTGAATCAGTGGAATTTTTTGCATGGACAGCTGCTCACTGGCATGAGCACTGGCATGAGCTGCAGAATTTGGCCAGTTGCTACCAACTGAGCTATGATAAAAGTAAGGCCCAGGTATTATTTTTAATACATCCCACAGGCACCCTTTCTTATTATTTAATCTATGCACAAATGAAAGAACACTGATCTAGAAATAAAGAGACTGACGTGTCACATCATGACATTAGTACAGTGTTACATTTTGTGGCCCTTGTTCAATGCAGCCCTTGAGTGATCCGTTCCAGTAACGCAGATAACAGCTAGTAGCATGATTCACCCATCAAGCAATAACGAGCAGCCATTGCATCACCTTCTGTTGTTTATTGTATCCTGAGGCTTTTCAGAATACAGTTGCCTTGATAAAAAGATAAAAGAAAAGAACATAAAACTTATGTGAAAGAAAATTCTTATTAAACTGAATCTACTTCTCATCTCCTCTTTCTCTGTTCCCTTTAAAGTTATTATTAATAGGGCCAGACTGTTTGATAGTGAGCAAGCATATGTATAAGAGCCATTTCTGGTGCAGCAACACCTCTGAATGGTTGCTCGAGTCAATGAATCAATGAGGCCTGAAGAACATAGGACAGATTAGAGCAAAGTCCAGCCCAGAAGTGAGAGACAGGTACATTACGGGCCAAATTTTGAAGACTTTGTTCCATTTACTTGGATTTTCCAGCGGTCAGCGTTAAGAGAGCTGAGTAAAATCTGAGTGAGCCCCTAGGCTTTGAAGCTATAATAATGTTTATGTCTCAAGCTCATCTCAGAGTTCATAATGAGCATTAATTAAATAAACCTCAGGGCTTTCTATACAAGAGCAAAATACTCTTAGTCCTATTAAAGACAGAAAGGAAACCAGTCCTTGTACAGGAGGGCTTGAAGCTTCCTCTGGTTCTGGGTCCTATTTCAAAAGACTTTGAGTTGTCAACTGGACATCCAGAGAAATGTTGATCAGCTTTAGCTGTGACATTGGAGATTTAGCTGTGACGTTGATCCTATGGCTCAATTTTCAGGAGTGCTGACTTCCTCCAGCTCCTCTTACCTTCAGGCAGAGATGTTGGTGCTTAGAGATCCATATACCAATCTTCTCTTTAGCTCTAAGAACATCAGGTAGAGATATAATCTAGTGAACAGTCAGTGCAAGATGTTGAAGATAGGGAGTGCACTTCATCTGTGTGAGGTAGGCACTAATTGCTAACTTAAAAGTAAATATATCTGAATCATAAACCTCAGAGATGAACAATAGGAAGTTCTCTCTAGTCACCAAAGAAATAATTCAACAAATTCATTTAAGTAATTAAACAAATACATGGTTCTGGGTGCAAAACAAGATGCCAGATTTTACTCTGGGATGCACTGTTAAACTTTCACAGCTTTCTTGTGGGAGTGCTGACTAATTCTTTGTTGCAGAATGCCCCACTTGATGTGTCATTGCAAGCCAGAGCCCAGAATGAAACAATGATGTAGTTTATTGTCTATGAACCTCACACTGAAATACTTCTGGAAACAAAACTCGCCTAGTACCATTGTAGGGCCATTTGCCTAGAAAAGGTCTTCTGATCAAATGATCAGATGCTTATTGGCTGTTTGAGAACCAGCACCCATAAGAACCATGATAATGGTGAAAACTTGGAGGCTGGGGAGAGACTTACTGTACAATAGTAAGATATTGTGGTTCGTGTTCTCTTTTGCTGCTGCTGAACACACTCTGTATGCAACCATGTATGCTCATGAGCACACAGGAGGACTTCTGCTCTTTGTATGTCCTGCAATGGCTCTTCAATGCTCTCTGTGAAAGTTCACTGTTGGAATTTCGGGCCACAATCAGCACCAATCTCAGGGAGGGATGAAGACAGGAGAGTAATGTTGGGCTCTTATAAAGAACAAAATGGAAAAAACACCATAGATTTTTTTCTAGAACTGGCACCCCTTGGGCTGTCAGTCCTGCAATAGCAACCAAGTGTTTACACATAGATCCCCCACACCATGTTCCTTTGAGACTATCCTACCAATAAACTAAAATAAATCATCTGCACTTTGTCTGCAGATTCCCTTCATCCTATCATTTAGCTCCAACAGCATATTAGTGCATGCAGTCATAAGAATTTCATTCTAATATACTATTTTCTTTGTATTTCTCCTAAAAACGTACAGAGCTAAAATCCCTGGATTAAATCCAATTTATGGCACTCCTGCTTTTCTGAAATACTTACGCTTTCTCCAAGTTTTCTGTGGTACATTTGAAAGCAAAGTCTAGTTTATAATTCATTATATTTTAGCTTTAGGATTTTTTAAAAAATTAGATTATGCCCTAAAATCTCATATTTTCACTTTGTCACCTTCCTAATGTAAGGGAAAAGTTATAAACTTTCGCCCCATGTCCAAGACAAGACTTTCCTTAGAGCAAAGTGACCGACAGGAGGAAACCAGCCAGACAGTCTGAGTGACGACCTGGGGGGGGTGATGGAAGGCCCTCTGGGACAATGCTTTTTCCTGCTTCTGGAAGTCCCTCCTATTTCCACATTGGCTTCTGCATCCGGTACTTTACCAGGATTCTCTTTCACATCAAAGCATCTCTCCCCAGGCTACACATGTAGGGGCACAGCCTTAGTTTCTATGGGAAATAGTTTTATCCCAAAGGAAAGGGAAAGAAATGTTTGGTTTAAATATGCCTAACACTCCCCCTTCTGTATTAGGCGCTCTGTTGTTACACTTTCTCTGGTCCCTTGGGATATCAACATACTCTTTACCACACTCGAGCTTATTTTCTTAGTTGAGGTGTTTAAGAGGGGCTGTGGGGAAATTTTGCTCTTATCCACACTGGCTAAACAAATGTCAGGCTGAAAGCTTGCTAAATTAATGGCACCGAATGATTTTTTGCTGGTCTTACCCTTAAGGTGAGTTAGTCCTAGTTCTACCATTTTAGAAGAACTCCATGATGCAGACAATGTGGAGTTTCTGCTTCTCTCCTAAAGTTGTTAGACATTGATGTGATGAGGTTTGTAGCTGACAGAGATGAATAAAACAGATGCGCTTTTAAGTGCACTAAACCCTTTTTCAAACTTAGAAGACAAGAGAGTGTTTCTGGTTTGACTGCAGGTGTGGGACCATTCAAAACTGCACAAATGCTTGCCTGGTAGCCATGACTGATACCAAAGAGGAAACAACCAATGACTTCTGTGGTGGTGAATTAAACTAGGCCTGGGCACTCTAACCACACACATTTCTCCTTATGCCAAATACTTGCAAAACATATGCAATCTGGTAGCCAGGAGACTTTTGAAGTCTCCTGAATTTATTTGTTATTCCACTGTTGATGCCATTGGCTCCTCCCCCATTTTCCTTGGTTGGCATTTAATCTCTTTGGGTTGGTTGTTCATGCCTTCAGGGTCAATGGGTTTCTTTCCACAACATCTTTGATTCTGCCTGTACTCAGAGGCTGGTTAGTCTTTTGATTATTTGAAATGCTTTGAATGCTGACTTTAATTACACTGCCTCGTAAGAGGCTCTTCTACAAGGGCTGCTAACTACAAGGCCCCTGACTGCCTCAGTGGCAATGCTGTTAGGTGGAGAAAGTGTGAAAGAGCACATGTAAATGTTTTATAAAGACAACTGGAGTGCAAAATTGACATTGCCTTCAAGAATGCAAGACTTGGTTCGGTTTGGTTTGGTTTATATATATTTATTGGTACTAACAGAATCTAAAATGCTTGAATCTGGAAACAGACCGCTAATGTCCCAGAAGTGTGGCATTTTTCTTAGGATTAGATTCTCAGCCATGGTCAAGCAGGCCTCAGCAGAATTGAAGATGTAGATGAATTGGAGACTGTCCAGAAGGAAGCAACAGAAATGATAAAAGGTTTATAAAACATGAGTGATGAGGAAATGTTGAAGAAACTGAGTTTGTTTAGTCTAGAGGAAAAAGACTATGGGGTAAAATGTATGAGTTTTCCAATATATAAACAATCGCCTTAAAGAAGACAGACATCTCTGTGGCCACTGTGAGAAGAACAAAAATAAATCAATGTAGTTTGCAGCAAAGAAATTTTGAGCTATGCTTTGGGAATTAGGTTTTCTCTGGATGTTGAGCCATTTCACTGGTAGATTTGAAAGCAGGTTAGACCAACACCTTACAGGTGGCTAAACCTGATCCTGGCTCACAGGAAAGTGTGGAACAAGGTGATTGCAAAAGATTCTTTCCAAGCCTTACATCTTCATAAATTTATGAAGGAGGACTTTGAAGGGAAATGGTTTTGGCTGGGCAAACATGTAGTTGCATTTTCTAACTGGTCATTCCAGTCACCCTGATGCCACTTTAACAGTAAGAAACTATGTCTTCTTTGTGGCAGCTGTACACTGGTGTGATAATTTTGGGAACAGCATTTTAAAATCATACAGCAGAAGCTCCAGTTCCTTCCTCTTTGATCATCCTCTTAACTTTCCTACATAAGGTAGAAATACATTATTTTGGGATAGATGTTTCCCTCTTGCAGGACTCAGAAGACCTTGTTCAGCTCCTCCCACTAGTTTGAAAGAAAACCCCAATCTGCAATCACAACCAATTCATGTCTTTCCAGTAGGGAAAACAGCTGATGGTGCAGTGGTGGAACAACACAGTTGCATATTTTAGGAGCTATCACACCTTAGGCCAATTGTTCCAGGCCCTCACTCCCACCTTGAGGAAGTTTCCAATGCATGTTCATCTGAAGTGATGGTACCGGGCCCCTCAGTGCATGCCAACCACTGTTGTACGGTCTGATTTGCAGTCCCGTTGGCAACAGCAGCAGGAGAGCTGTATTTGCTGTGCTTGTATAACAGAGAAATTACATTCAAGCTGGGGAAAGGTGACTTCTGACCCAGCCACGTGGTGAGTCAAGGACAAAGTGGAAGAGCAGCTGAAAAATCAGAATGTTTTGGTAAGGATTTAGGCAGTAGAGGATGTAGACAGGGAACCTTCAGAAAATGTCCTTCTGTTTTTTTACCTTAGAAGCATTTTCCAGGGAATGATAATTAATTTATAATTAATTTATTATTAGCAATATTGATTTCAGTTGACAAGGCACGGCATAAAGTAAATAAGTACGAGGCATTGTGTGGAAAATCTGAGGTACATCCAGGTTCATTGCTGTGACAGATAGGTTGATCAAGAGCCAAAGTCACAATGCACGGCATCAGGGGACCCCTTACTGCTGGTCTGCCAGAGAGGACAAGAGTTTTGGAGGCAGAACTTCCTTCAGCAGAGGAAGTGTATCCAGGCAGACTTGAGCAGGCCTGGGGGAGGTAGTATACTTCTGAGATTAAATCCTATCTGTGTCTTAATAGAGACAACTCCTCTCCACAGTATCTTTCAGCATCCTGTTAATTAAAAGAAGGATTAGGATAAATTTACAAAAATAAATAAATTAAAGAGAAATCAACTTCTGCCAAGAAAATGAACTTTCATGTTCAACTTCTGCTTGAAACTAACTTCCCAGGAGCCAACTTTCTTGAGAAATATACTGTTATCAGATAAAGGAAGGCCTGAACAAGAAAGATAATTCCTTTGTTATGAAAGCCACCCCCTTTTATCAAGACCTTCTCCCCTGGCTTTTAATGCTCACCGACTTACCTCTGATCTCTTGGCATTTTTTTTATTTTCCCACCTGTCTGTCAACCTCCTCTGAGGGTATTTTCCTTCTTGAAACTAAACTTTGCAACACAACTAAAAGAAAGCAAACAGAAATGGCTTCAATCACTCTCATTGCTTAAAAATTCATAATCATTTCTATAGCCAAAGGCAGAAAAGCTAATTATTTACTGTCCCAACCAGTCTTATCACCTCCCGGGAAAATGTGCAATTGAGCTGGCTGTGCTGATACATCTGCAGAAGGCAACTCTCATCACTGGGACCCAAGTGTACTACTATCACCAGTGGGAGTTTTTCAGCTTTGAACAGAGCTGCAGCAGGTTAGCTATAAGGCAGCTCAGCCACTGGGGAGGAGGAAGACATAAATGTCTTGCTTCTCTCCCTAGTGAACTTTCTGGCCATCTTGATATTGGCACATACAGAAGAGTGCACTATTTAAGGAAAGATTGTGATTTTTTATTATTTTGGTTTTTTAAGTGAAGCCCATGTAAGCTTGGTACTTAGGATATTATAGAAAAGAAGGACCAGAAAAATTCTGGCTGATGTGGACAGATACTTATCCAAAAATCTTCCCTGAATGGTGGATCTACCTTTCTGTTGATTTGCTTGTAAGCTTTTTATGGAAGGTGCTCAGCAGTGATGACTGTTGTGAGAGATTTGGGGAATTCGGACTCATTCTCACTCTACCCCACCTTATGTTGCTGTATGATCCCACTGGAAACCCTTCTACATCCTGTTTCTCATCCCTTTCAAGCAATTCTTTCCCTCTCCTTCTCACCTGTCTTCCAAAGGACTTTCATAATCTGCTGGCAAAACTGAGTTCTGAATCCAACATTTGTAACTTTTGTATAACATCTTCTGGACCAAAAAGGCCTTCCCCTTGAAAGCCTAAACACTTTGAACTCCCCCATCCAAACTTACAACAGACTCTTTCTCTCCATCCTTTATTTTGAGCAGGCTCTTGCATGTTATTGTCGTCTTGAGTAGACTTGATGTGTTTCTCAGTTTATACTGAGGAAAGTAAACTTGAATATACAGCTTATACTGAAGTAGCACTGTGGGCTACCTCAGGCGCTCTCTGCTGTTCTGTATGAGAACAAGACAACGCAGAAAGATACAATATATACCTCATTCATATCGCTGACATCTTCTAAGCCAGCAGAAGCATTTTAGTAGTTTTAATTCAAATTCTCATAAATTTTGCTCATAGGAATGTATGAGCACCATAGTATGAGCATACTGAGTGTGTACATAATTCTGAAAAATAAGGCTTCACCATGAACAGAATTCAGAGAAGTACAAAAATTGAACAGAAATCAGGTTTGAGTAAGATAGAGAACAGAAAGAAGTTTGACTTCACAGAGGAAAACCAAGTATTGGTGGTTTCTTCTGTGTGTTGTTGAATTGTATGAATTCCAGCCGATTTCTAGCAGCCTTTAATTACTATAGCTGATTAAAAAGCCTAAAGATCTAGATCTTTCGTGGTAGTTAACTGTGAGTGGTGGGGATCTAACTGAACACGGCATGGACAGGGACAATACAGCAGGAATGACTTGGTGATAGTACAGAGAGAGCAATGTGGCCATCAGCGCTGGGGCTGCATGTGGCAGGACTAGGAGAAGCAGCAGATCTAAGACAGTGATGATGGAAAGGGAAAGGCAGGGAATGAAGCTGGGGGAGCAATGTGGGAGATGAAGGAGAGGATATTGAGATGCCAAACATATCCATGCTTGGTGGGTAGAAAAGGGTAGGCTTGTGCCATACAAGTATGTTTACATCCCATAATTGCTTTGCCCAGTGAACACTGTGGAAAGGACCATGCTATTTGTAACACTTGGAACCAAATTATGCCTTTGTGTGCAACCAAGCTTATATATACAGGCCTAGCCTCGTGCCCAACAGAGCCTAACTTGTGACAAGGCCACCCCACAGAGGTGCTTGAGGATTCGAGTAAAAGGCAAGGTCTTCAGCATGCCATTTAGGGCTAGACTTCAGTATATTTGGACTGCTACTCAAAGCTTTGCCCTGCTTTTTCTCCACCTTGGCTTTTCCCACCCTCGCTGTGCCCCAGCTCCTTGACATCCCAGCTCTTCCCTCAGTTGGGTTTTGGCTTCCTCTCCTGGCCTCATGTCAATGTCTTGTTCTCCCTGCCCTGAACACAGCAGCCACCCTGCCTGGCCTGAGTGGCCAGCAAAGCCTGCCACTGCCACAGCTCCCTCCTGCTTGCCAGGGGCAGCGTTGTCTCCTCCCAGCACCCATTTGTGGTACCTGACTTCACACCTGGGCTAAAGCCAGCAGAGTTTACTCATTTTAGGCAAAACCTCTCAGTAGTTGAAGTCTAACAGGATAACTAGACTGACACATGCATGGCGAAGTTTCTACCTTCTCATTTGTTTTCACTGAAAGAATTTTATGCTGTTTCCCAGGGTCTAAGAGTAGACTGTAGTCATGAAGCAATGTCAGGATTTTTCCTTTGTGAAGGCACAGGCCTAGAGACCTTCCCTTTCCAGGAAAACCCTAACTTCTCTTCTTCCCATGTTTTCACTTGCCCACCCACCCAGCATCACTCGGTGTAGTGTTGATCGAGTAAATGGTACAGAAGAATGCTAACATCTGGGTGTTGGCAGTGTGTCTCCCAGATGGTCAACACCCTTACTTCCTCCTTTTTAAGATAAAAGGGTCCATATTAAAGCCAGTTAAAAGAGTATTAGAGAATTGATCTGAACACAACAAAGTGAATAGATCAACAGTTACTTTTACATCCTCTACTGCCCTCTATTGAGGATGGGTCCATCTGCAGAAGAAAATCTAATCTGCAGTCATTCACAACATAATACAATTCAGTTTAGAGATTTATCCCAGTGAAAATCATAAATTTTTTTAGCCCATATGTGTAGTTCAGGATCCATTTTCATTTGCAAACCTTTTTGACATACTTATTATACATATCATTTGTAGGTTCCATATATGAGACTAAATTGTCGTGGATTAACCACCCAATCCCCTGGACGCTCTCCAGGAGAACCTGTTATATTAATAACCCAATTAATAACTGACCTGTTATGATAACCCAAAATAACCCGTCTGGGACACGATGATGCCAGGTGGAACCTGCCTGGTAGGTTCCACATACAATGTATTCCACATACAGTGTGGCAATGGCCCTTTACTTTTACCCTGACCTAATCAGCTCAAATTTCAGTGAATGAAAGAGCAATTAGCCGTACTAGTCATGCTTAAGAAACAATGCATTTATCTCATAAACAAAGAACTCAGAAGAAAATCTGCCTCTTGACTTTAAAAACATTCTGTGGCAATGTGATTCCTTGGCAATATCTTTCCTTTGGCAATATTTGTGAAAAAATGTAGAGGAACAGAACGAGTCATAGTGATGTTAAGAGAAAAAAAGATAGACAAGATTATCATGCCCTGTATTTTTCTACCACTTATCATCTGAGGATCTCTAAAGGCTTCACAAGTAATTGTTTACAAAGTAATTATTTGTGAAGTAACTATCTCAGTAATCACAATGGACAAGCAAAGATTGAATTTGGTTTTGTGTTACAGATAGGGAAATCTGAGAAAAAAATAAAGTTTAAAATGTTTAAATCTGAGGTGACTAAAACTAGGATTCTCCAGTCTCCTCTTGTCCTTTCAAAATAAAATCTTTGATATTCAGAGGTGTGTAGCACTTTCAGCTACATAAGAGACAGCAGGGGATTCACACTGGTAAACCATATGACCACACTTTTTTGTACACCATACAAATGTGTGTGTACACCACACAAAACGGTGTAATTTTTACAGAAGTTGGATTTTCCTGACTATCTTTTGCATCTCAGTTCCATGAAATGGCAGGTTTACCATGTCATGAAATGGCAGCAACATTAGTGCTTTGGTACAAATCTGGGGTCCCTGAACTCGAGCTGGATTTTAAAAAACAAAGCACTGCTCCTAGAGATCTTACAGCATTTCATAAAAGCAATAATGCATCCTTTGCCAAGCAAGGATTCTCTCCCACAGACCATCTACGTGGTTTCCATCTGCACATTAATTGGAAACTGCTTGGGGTAAGAAAGTTTATGTTTCAAACTGCAGCTGTTCCCATGCACTGGCAAGGTGCAGAGAGCTCTGTTCCCACAGCCTAACCCTCCGAGAAGAAACCACAAGCTGGCTGCAGACCTCGAGCAAGGAAAATCTGGGGCATTTGGGTAGTGTCAGCTGGACTGAGGTGGAGCCATATACTACTCCTCACTAGCAGGAGCAGTGTGCCTGCTTTCATGTGGCAAAGGACTGCCTGCTGGGTATGCTCCTGCCTTTGAGTATTCAGCACTCTCCTGTCTGCCAGCCCTGGTTGAAGGAACATGTATTTTGCATTGCTTCTGCCAGGTAAACATCTTTAATGATCCCCAAACTGATGCTGATGACTTCCTTCAGGCATGTGAGCCACGAAACACCTAGAAGAAACCTACAAACTCAGATGAGCACTCTGAGCATGGAAACAAAGACAAAAAGCAGCAGAGGCTGTGCAGATAGACTACTTAAGGGCCACACTGCCTTATTCAGACCATCTCTGGAGACTGAGGTTTTGCCCATACAGAAAATCACAAGGAACCTGAAGAATAAAAATGAATGCTGGTAGATAGGCTTTGCCTTGCTTTTATTGGGAATGGTCCACTTATACTTGTAAAAAGCCCACTTGGACATCACCTCACTTAAGAGATGGTACGCACAAGCAACCCGAGAAAGGGCCTGGATGGATTGTATGCTAACTGGAAAAATGTTTTTCAGACTTGGTCTCTGTGCTGATCCCCCTTGCAAACTCATCCTTGGGATCTCTTAAGAAAAAAAAATTATAAAAAATCAGAGCAAGTTTATCTGTAGCATAAGCAAGCTATCCATTCCATGGATATAATTTTAGCAGTGGATCCAGATGACGATCTACAGCAGTTTAGTAACCAGAATGATTTTTACACTGGTCTGAGATAAAATCTCTCTCCGGTCTGAAATCAGAGAAATTGACTGGCAGTCTCTCTACCCCAAATAAATAATATAAAGGAAGAAAAAGCCATATGGAGTATTAATTATTATGATTAAAATAGTCAGCAAGTGAATTTTAATTCAATGTAAATGCAGGTTTTATGGAAGGGAGAGTACATAGCTAAATGCTATGTAGCAGTTTTCCATTGCTACAGGGACTTCATCACAATATAGTTAAAGCCCCATCCTATGTTTCAGCAGGGCTGAAAGCCTGTTAGTGCTCTGAAATGATGAAAGCAAATGAAATTGAATAGCAAACAAAAAAAGTTCAGACTTGATCAGTGATGATGAGAGAACTCCAACTGGGTTCTCTTGGGAGCAATGATCAAGAATTAAAGTCTTTATTTTTTTTTAAGCTAACAAATGAAGCTTCTTTATTCTACTTAAATGGGATAAGAAAAGCCCTATTAAAGAGAGCTAACAGTAGTACTAATCTGCAAGCTGCATCCCTGTTGGCCCCTGTAGGGGAAAAAAAAAAAGAAAGACTTCTAAAAATGTTTAACAAAACCCACAGAAAATGAGAGGAGTGAGGGATAACTCAAAGATGTGCAACTTTGTCTGCACAAAGGAAGAAAAGTCTGTTTCCACAACTGAGGGAAAAGGCAGGAGCATGAGGTGCAGCTTTCATCCCTTGCGCTCCACCCTCCAGAGTTTACAGTCTGCAGGCGGACTGCAGAGGGGCTCTTGCCAGGTATATGAAGGTGGCCTGGGTTTTTGCATTTGTTTTTGGTTTTGACTAAAGGCTTGATCCCCCCAGGCACCTGCCTTACCACGATTACTTTCATTTCTGGCAGGAATGATCTCAGCAGGTGGCTGTGTGGGGGCAGCATGCCCTTTCCTGGGCAAGCCTCAGTATTGGCCCTCGCTGTTGACACACTGGCAGCCTTTAATGTATGCTTATCTCCATATAAGTATTGGTTAGGTTCCAAATTTGGCCAGTTGTGAGATTATTGCACCATCTGTAATCTGCAGTCCTGAATCGCTGGCTGGCTTGCTGGCTAAGGGGATCTTTCAACAGTCCTGCCGTATCTCCTCCCATGTCCATGAGCTCTTGGTGGCACTGTTCAGTGTCTCTGACTTAACTCTAGCTGGCAGGGAGAGCAATAGCTGTGAAGATGTACCAACATTACCGGATGCCAACATGTGGAGGCACCCTGAAAGCATGCCCAGGACTCCACAGGAATTAAGATGTGGTGGCTAAACCTTGGGGCTGTTTCTGCACAACCATGGTGACCTGTGCTGGTTAGATTAGTGACAGTGTAATGCCATAAGGACACCTGCACAGTGCTGGTGGACTAGTCCCTCAGCGAGGGAGGAGACAGAAAGCACAAGTGAGATGATGCAGAATGTATATAAGAACTATATAATGATACATACATGTGGCATATGTATATAAGAACTATATGATGATATAAAAACCAGGGTAAAAATACCTTCATTAATCTAAGACATAGAAAATATGGAGGGGGGCATTGTGCAGGGAAAAAGGATAAAACTTGGCCCCATTGTAAAATTACCTAAAATAATGAGTTTGGGTGAAAAGGGAAAAATGGCTGGAAGGGACCTCTGGAGCTCACCCGGTCCAACCCTTCTGCTCAAAGCAGGGTCAGCTGGAGCAGTTTTCCCAGGACTGTGTTGGGTTGGGTTTTAAATATCTCCAGCGATGGCAACTCCACAGCCTCTCTGAGCAACTTGCTCCCATGTTTGACCATCTTCATAGCAAATAAATTTTGTCTTATTTTTAAATTAAGTTTCCTGCATTTTAGTATTTCCCATATTTCTAGCTCTTTGTTCTTTACTCCTCCTCGTGCAGATTGATAAGATTTCTCCTGAGTCTTCTCATCTTGAGGCTAAGTGAGCTCAGTTGAGCTCCAACTCAACACAGTCCTGGGAAAACTGCTCCAGCTGACCCTGCTTTGAGCAGAAGGATTGGACCGGATGAACTCCAGAGGTCCCTTCCAGCCATTTTTTCCTTTTCACGCAAACTCATCATGGACCCAAATTGAAACCTCTTGAGGAGGTCAGTAGAGTTCTTAAACTACTTCTCACCAAAGACATGGGAGATGTCCCTTGAAGACACGTGCTCTTACATAAAACTTACAACTTCTCTAAGTCTTACAATCTTAGGTAAACATTTGCCCCTAACAAAACAAACCATAAAGTGCTTCCTGAATTCCTGTTAATGATTGTATCAGAGAGAGCAGTGATGGATTCAAGGTCAAAATTGGGCCCTTTAGATGAGTCTCAGAACTTTTAGCTGTTAAAGGCAAAGCCCATTATGATAGAATTGTGACTCAGAATAATCAGGTCATTTATCCAGGCTATAATGGGTCAGAATTTTGACAGTGATTGCAATAAGAGCATGATGATGTCCTTTAGCTTGGGCTATACTTTTCAAAGAATCAAACCTGATTCCTAATACTAGGAAGTGTGCTTAAATTACATGACTATATATTTTAAATAGAAATTCCTTTTAATAACCTGGATTTAATGCATTTTACAATGTATTTATTATCTCACACTGTGATATTTTGTATCTTAGATTTTCAGCTAACGAGTAGCTCATCTAATGAAAATAATGATTTTTTCATGCTGTACTACACGGAAACTTAAAGTATTTCAATTAAACAAACCACCTCATTAGTGTGCCTCGATAATATAGTTGAGTTTTCTTTGATATGGTCAGAAATATCTAGCATGCTTTTGGGATGCAATCAAACTCTCCAATAAACTTGTTGCTCAAGACAGCTGCCTAGCACCACGTATTTCTTGAGCAGTCAAATGACCTAGTTTAGAAGTGTTTGAAGCCATTTTATACTGTGGAAGGAGAACAAATTAACCTTGTTTAACAAGTAGTTTTCAATTTCTGTTCCAGCACTCTTCCACACTCTATCATCTC
The DNA here is from genome assembly GCA_013400055.1 of Nycticryphes semicollaris. Classification (NCBI taxonomy): domain Eukaryota; kingdom Metazoa; phylum Chordata; class Aves; order Charadriiformes; family Rostratulidae; genus Nycticryphes; species Nycticryphes semicollaris. The sequence goes on along the minus strand of VXBJ01007145.1, from coordinate 826,465 downwards.
CAGTGCAGTAGCACAGCCTTATTTCACCCTTCCTGTTACATACCATATAAACTTAATGCTATAGCCTTGGGAAACACCTCTCACATGCAGCACGGACCTTGGGAGGAGGTGCTGTCATTGCACCCTGAAGTCACAAGGCTGGTTATCTGAGATCTGCTTCACTCTTTCCTGCTCTGTAAAGAACAAAAAGAAAATCACAGTCATTGTTTCCTTTCCCTTTCATTTCTTTGGCCTGTTTGAGTCAAAGGCTTGTTTGAATGAATATTGCAAAGACAGCAGAGAAATCTGCATCAGAAACCCAGCTTTTGGTCGAGCCAAGACCAATCTGAGCTACATCTTTGCTGCAGAAGATATCTGTGGCTCCAGCTAATTCTTGTTGGGATGTGGGGATCAGACCTTTGGCTATTACAAATCAATATCGCTCTGTTCAGGGAGCTGGTTTTTATCAGGTGAAGATTTGGATTCACATTCCCGTTGTTCCTCTGAGAATGAGCATTTCTGGATAATACTCTTTCTATAGGTTTAGTGTACCTTAAAGCTGCAGTGAGGTGCTGCCTTTTAGGCTCTCCCCTTGGAAAATTTGGTTCAGATCTGGCTCCCATCATAGGCAAAGTGAGTTGCAGGAAATCTCTCTGATTGTTGAAAGTAGTTAGCTACTCCCTTGTTAGCTGCACTGAACAATACATTAAACACAAGATAGTTTCACCTTTTATATGTATTCATGACAAAGTAAAAGCAGACACAAAGGCATTTACTTGGTGCAGCTTAGTGCCTGTGCCAGTTTACCAGTGGTAACCTTTCCTTTCACTCTAATCCCTAGTCAGATCTTTGGTCTAAAGTCCTAAACTAGGAATTTATTGTGGCTCTTTATCACTGTTAAAACCACGTTAAACAATAAACAAACAAATAACAAGCTTCTCACACACCAAACTTAACTGGTGAGCTGTAATACATTTAGGAAGCTACATGTTATTTCCCATCTACATTTCTGTCTCCCTCAGCAGCAAAACTAAAGTGTCACTTTTGGTTCTAATCAAGTTAATTTTTGATGCCTTCCATTCGCAACATTAAGGTAAGATACTTGTCTTTGCCCTGTTGCACAGAAATACTTACACCCAAAATTGTAGAATCCAAAATGCAAACTCTCATCCACCTACACCAGCCTGTTTCAAACCCCGAAATTCTAAGCTTAATGTAAGTTGGCAGTGTCCCTTTAATCAAAATTTAATGCTTATCTTGAATCTCCTCACAGCATTTAAAATCTAGAGGCTTTGGAAGGGAGAGAATCATTAGCACCACCATCCTCCTCCGCTTCCAAAGTGAGTGGGAAGTTTGATCACTGGTTTTACACAAATGTGGGTATTGTGCTGCTCTGCAGAGCCCTGTTTCAGGATTTGTGTTTCTCTCCATGCAGCTCTGTTTCACGATCAGCCTGTCAGACTTTTGCTCTTTTTGCTGCTCATGGAGGGGAGGGTGCACAGCAATCTGAAAATCTGCTCGAGAGCAAGATGCATCCAACGCTTTTCTTCATAAATTCAGAGGAGGGCCCTGCTTGCACCTGCCAGCTCTGTACAGATAGGTACTAAAATTCACATCTGAGTATGTCAGAAATACGGCATTCAGTTTTCTCAACTTCTGTCACAGGCATGTCTGCTAAGAGAGGAGTCAGCCAATTAGTCTGGGATGTTCACAAGAGCTCGGTTCCCGTTCAGTTGTTCCGATTCCTGGACCTGTGAGAAGCCTGGCTTGCAGCTTGGCAGCTGAGGGCTTGGTGAGCTGGCTGCAAGCCCCTCTGAAAATTTGGCTTTCAATCTGCAAATATGAAACCCCCGTAAAGAGCAGCCAGTCTGATCCCAAGCATAAGCCAAGTTCATCACAGCTTCATGAAAAAATAACACCTTCTGGGTTTTTTTTGCCATGCATGGCGAAGTACAGTGTTGCAGAAATATTTTGTAGGCAGCTTTCTATACAATAACCTGCTGCTCTGCAGGCACAGCTACTTGACATTGATCCAGGTATTTTTTCCAGCACAGCATCATATTTTGTGTTCTATCAAGCAGCATGATATACTTTGCTTTACGTTTTGATACACTCCATTGTTTTCTTCTCAAACCGCTTCCTTTTTCTTCCAAATTCCCTTTAGCCACAGTGATCTTGTATTATACAAGTTTATTTATTTCTTGCAAAAATACATAAATACAGACATATTTATATGCTTACCTCTAGGCCTTCATTTTTTTTCTTTTAAGCACCAGTAAAAGCGTATCTAACAGAGATTTCAATGTGCCTCTAATTTTTAATGTACAGTTTAGATTGTACCTAGTGAGGAATATCCAGAGCCTCATATGCACATATGCTCTCTCTCTCTGCTTGTCTCTCTTTTGCATTTAAAGTGTGTAGTAACTTGCTGGACTTTTACTTTTGGAGAATTTGGTTCAAATCTGACTGGCATTGTAAGCAAAATTGAGTTGCAGAAGATCATTCTAATTATTGAAAGTCTCTGCCTAATTCTTATTATATTAGAGGATGGTCATTACCATTTACAATGTGTTACAGTTATAGCTTTTAACATATGTTCACAGCAGGGCATTACCTTGATAACTCCTGTAGTGAAAACCAGCATGAGTAGAATATACACTGCATACCATACAATGTGCCAGTCTGAAGGGGTGTAAGGTTGGTCCCGTAAATATGCAGTAGATTATTGTTCGAAGGGGAATAATCCTAGGTTGTTTTAAGACATACTTACCTATACAGAAAACACATCCAAAGGGATTGCTACCTTATTGAAGAAGGAAGGTATTTATGGAGACGAAGGGGAGGGAGCCACAGGGAGAAGGCAGGAGATAGCTCCTTTCATAGCTTCATGCCAACACACATACACACTTAACTGAAGGGGGAAGAGGGGATGCTTTCTTCTGTCTTCATATGATGAAAATAAAAAGTGATCAGGATAGGTTTTTGTTATCCTCTGGGCATTAAGGGTTTAAATGCAAAATGCATGACTTATTATATCTAGCCAACACTTAGGGGTAAATAGGCAGTATGGGGAATTAGTTGTTGTTAATTGGACTTCTGAGCTGAATTCCCAGGATGCAGCACTGCAAGCATACCCCTTTTGTTTTAATATTGAAATAAGGAGAAGCCAGCTCTGCTATGGATTCATTCCAGTATAGAACAGCAGAGCACGCTTAATCATCTTCATCCAAATACTAAGTTTCATTTGTTGAATGTAAATATATTAATGTTAATTCCTACATGTACTGTAGAAGGTTTTTGGTTTTCCATTGGCCATTTTAAAATTGTAAGGCCGATCTTCAAGGAGCATAAATTGCCTAATTGTTCTGTAACATCTGAAGATATGGCTCACTGTTTCTTAAGCTATCATCTAAATACATGAAACATTTTCTATGAAATTTGGGGTGCTTGATTCTGCCACTGGTGAATTGAACTCCTTAGAATTGCATGGCAATGAGTGTCATTTCAGTGATACAAATTTTGTGCAAACAAAAAGTGCAGTCTTGAAAATTGTATTTGATGTTGTTTTATTGACAACATGCACAGTATTTCTTATTTAGAAAGTTTTAATAACAATCACAAAACAAACCCAAAGTTCTCTCACACATTCAGGAGATTCAGAAAAATAGTTTTTGTTTCAGGCTTTTGTTCTAGGAGCAAGTCCAGTCTGCACATGCTGAAAAATGTGATAACGTAGCAATCCTGGGAGCAGAGGCCACAGGTCACAGATGTCCTTTAGCACCCTCTTGTAGCTGGTTCTCCTTGCATCACTAATTGCCACTGCTATAATCCAAAAGGTAACAGAAAAACCCAGGTTAGCCTTGCATGTTCTCGTCAGTAAAACAACACAAAGAAATGTTCCTGGTGCTTCTGAGGTGCTCAGAAAAATAACCTAGGCAGATGTTTAAATGAATTATAAACCCCTTAGAGAACCTAAGCAGCAAAACCTTCCTGTACCTCTTCACGTATCTTTAAATCATGAACGCAGATATATGTTTTGCAGGTATACCCATGCATGATTGATCTTTCATTATTCTTTACCTCACCCCAGAATGCCAACATTTGCTGTGGTAGGTAGCCCTTCCTATTTTAAAGAACAAAGCACAGCAAAATATCCCAAAATGCCAGATGCCTTCAACACTTAACCTCTCACTCAACAGTTTGGTACCAGTCAATTAAAAGGAATTTTATTGTTTATTGGACTCAAAATGGAGTCTATCTTGTACCTCTCTCAGCTGTTCATGGGATCCATGTTAATTTATGGCAGATGTTTCTGAGTCATTTCTTGTGGTAAGCAGCTCTGTGGAAAAGAGCATCTAGTCCTTTTTTTTTTTAGCTATCTTTAGTTATTTAGTTAATTATTTTAGTTTAGGTTTTTTTAGCTAATAGCATTTACTATTCTCTCAGAACTTTGCAAATAAAGAATTGTGTACCAATTCTCTTCACAGAATCCCTGAGATTTTATTAAATAGTAATATTAATTACTCTGATTTTAAAACTGGGAAAGTTGGACTAGCATTTAGGTAACTAGATTGTCGAGGTGTTGGGCAGGTCACACCGAACCTCTCAAAGACACTACATTACGGACACCCAACATGATGGTAACCACCATCAGTGTCTGCACAGCTGATTACATTGCTATTAATGAAATGATTTACCCAAATCTGCCATAGAAAGCCATGTCAGTGAGGGCACTTTGCCCCTTTGATCCCAGGCACACGATGTCCGGAGGCACATCCTCCTTGTATGGCAGGAGAAATGCGGCCATCCCCCTCGCTTCAGGCTGTCAGGGGAAGGAGCAATGAGGTGAGGACCCCGAACAGCTCTGGAGATGTTTCTAGCGTGAGTCTTTCTGGAGATGTGAGTTGCCTCCAGCATTATAGACAGTGCTGGGAAAAGATTGCCTCCGTGCCCTTGATGCTTGAATGGCCAGAAGGCTTAGACTGTGCAGCAGACAGGATTTAGCTTGCATTTGACACCAAGGATGAAATACAGTTTTCACAGCCTGGAGGAGCTGGGCAAGTTCCCTTTATTTTTCCATTGCTCTGCACCATAGATGGCTGGAGTGACACAACACCGCTGCCCCAGGAGGACCGACACGGGAGATGTCACAGGCCAGGGACCCCTACTTCATCTCGGGGACTGGATGAAAAACTGTTGGTGGCTGTGAGCCGCCAGCATGCAGAATTCCTGTCTCAGCTGCATGCACTGCCCGCAGCCATGGCACCCTGCTCCGTCTTAAACACTTTCCACAGGGGGAGAGGGAGCACGCACAAAGCCTCTTTAATTAGGTGTTGTGTAGGAAGGACTGACTCCATCCCATGTGAGATGGAGGATTGCATGTCTCCTCCAGATGGTGGGATTATTTTTTTTTTTCCTAAGGCAGGATAAAGTAAGCAGGTGTGAGTATGGAGCCTACCTGTATTGGTTTTAATCAGCAACTTTAAGCAAACTCGGTGTTCTCATCAGAAAAGGGGAAAAATAAACAGCTGAGCACTGTGATTCATTTACACTTCAAATATACTTTGAGTTGGTTATTCCTCAATTAATCAAATAGCTGGTGTATCCCTAAAGTAGTATAAAGTGACACGCTGTGTGAAATCAATTTTCCCTTCCAAAATCATTAAATTCAGTAGCCTGTGACTACATCCCTGCTAATTCTAGTACCGGTCCTTTCATCCTCCATTAACTTTGGCACGCCTAACAGGCTGTCAAAAATAATTTCCCAGAACGTAAATAATTCAGAAATTAAAAATTAATAAATAATAACAGAGAGCTACTGGGAGATAGACTGGGTCAATTAGTCAGCTCTGCATTCTGTTTCTTCGCAGCAGGGGGGCAGCCACATTCGTTACTAGAATCTTTCCTCCGATTCCTAGGTCTGATTTACGGCTCTTCATTACTGGATCCAGTCAGACACAATTACCTCCATCACTATCTCAGTTCCTAACTTCAAAGAAACACACATTTTCTTGTCTGCTTTTTTTCTCCTTGCAGCAGCCTCAGCTTGACGTCCCTGGAATTTCTTCCACGCGGACTAATTAATAAGACTTTGACTTATCATATTCACTTCTCTTCTTTGATGTCCTACCTTAGTCAATCATCCTATTTAATTAGAATTTCAATGATAACTTTACTTATCTCGTGGCTAGATGTAAATTAAAATAACGGGATTTTAATTCTCTTTCTTATGGGGTTATGACATTTCTGACAGAAAAAGTTTCAACCCAAATATGATGTTATGTACTTCCTACGTTAGGAGTGCATTCCACTAAATTGTTTTTCCCTTTGCTACAAAATAATTTTGCTTGTTTAACAAGCTCCACTGAAATGGAAATGAACTACAGTTTCTTGTAACGTAATTTGCACAGGTCCATGTTGTCGAAGGTTATGTTGATATAAATGAGTATAATAGGATGGCAACACACACCACATAGATAATGAGGAAAGGGAATGGGATTTTTCAGAAAAAAAATTAACTCTGGAAAGACAATGGACCATAGGACCTCTCTTCTTTCTGCCCTTTCTGGCAGTTGCTAGTACTTTTCCAAGGTTTCTCGCTTCCTTCCCTCATTTACAGACCTAATCTTGATGATTGTATCCAAGCACATGAGGCTGGATTCTAATTTCAATGAGACATTTCTAAAACACACATCTATCTGCTGTACATAGAAATTGCATTGTGGCTGTAGCTTAATGGGAGCAGTGTATCCCTCAGCTACTGCTTTTTTCCTTTCTGCAGTACCCAGTATGTGCTTGCACATAGGCTCACTTCCCTTCCCATGCCTCTTAGAGTCTGCCAGCCCAGGTCAGTAGGACAGCAAGTGAATATGAGTGAAAACAATCTCTCATTTTTTAACTGAAGCTTATGGTGCAGGACAGCCCTAGAAGGATCCAAGAAGAGAGGTTTATGAGGCAGCAGAGTCCTCATGTGGCCTGGGAAATCTCTGGAAGTGGGACAGGAGAGTAGTAAAGTAAAGGGGGATGCTTTTCGGGTTTCTAGCTGGGCTTATTGAGCCATATTTACATGGGCATTCTTGCTCTAACTCTGATGTATGCAACCAAGCAAACGGTTATGCACATAGATAGGGACTTCCAGAAAAAAGAAAGTTGCAGAGAGGAGAATGTAGAAAAGAAAGCAAGGTTGGTCAACATATCAAGAACTGGTCTTAAACTGTTCTTGATCAAAAAAAAAGTGTTCTTCTGGTGCAGTAAACAGAATACAGTGACAACCTGCTGGCAGTGCGAAATGTATCACATTACTAATCTTCCATCAGATATGTTATCTTCCTAATCATCTGTGGTAGAACAGAGGCTTCCTGTTTTATAATGCCAATAAGCAAATACACTGTGATATCCAACCTCCAGTTTTCTCAAGGGAAAAAAACTGCATCCTCAGGCCCTGTGCTTCCACTTGATATCCTAGGCAGAGAAAAAATGAATTTCATAGGATGCCACTTCTACTTTTGCAAGTCAATGTGTTGTTCATTTGTTAATTTGTTGTATTCAAGGAAAGAAGAAAGTACAGAAAGAGTTAATGAGATGTGTTGGACATGGAAAATAACTGCTCCCAGAAAAGATAGTTTGGTCCTATGAAGAGGTAGGAGTAGAAAAGAACATGAGAGAATCACTTGACTAGCACTAATCTGTACGAAATGGGCTTAGTGAGCTCCTGCTTCAAATCTTATCCCCACATTAGATAGCATTAAACCAGTTGTCATAAAACTAACATTTCTAGATGCTCTGGAGAGCTGTTTGCCTGACAGCCCTGTTCCTCTTACAAAATAAACTGAAAATGTTTGAAAAACTAGGCCAGTGCATCAGCAGAAGTAAACCACTGGAATTGACAGCTCCTAGAATTTACACCAGTTGAGTTTAGAGCCCAAATCAAGTAAGTTCAAAAAATATTGATACTGTTGTTCAATCATAAAATAGTAACCTGTTGCACAGACAACATCTAAACGAAACTATTCCATCATAATTTAATAGTGTTGTTCTTGAACAATTGGATTCTGTTACACTTTTATATTTAGGCATCGTCGTTATTTAATCTGCTTTAATTGGCTTTCTTATTCCCCTCAGGGTTCTGGGCCTAGAAAGTTCATATTGAATACTCTAATTGCTCTGAAATTTACTTGTTATCTGAAATATGCTCCTCTTTTAAATATACCCTAAAATCTAGTTCATACATATTTTCTCTTCCTTCATGAATTAGAAAAAAATCTGGTTTCCATAATTTGCACTTAAAAAGACCCAATAATTAACCAAAATAATAATTATAGATCGAAAACAGGGAGGATGCAGTACAATGAACGGCGAGTTACAAGCCCGTAAATAAGGCTGGGAGCACACATCAAAGCTTTCTGAGCACCCGCCACTTTCCAAAAGCAATGCCGAAGCTGCTAACGATGGCAGCAGCAGCTTCCTACATATTTAATGTGCAGGTCCCTGGTTATTGCTGCAGAACCCTGCTCAGGCCAGCAGAGCACAGGAGCGTTTCAGGGCTGACAGCCACTGGGCCCAATCCTGTGCTCCTTGCAGGTGGCCGTGTCCCCATGGACACCGCACAAAGGCTTGGCCTGTACAAGTCAGCACTGATCATGGCAGTGGCCACCATGCATTCACACACGCCATGAGAAGTCAAGGATGGACTTTGCGTGGCCGAGCATGACCATCACCAGCAGGGAGGCTGGGGAGCAGAAGGGATGGAAAGACGTGCTTCAAAACTTCTTGGTCTTGGATTCATCAGTGCCAATGTGGTGGGGTGGGAACAGGATCCATTAGGGAGGCCACAAATGGATAGCGTGGGCCATCCTATCAGTAGCCAATTGCTGGATTCAGAGGAGAGAGGCCAGGTCTGCCCATCAGAGTGCTTATCAGCTTGTCAGGGACCTGCGTACGTGGGATGGGAGCTGACACAAACCTCTGAGAGAAGGAATGTAATCCAGTGGGCTCCTTCTAGCAAGCATTCCCCCTTAATGCAAGTGTAAGGAGCTGGTAGAGGTGGCTTTTATGTGTTTGTTTTTTAATAACTGCAAATCTGGCACCACTGGAATGCTGTTTCTGGCTGTTGACAGGCCATCTTATGCTCCCTTAGCTCTTGCGGTTTCCTTTCTTCTCTTTTGTCAAGAATCTACAGCTATTAAACACAAAAAGTTGGAAAGCACAGCCCAACTCAGGGAGCTTCTAATGTGATGACTGTTGAACGCGGGGAGGGTGTATTAAGGGAATGATCGACTATCCATGTTCTGTTTCCCTTATGTTTTTCCTAGATACCTATGGCTTGAAAATGGGATTTTGGGTCAGGTGGACCTTTGACCTGACCAGTAAATGAAGCTTTATCTCTTCACATCCATGCCTGAGTGCCTGCTTTGGCACAGGTGTGAGAGAGCAAGTGTCCTGGTTAAAGAGGCAAGAGGAATTTCTGCCTAGGGGTCCCCGTTTGGCAGACGTGGGTACATGTTGCTCTCCACAGAGCCCAGTTTTGGGGTCAGCCTGTGGGCTGGGCACAGGAGCTGGGAAGATGGGCATCAGGTAGTTGTATCTCCAGAGGAAGATACAACTCCCCAGTATGGCTGGCAGGAGAAGGGGTGGTGGGCCCTTCAAAGGAGAGCAGCCAGTGTGTATGAGTGATTTGTAATTTAGAGTTTAGAACAGCAGACTGAGAAATGAGTTATGGGTCTTTAGCTGTCTAACTGCCACGATAAAGGACAAAATGTTCTTTCTGAGGAAAGAAGTTGGTGTTCTAGAAGAACAACCTATCAGTAAAACGTATAAAAAATTTAAAAAAAGACAAGGAGGGGGACAGAGAGAAGAGCATGTGCGTGGGACCCCTGGGAAAAGTGAAGCGTCTGCAGCAGAAAGGATTTTGTCGTGCTTTACTACATCCCCCCTCCCTCCATCACCTCCACAAACAACCACCTCCGCCGGCCGCGGCCGAGGCTGCAGCTGCGGCTGCCCCCATCTTCTGCCGCTGAGCGGCGCGGCGCCCCGCCCCATCCGTACACCATGGCGCCTCACTTGCGCCTCCGCTTCCGTACAACATGGTGGTTCCCAACGCCACTGCTGCCTGGGAAGGGGCACAGCACGCATGCGCTCCTATTCCTTCCGGGTTCCAGCGCGCCACTATTTCAACGTTGACCCGCGCGTTTCCGCTTCCTCTTCCGGGTCCGGCGACGCCAGGTATGGTGGCGGGAGGGCGAGGGCCGGTGGTGCCCATCCACCTACATCCGCGGCACAGCGGGCGGTGGGGGCAGATAGCGGGCCCGGGAGAATGCGGTGAGGGGTGGGCGGTGCTGCTGGCCGCGCCTGGGCCGGTGCTGGGCAGAGTTGCGCAGTGGAGAGGCCAGGCCTCCGCGGCGGATTTCCCGGGCCTCCGTAAGTCGGTGCCTGGGCCTGCGGCGCTGTGTCCCGCGTCCGAGCGCCCGAGAAAGCGCCAGCCCCGGCAGTGGGACGCTGCCCCGAGGTGGTTCCGGAGGCGGCTGGCGCTTCGTTGGGGCTTTGAGCCGCTGCAGGGGCGGATTGCTGGATGAGAAAGAGGTTCCGGTCTGGGCCTAGAGTGTGACCGGTTTGCCGTGGCATCAGATAGAAGGGACAGTGCTCATTTTGCAGCCTTACCAATGAAACTGGTAGAAAACACGCAGCTAGTAAAACTTTAAACAATTTTGTAAGGGAGCATGAAATACTGGTGAGACCAGGATGTTGAACTGTATTAGTTCAGATGAATTTAAATTGCCAGTCACGTCCCATTTATTGTCATGGGTTTTGTCGTGGGTTTTGTTAGCTGTCATTTTTTAAGAAGCACTTTAATGTTGTTAATACTGATACAGAGTCAGCAGTTGCTGATCTAGCTTGGTGCTTCAGTGCAAGTGGTGCTGTGAGATGTGAGCTTCCATGTGGACATTAAGCCCTTAAACTAGTGCTGCTTTGTTTTTGACTAATTTAGGTGTAAAAAATGGTTCAGCGCCTGACCTACCGCCGTAGGTTGTCCTACAACACAGCTTCCAACAAGACCAGACTGTAAGTAAGACATAGTTTCTAAAAAGAGCTTAACTTTTATGGAAGATACATTTAAATTTTGGTTGTTACATTAGCAGAGTATTTTTCTGTCCTGTTTAGGTCCCGGACACCTGGGAACAGGATTGTTTACCTTTACACCAAGAAAGTAGGGAAGGCACCGAAGTCAGCATGTGGCATATGCCCAGGAAGACTTCGTGGTGTAAGTATTAGCCTTACTGGTATAAGTTCTTCTTTACAACAATGGTTTTTTTTTTCCAGTAAAAAGAGCCTTTCTAAGTAATTTCTTGATGAATTCTTGTTGGAACAGCTTTTTTCTTTAAAACATTCTTATCTGAATGTTGTGAAGTTTAACTGTTAAAACAAGCTTTAAAAGCTTAAAGAATAAGTGGGGTTTTTTTTTTATGCTTGTGATTCTCATTGCTGTGATATCTGAACCTTCTTGTTCTCTAAGTTGTAACTGGCAGAAATTTTTAGAGTTAGACCGAGGTTATTATGTAGCAGGTTTAAAAGTCTAAATTGGACCAATTAGGTAGGCTTTTAAAAAAAAAAACAACCTAAGATGTAACCGAAGTTTGACTTTCAGTTTTAAGAAAGAGAAATTAATGGTTTTAACGTGGTATTTTTCTCTAAAGTACGTTCTTGATGTAATGCCACTGTGATGGAAGTGCTTGAGTAATGTCTGTGAGCAGCTTGGGGAAAACAATCTATAAACATCATTTTAATGGTGAGTCTATTGGCGAACCCCTGTGGGAGAATGAAAAGGTCGGCTTAGGGATGCTCAAGATGGCATGTACAACAAACTGTGACTTCAGTTACTCTTTCACATTCTGAATAACCAACTTCAGGTGGTCTTGCTTTTTTAAACTGCCAAAGTGATTTATTTTTAATATGGCTATTATCCAAAATTACTGTCTTATGAGACACTTCTCATTTTCACTTTTCTGTAGGTTCGTGCTGTGCGTCCTAAAGTTCTTATGAGGCTGTCAAAAACAAAGAAGCACGTTAGCAGAGCCTATGGTGGTTCCATGTGTGCTAAGTGTGTCCGTGACAGGTAAGCCTTAGAGAAAGCTTAACTTTATTCTTGAAGTTGTTTCATGTGAGATTTTTACATCTCCCTGTTTTCATAACGTGGGCCAAAACTTCAAAGACTCTTGTCCAACATTGATATAGTAAAATTGTGCAGGTGAGCATGGGGCACATAATGAACAGCGATGTGTGTGATTTTTTTGCCCCTTGGATTTGAGCTAGTTAACGCAGGTGGCGCTCCTTTGTAGAGGGTTTGTGTTCATGATTTTATACTGCACTGCTGCTTTGGTGCTGAACAGTCTGCTCATTCTGGACTTCTCTTTTATATTCAGCCCCCACAGTAAAGATTTTTATTTTTTTCATTTGTCTTGTGCATAAGATCAGTTCAGCTTTTGGCTTTTTGTGGTGTTTTATGTTTCAAAGATATTACTTGGTTGCATCTTAAGCGTCTTTATGTGGTTAAACTTTAAGATGGCCTTTGTTGGGCCTGACTGAGTTCAATTTTACTAGGTAAATTTTACTAGTCGTGGTTAACCCCAGCTGGCAACCAGGACCATGCAGCCCTTCACATTCCCCTCCCAGTGGGATAGGGGGAAGAGGTTCAGAAAAAAGGGAAACCTTGTAGGTTGACATAAAGGCAGTTTAGCCAAACACTGATGAAAAACAAGATAATAATAGTGATAAAAGAATATACAAAATAAATGATGCAATACAATTGCTCACTGTTTGATGATCTGTTGCCCAGTCCATTCCTCTGCCCCAGCCAACCCCCATTTATATACTGACCACGATGTCTGTGGTGTGGAATATTGTTTTGGCCAGTTCGTCCTGTCTGTGCTCCCTCTCAGCTTCTATGGGAAGCTGAAAAAGTCCTTGACTTAATATAAGCACTACTTGGCACCCACCAGGTAGAACAGTAGGTACCATCAACATTCTCCTACTAAATCCAAGCCACTCCATCTACTAGGATGAAAATTAACTCTGTCCTAGCTGAAACCAGCACACAGCTGCGCACCCTATTCTTCCTTGGAAAGTTTGAGGAAAAAATACTTATTATAAAGAATGTCATTGCTCTTAATGGTAATCAAAGTAGATCTCTGGAGTCAGTGGTCTAATGCTCATTTTTTCATCTCTTGTGCAAATCTTGCCAGCATTGGTTTTGGTTTTTTTTTTTTGCTTGTGTGAGTTCGGTGGCATTAGGTGTTACAGGTTGTTACACCTGCAGATCTGTAGCATAACTTCTATGAGTTAAATGCCAATTTTTCTTTTCTCAAACACTTTAAGAGCTTGGTAGGTTGTTTTTCATACATGAGTGCATTGTTCTTGTTCTGACTAAGCCAAAAATCAGTCACCTCCTTCCCTGTAATTGAGAGGGGTTTTTTTCCCGGCATCTGTTTAGGCGTATTTGGTGTGGACTTGGTGTACTTCAGTAGTAGCCATACATGCTAGATGTGTGTGGAATGTCATTTTAACGTTTCAGGGTGGAAGAGCATGTGGTATATTTGTGCTTTTAATTTGAAATAATCCAATAAGATGTTGATGTTAGGTCCACATGCATGGTGGCCCTACATGTCTTCCAAAAATAATCATATTTAGGCATGACATGTCCTGCCAGACTTTTCTTTGTTTATGTGCAAAGAAGCTTTCATCCTGAGAGGGGAACTGTTCTTGTTTTGGTAACTGGACTTGCATAAAGTTTTCTGTGGCTCTGAGGAAGAGAGCTGACCACAACTGGTCGATTCTGACTTTAAGAACAGCTAAATTAGTTTGCCAGTGAGTTTTGCTTTTTGCCTTTGAAGTTGGTGAAGGTGGTATTTTTTCCAGTATTCAGCCATCAGGTATTACTTGCCCTAGATTTGCAGACACACTGGGGCTTCCCCAAGCTTTGACATTCATGTGGTGCCACCATCCATGTCTTCTGATGCTGGTGAGACCAGCAATTGTTCCTCCTTTTATGCGATTGTGGAATTACCACCGCATGTGTAATGAATGTTGGAGACAGCAAAGCTAACTGTAACTTTGTCGTGGTTTTTGTGTTTTCAATTAAGTGGATGCACGTTGTAAAGTTCTTGTTTTTTTCTTTCCAGGATCAAAAGAGCTTTTCTTATTGAGGAGCAGAAGATTGTTGTGAAAGTGTTGAAGGCACAAGCACAGAGCCAGAAGTCAAAGTGAATCTATTTGTAGTTTCAGCCCAATAAATGAAAGCTCCACTTCTCTTGTGTCCTGTCATTCCACGTGTTAGTCAAAGCTGGTAGGAGCTGCTTCTCACAGCTACTGTGATGCAGAATTGGGTTTTGGTGCAACAAAATCCGTAAGTCAGGATGCTGTGTTCTGTGCTGCCAGCTCAAGTGGGTGGAAGGGGGTCCAGTTAGACAGGACTGTCTCACAGTCCTGCAGAGGGGTTGGAGTAACTTTTAAACAATGACCTTTTTTTTTTTAATGCAACACCTGTGTGTGATGTTATTAGAGGACTTTGCTCAGAAGAAAGTTAGGAATCTGAAAAAACAAAGGGAGACTGTGACTAAAGACTGGAAGAGAGATTGTCAGGTGAAGAAGAGGTGAGCTAGTATGGCCCTAAGGTGGATGTGGTTTTTGTTTTTAATAGTATGTGCTGTTGTTATTATTATTCAAATCTGAGGGTGGAAGGGAATTGTCAGACATCTTGAAGCCAGTTCTGTATCTACCAGGTGGTCACGTACTGCTACATCTGGATCTGGAAGAAAGCTGCAGCTGTTGTACTCTGTTTGGTGCTAGGTAGGTGCTTCCTGGATCAGCAGTGGGAGGTATGGTACAAGCAGAGCTCTGGAGCCCAGGGGGGATAGATCTTCCAGAAATGGGTCTCATAGTAGCAATTTAAGCCTCTGGTATTGCAACTCAACTGTTGGATCTTTATCAGAACTGTAAATGTACCTCTGGTGCTACCCAGGAGTGCTTTAATGCACTTGGGATATTTCTTACGGGAGCAGTGATATTCACCCTCAGCTCTGAATTTTGGAACTTGTATTCCCTGTATGACAGGGAATGGGTATCTATCTTTACCAATAACATCTTTGGGATTTTTAGATAACTACCTTTTTTTTCCCAAAAAGTACTTCTTGTTGTAGCTATTCACAGGAATAAAGAAAGATGAGAAATAATTACTGAGTGTGCAGACTCACTGGGAGGAGTGAAGATGCCATTTGAAGAGGTTTCTAAGACGACTTGTGGAATCTGCTGAGTCTCTGGCTCGGAGATGTGTACAGATTCCTCCTCCTGGCTGTCCACTCTCAGTTGACCCCTGAAGCTTATCAGGCTGTGCAGTCAGCCAAAACACACCACACAAAACTTGAGTTGAAAGGGCAGACCTGAAGTATGAAGCATTTGTTTCTCCTCAGTGCGGTTATGCTGTAACTTGTTCCTGAGACTGGAGTTCATTAGAGGAGGTTCTAAGACTAACAACAGCACCCTGACGTTTTTAGGTGCTGTTATTATAGTTGGCTTATAAGGTTAAATTTTTATTAGTAGTTGCCTTGCTCTGCTAGTGCAAACTTCAGGACTTTGGCATGCCAAAAAAGGGTTTTAAAGCAGGAGTGGGAAGTAGGGCAGGCGTCTCTAATGAGTCGCAAAAGTGCTCTTATTTTGTATTAAAAGCTGTGAGATTAGTTTTCCTTGGGGCTTTTGGAGAGGAGTCAAGATGGAGGGAGAATACTGTTGCAATAATTGGGAGAAATGTCATAAACATCTGCTGACAGGTAAATCACACTGAGAGGGAGATTTTTCCAAACTGGAGCGTGAAGACTGAAAATGGCTAATTGCAGTGACGTGATTGCACTGAGAGGCAGCTGAGGTATGAGATAATGAGAAGTGGTATCACAAGCAAAATGTCAGTGTAATAAGGCCCTTGTGCTTTGGGTTTTTTTCTGTTTTTTTTTTTTATTTTATTTTCAACAGTTTTGGAAAGCCACTCTGAACAGGCAGCTGGGGAATGGGTCTGGGGGAGGTGGTGGGGACATGGGACCCCATGGGCTGCCGGTGCCCTGTTAGTGCTTGAGGGAGATGGGTGCCTTCGTCTAGAGCATACACTTTTAAACATGCTTGGGTCACCTGGAATGAGGGGTTGGAGTTGAGGTGGTTTTTACTGCCTCTGGCTGGTGTTAAATTCTGGCTTCTGAAAAAGCATCAGTCTTCCTGTTAGGTTTTTTTTGTTTTTTAATGGGCATGGTGCTTCCCTTCAGCTAGGGCAGTGATTGAGCCCCTGGCTGTTGGCTGTCTTTTCTGAAGGTTGAGGCCTACTCCGGTTCTCTTGCTTTCCTGGGGCCCCGTCCCCACAAGCGCACACACGGGACATGGGGTTTTCCTTCACCCGCTGCCGCAGTGCTCAGGGACGCTCCACCCCAAAGAGTGCTCCCGCCCCTGGGCGGTGGCTGCGAGGCTGGTGTTGCGCCTCCCCACGGGGAGAATTCCATAAGCGAGCCTGGTTGGTGGCGAGCCCTGGCCCATCCATAGGGGTACACGCGTGTCCGCGGCCGCCAGCCCCGCGGGACCCACGGGGCGAGGCCACGTGGCTGCCCGCCCCGAGGGGGCCGGGCCCCTCCCCGAGGCCCCTCCCCGAGGCCCCTCCCCGAGGCCCCTCCCCAAGCGCCTCACCGTTACCCAGCACCGACACGTCAGGCCTGCTGGGTCCTGGCAGGTGAGTAAGATCAACACACGCAACCGGCGGCTGTCGGTCTGCGTTTCTAGACATATTTTGCACAGAAAAAAACCTTTTTTTATTCATATTGGTCATTTTATCCTGGCAAAACTTTTGTGTGACTCTTTTAGGTCACCTTTTTAAAAAAAATCTGTTGGTTTACCCCTGTCAGGAAGCAGCAGTCCAATTTCCGTTTCCGCCTTCGTGTCCGGTGCAGGAGGGCGGCCGCGGCGGGGTGAGGCGAGGCGGGTAGGGCAGGGAGCAGGACCGCCGCGGCTGTCCTTGAGCCGCACCGCCGCTATGGAGACTCTGTACCGCTTGCCTTTCGCCGTGCTCGAGTGCCCCAACATCAAGCTGAAGCGGCCGAGCTGGGTGCACATGCCCTCGGCCATGACAGTGTACGCGCTGGTAGTGGTGTCCTACTTCCTCATCACCGGAGGTGAGGCCGGGGCGGGAGAGAGTCAGGGTGGGAGAGCGACAGAGAGACCCCGCTTTCCGAGTAGTTCGTCCTCTGTGGAGCGCGTTGAAAGCCCTTGACCCGGGTAGCAGAGACACTGCTGTTGCTGGCCCCGTGTCCGGCTCCAAATCGGTCATCAAACACGAGCCTCGGGCAACCCTGAGCGTCCCTGTGGTGTTAGGGTAGTTCTCGCCGTTTGCTGCCGTGACTCGAAGGTGATGTTCGCTTTTCTCCCCACAGGGATTATCTATGACGTGATCGTGGAACCTCCCAGCGTGGGGTCAATGACAGACGAACACGGGCATCAGAGGCCGGTGGCCTTCTTGGCATACAGGTAGGCTGGGAGGGCTCTGTCCCCACCAGCGAGGTGCTGCCAGTGCCTAAGCACAAGTGAATAAATCTGTCTGGCAGAGCGGCGCATTTGCACTTGTTTGAGCACTCTGTGCAAGGCAGGATCTGTTTGATATCAGTCCTTGGCTTGTAAATATTTGGAGGAAAAAAAAAAAAAAGCAGCATTGAAATTAGTGGAAATAGAAAAGCTCAGTCCTTTTAAACTTTTAAAAATAAAGTCTGGTAAAAAGAAAGTTTTGAGCTGGCAATACCTCTCTTTTTTCTATACCCTTGCTATTGAGTTTTATAGTGGGTGCAGACACATTTGGTCTTTTAAACTGTAGTGTAATTGGGACTCATGTCTGAGGCTGGGGAACACAAATACAAATCTGTAACTACAGTGTCTTCTTTGAGTCTTTTGCTTCTTTTACTGAAAATATGTTAGAGACTGCTTAGTAACAAATTGATCTGAAAAGGGTTAAATCTACATTTGTAACTGCGTTTTTTACGTATGTGGAAAGAAATAATGTTTTTTTTTGTTAAATACTGAAGCGTTCTTTGAGTCTGTGAGGTCTGTGACCTGCCTCATGTACAGATTTTGACTTGGATTAGATGTAGTTTGTCTTGGACTGGCTTGGATTGTTGCAATGTAGATGAATTAGGCTACTGCAGGGAGCTGGTAGCACTTTAGTACAAGTCAATAATCTTAATTTCTGTATTAACATCCACAGTAATTTCATCCATTTCAATTTTATGATGTTGCTGGTATTGCTAATTACAAGGATAGGAAGAGGGTTCATTGACTGTGGAAAGCAGATTTGTGATCTTACTGCATTTTGGCTTCCCCCTCTCTCCATCTGAGCTTCGTAAGAAGGAAATCCAGCAGCGTGGACTGCCAGAGAGCTGGGGTGCTTTCAGGCTGGGTCCCACAATCAGTATGTGCAGGCTCAGCAAACTGGTAGGAAACCATACTGCAGGCAAGAACTGCTTTTGCTCTGTGCTGGAACCAGTAGGTGTGCTCCATGTGTTGATACAGTGCTCTGAGTGGGATTTGTACCAAGATAAGGATTCAGGCACTGCTGCCTAAACGTCGGCATGGAAATGAGACTTGGAAAGCTCGTTGATCCAGGGGTCGTGGTTCCATTCCTTGAGTCATCTGTGCAACCAGGTGCTTCTTTGGACTAGATCTTTGAAAACTGATGAGCTTGCATGGTAGCCATTAGTATACACTATTATGTATAAAACTGTTAGTATGCTTGGCTGGTCACCTTGCAGACTATCAGCCCAAAACATAAATTACACCTTAAAGTCATGTAATTGCATAACGTCAGTTTCCATACCTACTTTTTATGAGAAAGCCAGCCATCAAAGTTAATCCCAGCTTATTTGTACAGCTAAAGCAGGTTGAGTAGGTGGGGTTTGAAATGTATAAATAATTTCTTTAAAACTATCTTCTTCTGACTCTTACCTTCTTCCCTTCAGCTTCCCCCCCTCCTTTTTTTTTTTTCTTTTTTTAATTTCTTTAGAGTAAATGGGCAATATATTATGGAAGGGCTCGCATCCAGCTTCCTCTTCACAATGGGTGGCCTAGGATTCATAATTCTGGATCGATCCAATGCGCCAAATATCCCCAAGCTGAATAGATTTCTTTTGCTCTTTATTGGATTTGTCAGTGTGCTTTTGAGCTTCTTCATGGCCAGAGTTTTCATGAGGATGAAATTACCGTAAGTGATTTGATACTCTTCAGCTTTTCTTCTCTTTTGTGGCTCGTGTGCTTATGTTAAATAGAAGAGGAACAGAAAATACAATGAGGTGTGGTAAATACCTGCGGCTTGGCTATAAGTGTCCTTTTCCAGTTCTTTGTTGGAACAAGCTACCTTGAATGAGGTGGGATGCTTTTGGGGACAGCTATTGTAAGATTGTACTGTGGTTAAAAGGAAAAACAACAAAAAGGTTACAGTACCCAGTATGTCAAAAGATAGGATTAGTGAGTCTGATTTAGGATGAAATTAAGGTAGACTGAATACGTACTGGTCAGGTAAAAGTTACTACAAGCTAGGGCTTTGAGGAAAAAGCAAATGTCAAAGAACTTGAAGAAAGGCAAATGTGTTCTTTATTCTGACAGGGTACAGGAGAAATCATAACGAGAAGAAATGATGGCAGCAGCAATGAGTGTTTAGAAACATCCAAAGCAGTTCTAAAGTAAAGATGATGTCTCAGTTTGTGGGTTTTGTGTGGGTTTTTTTTTGTTTGTTTTTGGTTTTTTTGTTGCTTGTAAACTGAAGGTAGTAGTGAAGCATATATATGTGACGTTTTAATATTCACAGATCAAAAAGTAAGAGAGATCTGGACCATTTAGGCTATGCAAAATCAAATTTTCAGGGTTTTTTCTCCCTTTATATTTCTCAGTCCGTGTATTTAATTTAAAAGAGCTGAAACCTGATGTCTGGAAGTATGGGCAGTTAATTTCTGGAGTAGCTCCACTACATCTTGATTTAACAATGACAATTATTCCTCCTTTCTTAAATATATATTTTTTTTAACCTCTGCAATATATTACAAAAATTTGTTTTATTACATGGAATTGATTGGGTTCCCTGGGAGCAGGTAGCTCTTCATCAGAGAAACAGGACTTTAGAGAACTGGAAGAGAAAAAGAGACCAGAATTGTGCTGAATGGCAGAAAATGTGGGTTATACTGAGTATCTTAACACTGGTAGTTTGTGTAAAGGGTACAAATAGAGCAACTTTCATAGGGTGTAATCTGGGCTTCAAAAATTCCGAACAATTACCAAAGCTGGATTGAGAACAAGCTAATCCATTTTCAGTGTTCGGTGAAGAAACTCAACCAAGGACATCATGTAGTTAAGCTAGCCAGTTTGTACCTTGGACAGGGTTTATTGGTTTAAATAGCTGTGAGCCCCAGAGTCTTTGGCAGTCTAAAGTTTTTGTTTTAAGACCATGTCTCTTGACTTTTGAGGAGTGCTGCCTGTGTTTGCTAACGTTTTTTCCAACGTTATTTCTTTTCCATAGGGGCTACTTGATGGGTTAGGATCTCTTGTGACATATGAAAGCTCAAGACGATTTTATTCCTCTTCAGTGTTTAAGAAGAAGCAGCAAGAAACAAATTCCATAGACACCATCAATAGGAGACCTGGGCATGAGAAACAACTGGGGAAAGAGTGCTTTCTCTGCAAACAAATGCTCATTACCAATGGCTGATATGTATTTTTGAAGCAATGCTTTATCATTTCTGTTTTAGGGCTGTTGGAAAGAGCGAGTTACCTAGCTGGGTTTTTCTTTTATATCTCAACTCAGTATGAAACAGAAAACCTATCTTTAGCTCTACTTGAAATGAGTATTAGCCATTGGCTTGACAGTTCTTTGTTGCAGGTCTGTCTCCTCTTCCCTGTGTGGAACAATTATGTATGTGAATTGGAGAAGAAACACTTGAAATGTTTATTTCCAGGTTATAATTAGAAAATTAGTAACTTTGGATGCTTTACAGTCAAGTTATAATGTGTCTGAAATTATTTCAAAGGCATCTTTTGCCTTGATAGTAATGGCTCTATGTGAGCAAAACAGACATGCAATGGGAAAGGCAAACTGTATGAATGTGCATTTCTTTTTGAAAAAGTGTACGAAAAGAGCCAAATAAAAATTATTTTCTACAAAATTATTTTAATTCTATGTGGTTTCTGAAGCTTTCTCTTGTGTGGGTGGCCTGTTTTACATCCAGGCTTGAGCTACCATACCATGACCGCGATATTTCAGCTTTATTTCTTAAATATATATAATGATGCTTTTTCTTTTAAATATCAGGGACAAGAAACCTCTTATTTTCCATGAACTTGTACTGTATCCAAACGACATACTGTTATCAGTAGCCAAGAAAACTTAATTCAGAAGCTGCTGCTTTTTTGTGTGGGAGGAGAGGCTCAAACTTACTTTGTCTTCATTTTAAAAGATTGAATGTTACTCTGATGTTTCACTGAAATAATGTATTACATTTTGGGGGAAATAAAGATCCCTCCAAATCTCCATAAATGTATTTTTTGCAAGCTGTGTATGTTTGAAGCACTATTTTTATCTGTATAGTAATTGTCAATGAGAAATGTTTATTCCTGTAATTACAAAGTAAGTATTACTGTTCACCTACCTAATGAAATTTCTGAGCTAGCTGTTAATCATTTGCCCTCACAATGTGTCGCTTCCACCCCCTCGTTCTCATATACAATGGGACTCCCGCGTATGCTCAAGTTACATGTTTGTCATTAAGATTTAAGGTAGCATAACCCGTTTTATGAGGCTCATAGCTGCAAAGTTTCCAGTGTTTTCAAAGCGGTTATCTTTTGGTCCCTCAGTTTTGGTGAGATGTTTGCTTACCTTCAAGGGGAATACTGATATTATGTAAGTAAATACATGGATATTGTATGTCAACTTTTTAATACAGCTGAAGAAGGGAGGTCAAACCAGAAAGTTGCTTCACCAGTTAGAATTGACATCCCTCCATCTCAGCATTTGTCCTACTGCAGTTCAGCTTCAGCCTCCAAGTTTGCAGCTGATTCTGAATGACTGTGCTCTTAAACAGTGGTTTTAATAGTAGAGTTGGATGCCTGTGGTCTATGAAATGCATTTGAATTAACTGCATGCTAGGTGACATAATTTGAAACAAAGTGGACTTATAATTGCAAGGTAGAAGATAAATAGTTTTAGGAGGATAAAACTAAGATGATGATTATGTCTGCAACAAACGGGATTAAATCATCCCTTATGTTTCCTTGGCCACAGGCTGTGGGCTAGGTCTGCTATAATCCTCTGCCAAAGTGTGAGGCACAGATAGAATCAGGAAAACATGCATACGAGAAGACAGACCGCACAGAAATGAGGAGTTGCTAGGTAGGAAGATGTGAGAATGTGCAACTGGAGATTGGTTCATTTTGGATGTGAGTTGGAGGCTTCTTGGTCACCCAAGGAAAAATTTCTACTGAGCACTGTCAAACCCCAAAGAAATGTTGCTATTTGTTATACAAGTCCCATTTGCAGCTAAAGAAAGGCTGGTATTTTCTGTAAATGTCTGCTGTTCTGCATAGGTGACAGCAGGTGGCCTCAGCTGTAAGACTTCAGGATAGTAATAGGAATATTTAAGTGACTTAAAGAAAACTTCCTCTAACTAGTGACAATACCCATCTGTGTTTGGTGCTTGCATTTTCTAGGGTGAACTGAACTAGATTGTGGGGTGGGAAATGAAAAACAAAATTGAAACACTGCCATAAAGGTAAAGCCAAGCTGATGGAAACACATCTTTCCATGATGAAAACCAGAAGTTTGGCCTACTTCCAGGTGCAGCAAAAAGAGTCGGGCTGAAGTGTAGAGGTCTTGATTTTCTGGCTCTCTTGCTGAAGAAAATACTGAATCCGTGGCTCCCCTGTAGGCTTCAGTATAATTTCTGAGTGATGATGCCTATTCACTATAGTCAGGAAGAAATGTATAACCTGTGTAGCTTTTGCAAGTGAGTATATGCATATACAAACCCTTAACAATCCAAGTGATCTTATACTCAATTGAGTTAAGCTGAAAAATACCTCTAGGTAAAAAAGACCAAACGTTCTGGTTCACGCCCCTGATGCTTTTTCCAGACTTCTGCAAATTGTGGATCAGTGGCATAGAATCATTTAGGTTGGAAAAGACCCTTAAGATCACTGAGTTGAACTGTTAACCCAGCACTGCCAAGTCCTCTACTAAACCGTGTCCCTAAGAACCACATCTACATGTCTTTTAAATACCTCCAGGAATGGTGACTCAACCATCTCTCTGCGTAGCCTGTTCCAATGCTTGACAATCGTTTTGGTGAAGAAATTTTTCCTCATATCCAATCTAAACCTCCCCTGGCTTAGCTTGAGACCTGTCACTTGTTACGTGGGAGAAGAGACTGACCCTGATCTCACTACCCTCTCCTTTCAGGTAGTTGTAGAGAATGATAAGTTCTCCTCTCAGCCTCCTGTTCTCCAGGCTAAACAACTCCAGTTCCCTTAGCTGTTCCTCACAAGACTTGTGCTCTGGACCCTTCACCATCTTTGTTGCCTTTCTCTGCAAACACTCCAGCACCTCAGTGTCTTGTAGTAAGGGGCCCAAAACTGGACACAATATTTGAGGTGTAGCCTCACCTGTGCTGAGTAAAGGCGGGCAATTGCTTCCCTACTCCTACTGACCATGCTATTCCTGATACCAGCCAGGCTGCTAATGGCTGCCTTGGCCACCTGGGCACACTGCTGGCACATATTAAGCTGGCTGTTAATCAATGGCCCCAGGTCCTTTTCTGCCAGGCAGCTCTCCAGCCACACCTCCCCAAGCCTGTAACGCTGCATGGGGTTGTTGTGACACTAGTGCAGGACCTGACACTTGGTCTTGTTGAATCTCATACCATTGGCCTTGGCCCATTGATCCTGCTTGTCCAGATCCCTCTTTAGACCCTTCCTACCCTCAGACTGAAGAAAAGGAGGAATTGAAGTATCTCAGCCTTTGCCTCATCCTTTGTCACTATGTTCTCCTGCCAATCAATAAAGGGAGGGGGGTTCTTCTTAGCCCTTTTATAGAAACATTTCTTATTGTCTTTTATGGCAGTAGCCATAAGTTCTAGTTTGGCTTTGACCCTTCTAATTTTCTGCCTGCCTAACCTCACAACATCTTTGTAGTCCTGAGTTGCCTGCCCCTTTTTCCATAGGTCATAAATGTGTTTTTTCCTGAGCTCTAGCCTAAACCATCTGTTCAGCCAGGCTGGTCTTCACCACTGGCTCTTCTTTCGGCACATAGGGACAGCCTGCTCCTGTACTTTTAACATTTGCTTCCTGAAGAATATCCAGCCTTCCTGGACTCCTTTGCTCTTCAGTACTGCTTCCATATAAACCAAGTACTGCAACTCAGGCTCCTAAACCCGGTTCCTAAATAGGCCAAAGTCTGCCCTCTGGAAGGCTGAGGTATTAGTTCTGCTGATCACTCTGCTTGCTTCTCCAATAATCGAGACATGTTTGGGAGATCTGTGCACTGAAACAATTTTTGGAGGGAGGAGGACACTTCAGCCATTTTGAGGAGACACTGATAAATACTCTTGCTGGTAAAGATACTCATGGCATTAGACTGCCGTTAGATTTCTTATTAATTTACAGCATTCTAATTCTAAATATGTTGTGCTTAATGGAGTTTTGTTTAGAAGGCTGGAAGTGCTCCAGTTAAATGCTTGTAAAGCCAGATACATGTTTGCAGAATACTGCTTGATACAGTTACTGTAATGTACCTATTTCCGGTTCCAGTTTTTTATTTTACATGCATAAATATATGTTCTTCATATATGTGAACTAAGAAGCACTGCATATTTGACTTCTTAAGAGTTATAGTCTTAGAATCTAAGACAATTCTAAATTTATTCTGCTGCTCCCAATACAGGGAACCAACATGGGTATGATGAAGACAGCATTCTTATTTATTTTCCTGACATACCTGAAAATGCTGCACACAACAGAAACTGTTTTCCTACAGCATCGCAATGGCTGTGACAATGCAACAGGTATTGCACGTTTGTGATTCTGATGACTGTATTTTTCCTTCAGTGTTACAATTTTCCTCACAAAAAGGGTTGTGGCGATAGCTCTGGCCTATTTTTATAAATTCTGATTGCCACTTCTCAACTCTATCGTTACTTTAGAGTATGTTTCTTCCAGAACGTGGTTAAAGAGGATAGAAACTGTTACAAGAAAACAGTTGGAACAATTGTAAGAATCTTAGGAGAACACTTTGTAACGCTCTGCAGTCACATTGAGGCTTTTCAGCTGTACTGATGATTGGAGAATTCTGGATTTCAGTAACAGCAAAACCCATGAAGAATACGTCAAACTCTTCGCAAAGGACAGTGTTTCATGGAAAGCAGCTACAGAAATATAAGAGTTTATATATGATTTGGTTTCTTTGGTAAGAACTAATTATGCTGGTGTCCTTTTTGTTTGACATGGATACTCGTCAGCTAAGAACTGGATTGAGCCCACAAGCTTGTTTTAGAGCAACAGCTGTGGCACTATAATGGGAGTCAAGCATGTCTGACTTGCACCAAGTTTTAACTAGAGATCTAGATGCGAGGCACTGCATTTTGATACCTCGTATCTTGAATCTGTAAGGCAATTTGCCAAGCTCCTGTTTAATGGTATCAGTTTAGTTACTAATATTCTTTGGGTATAAGATGGAGTTTCACTTCATCATGCAACTATCCCATATGGGTTCTATAAATGTCAGAGCTCTTAGAATGTTCTACCTGCAGGCTGCAAGAAATAGTATTTAGCTCTGGGTAAACCAGATCAATATGGTGTCATCTGCTGCCATATGCATTTGAAAAACTGACACTTGTTATTCCCTTCTTTTTCCTGTATCAGTTTTCACTACAAAGATCAGTGTTGAGGTGGGGACTGGTATGCCTTTGTTGTCAGTGGTAATTGTATGCTCCTAGCTGGAAAGAGGGAAAGAAAAGTTTTAAAAGGACTCAGACTGGTTGTATTATTCTAGAGTAAACTGTGAAAGTTAAACTTTTTCTATGTTACTTAATAGACAGGCTGAAAAAATTCCAGAACTTTTAGTTATTCCTGACAGCTCCTGCATGATAGGTAATATGTTCACTGTATTCAGACTTCCAGTACCTCATCCGTCTTTAAATGCAGATGGAGAGTGTGAGGGATGGGGAGTAATTAAAAAAATAACTTAAGTCTGAAGAAAAAGGTTTGAGGGGCAGGAGAAGCATTTTAAGCACCTGGAAGAAGATGGCAAAAAGATGCACAGCCAACTTGGATTTTTAAAGAATAAGTCATATGAAGAAAAAGCTATACCTGAGAGCCCCATGGATAGAAGGAAAGCAGATGTTTAGGCTGCATCTTTTGATACTGTTATGAAAAACATGGCTTAGCCAAAACAACTGTAAGCTGGATACGAAGATAATTTGAAAACCATTTTCAGAGTGTTTACTGATTAGTTGATATCATTCTATCAAAGTGGACAGACATTTTATTTTTGAGGTCTGTCCTGTGGTTAGTTTTGTTCAACACCCGGTGACCTGGATTGAGTAGGGAGTACATACGAAACTAGCAGAAATCATGTAACTCAGAGACTGCTGGGAGGGCAGAATTAGGATGCATAATATTATTATAAAATAAAGAAGAGTGCCCTAAAAAAGGTAGGCTGGTTTATTCTTTCTAGGAACAAGAGCAAAATACCAACACTACCCAAGCAAAATAACTGATGAAATGTGGCATTCCTCAGAGTAAGTCCTTGGGTTCTGCTGCACCGCAAGCTGAAGAAGAATGTTTGCCTTTCTTGCAACAATACATTTGCAAAACTTTTAGCTACAAAGTATACAAGGCATAAAACTAAGTGTGAATAGGAAGGGAGTAATTTCTTTTCTGTGTCAGTGGTTGATAGAGCTTAAATAGCAGCAAGGAAAAGTTGGGATAATACTAGAAAAATATTTTTGAGGGTAAAATTGTTGACTACTGGGCTAGATGGTGCGTGGCTGTGATGGGATTTCTGCTGTGCACAACTTTAAGAGCAGGCTAGGCAAATGCCTGTTAAAATCTGCAGCTACCTCTGGTGCTTTGGGGTGAGTGACTGGCGTCTTGAGCTGTCTTCCTGCGGCTGCCCATCTTTATTATTCCATGGATGAGAACAAAACTTTTGACCTTCCAAACACTGACACTCTTTTTCTTTAAAAACAATTGTGGAGAGGTCTTTGTAAATAAGTAAATCCATCCTTTAAAAATATCCCTGCAGTGCAGTTGTGGGACAAAAGCCTGCTGGCCTCCATTCAGTCTGAAAAAAATCAAGTATTTGTATGACCTAGACATGACAGCAGAAAGTAGCTTTGTTAACTGCCTACTGCCAGAACAGAAAATGTATTAGCTGTTGGAGTACGGGAGGTATAAATGTATGGATGAATGTTTAAGGCTTTTTCCTGTCCTAATTTTCATGTTAGTCTTTCACCTGAAAGGTGTTACAATTAGGTGGCTGTCTGTATAGCTGCCGTATTAGAACAGGACAATGAGTGGGTGGAAGGAGCCTGTGATAATTCTAAGAGGTATTTTGCTGATGGAGCTTTCTCTCTGTTTCTGCCTTCTCTGAGCTGGAGCAGCAGTAGACATTAATACACTTTTCAATTGCACAGGCTTCTCCAGATCCCTCTTCTCAGGAGTTGTGCTCCACTGACCCATGGAATTTAACTTCTTTCGTGTTTTTCCTGAGCATGTCCGCCTCTGTCTGCTACAGCTAGTTGTTAAACCAACTCTGAACTACTGTGTTTCATCTCTTTTTACTGGCTTGCTGCTGGCCTGAGCTCTTTTTGAGGGATTTATACTATTGTCTTTCAGCAGCTCCCATTCATTGTTTCTTTGCTGTCATTCTAGACTTCCAAGTTTCAGGACACCACTGCTGGTTTTGATTGCTCTTTTTCTAACTGCTGTGGTATTTCTGCCTTTAAAAGGTATTATTTATCAGTCTCCTCAGCTCTTCCACTTCCTTATTCTTCCTCCACTGGTATGTTCCCTTTTATCACACAGAAATCCATCACTTGGCCCCACCAACCACTTGGTGATCCATCAACCTTGCTCCTCTTGGCTTTCCTACCTCTCTGTTCATTCTACTTTATCTACAGGTCCTTTAATTTTCCCTGCTGACCACTGTCTGAGCTACTTCACCCTGCACTGACTTCACACTTCATTAGCTCCTGCTATCCATGGCAAAGCTCAGTCTCCTGGCTTCTTTCATCCTTTCAGCCTCTCTCATCATCTTGGTCATTCCTTTGACGGTTCCAGTTTTCTCTTAGCTGTCTCATATCTTTGTCTTTATTGTTCTACACTCCACACCATCTGTTGTGCTGCTGCCTGCATGACTCATCCTGAAAACAATAAAAATCCTACTGCATCCCCAAGCATTACACTAGGGATACTCCTGTATCCAAAATCTACATCAACAGCAGTCAAAACAAGATCCTTATGGAATTCAGGTACATAATTTTTGTTTAAATCAATTGAAGTTAAGTGCCAAATACATCTGAGAATCCTGCCAAAGTTTCATCACAGCTCTAAGAAAAGGAGGCAATTGTTTCCTGGGGCTGGATTTAAAAACACCTCTGCAGGAGTAACCTGAAAGTTCTTATGTTTCTTAGCAAGTAACTCTATTTTTTTTCTGCACAATTACTGAGTGTTTTATGAGGACAGACGACATACGCTCTGTACACAACGGCACAAGCTAAGAAAAATCTGTCACAAATGCCAAGATTCATAGACACAGTAGACAAGGCAATAAATATGAAAGCTCATAAAAACAGGAAAATGGAATGCTCCATCAGACTTTTTTTTTAAAGATACACAAGGTACACGATGCTCAAAACCATTGTTACTTAACAAAATTATTAACAAACTAGATTTAAACCAGCTGAAGCTGATTAAAGAAATTATTTGTACCATTAGTAGTTCCAGCATCATTATTAGCTGCTACTTTTAATCTTTTTCAGCCTTCACACCTTTTAATTTTACTTATCTGCAGTTTCAATCATCTGTTAAGCCCTTGGTTCGCCACTGGATGGCAGTCCCTGCCACACTATTCATTCTAGGAAGGAAAGGCTGGTTTTAAAAGTAGCATACTGAAATCTCATCCTGCTCTGGACATGAATATGTACATGAAATATTACAGTGGTGAGTATATTTGGATCCATTTTTCTTGTTGCTAAAGTTTATGTATGTGATAGACATTTTTGTAGATCTCTTTCACTTAAATTCATTTTCCAATTGAAACTTCAGGGCTTAAAAGTGTATAAGAGGATAACAACTTGCACTTCTATAGCACCATCCAGCCAAAAATTTCAAAGCACCTTATACAGACTAGGTCAACGAAGAAATCAGTGTGTGTGTGTATAAAATATAAATATATAAGCTGAGTTTTTACATAGCTCATAAAGGGGAAAATATTTGGAGTATTACAAAGTTGTATGAATTACTCAAAATTACAATGTTTACATAGAGAGGTAAAAAAATAAAGCCTCAGTCTTTTGATTAAGCATCCACTGTCTGTCTGATGGTGAGGAAGGAATTAAATGGCTAAAAGGAACTGACTATTTAAGTGGTTAAAATACAGTAAATACAGGGATAAGAACTATGTAGTGTTCAAGTGATGACTGATATCCATGAATTTGAATTAAAAGTCAGAACACAGGTTGCAGAGGTGGAGAAAGCCAAGTGGACTTCACCAGGATTTTTGTGTATGGTTATAAAGCAAAGTGAGCTTATTACCACAAGGTTGTAGAAAAGTTCCCACCAAAACGTGGAACTCTCCCTGCTGGCATCTGTCTTGAAGTATAATGTGAAAAAGTGTTGATTCAGGCCCCATAAAATACTGCAATCTATAAGATGCATTTACCTAAGTTAGTAGGGGTTTCACCCCAGTGTATTTTAAGGCAATGAGAGTCTCTTGTTTCACTTGGATAGAAATTTAACTGGCAGCTTATTACAGATAAGCCCTGTAGATGTCTCTTCAACAGTGAAAGGGAGATAAATGAGAATAGGAGGAAGAATGTGTGCATCAGTGCCTGTAGAAAAGACCCCTTTCAACACCCTTTACAGATGCCTGCATCTGAGCATTAATGTCTATCACACAGACGGCTGGTTTTATGCCCCTTTTACAGATGGAATGTTGAGACAGTAAAGCTTAAAGTTACATAGCAGCATAGTAGCAGAGCTAGGAATAAAATTTAGATCTAATTGTTGGTTCTGCATGCCACCAACTGCATGAAACACTGTCAGTTCAGCCGCAAGCATTCACTAGAATTTTTACAATTTTTAAAAATTCTACGTATTTTTCCAGGTAATGATGACTTTTTAAAGCCTTTTAAAAGTCTTTAAAGACTTTTAAAAGCTTTTGTCAAAGGGTATTTTCTACAGAAAAAAAATATATTGCAGCAGCATTATATTGAAACCTTAAGCGCAGTGCTTCCCCTTCTGCTTACTAGTTTGTTGCCAAGCTCTGTCTCTTCCATTTCCTGAGATGTAGACTGTTTCACTGCAAGATCATTCCTGGTGTCTCCTTCACCCTCCTTTACATCTCATATATTATTGAAACGGATGCTCCCAGCTCTTTTGAATTCATCTGTTGCGCTAAACTCTTTCCTTCAATAAATTTTCACAGGAGCCCCGTCATACTTCCACTGCTGTTAGCCCTTTTGTTTGTGCCCCATAAACTTCTGCTGAAATATCACATTATTCTTTTCCAAGCACTCCCTCCTTTGAAACAGCCTCTGAAATCAGAAGACCAAAGTTCTGCTTTGGGACTCAGACTGGCCCAATAGTTCCTCTCCATCTCCTCCTCCTGC
Source organism: Nycticryphes semicollaris (assembly GCA_013400055.1). Classification (NCBI taxonomy): domain Eukaryota; kingdom Metazoa; phylum Chordata; class Aves; order Charadriiformes; family Rostratulidae; genus Nycticryphes; species Nycticryphes semicollaris. Next base: position 795,554 of record VXBJ01007145.1, on the reverse strand, counting down.
CCATCTGTTTGCAGCCAACTGCTGCCTCTTGCCCAAGTGCCATTCGTAGGCTCCTTGGGGCGAGGGCAACCTCTGTTTCTGCCACACCTTGTCCACGCAGAAGACTCCTTGGTGCTTCAGTTACACCCATAGTAGATTTTGCATTAATTACTTTTTATCACGAGAAACCCTACCACCAAATTCCTGAGCAACTGTACTGTTTATCTCCATCAGATTGAGGTTTCCGATTACTTTCTTTCTAAAGCTCCCTTTGCAACTCTTCCACAGTTTTCCCTTCCTCCCGAGCTTTCCGCTCGCAGGGAAGTGCTGGTGCCCTCATTAGCGTGGCCCAGTTCTTTGCGTTTCTGAGGCCTTTATTCCAACTCGCTGCCAGCGACTTTCTCCCTGTTTATTCTGAGCTTTTCTCTGCCTGGGAGCGTGCCCCGACACACCCTCCGCTCCTGGCCAATCCTTTCCCATGCTGACGCAATCTGTTTTTTGGTCTACTGCCTGTCCCAAGATAACCTCGCTCACTGTCCCCTCACGGTCACATCCTGCCGCTTAGGAAGAGAGGGAGTTTTCTCCTGTGCTGGGTGGTCTTGGTTGGGAAGACTACGGTAATAACACACAGGCCATGGGTAGATAATGAGGGAGGCAAAGCGCGTTACTTTTTGTTGTCTTTTGCGCTGACATCACAGAGGCACATTGTGCATAGAACGAGGCAAGTGGCCACATGGCAATGAATTTAAAGCAGCTCCAGCACAGTCAGATGTGCATGCTCATCCTTTCTGGAAAATTGCAAGAATGTAATAATTTAGTACTTCAGGGAAGGTAGGATGTTTGGTTATTGTTGATGATTCTTTCACTTCCTAGGCTGAGGGAAATATCCCTAAAGAAAAATTGTCCTATAGAGTTAGAAAGAGCAGTTGTCCAAAAGGGATTAATTCGGAGTACAATCAGGTTAAAGCTGCAAAGCTTTGTTCCTTACTGCAATACAAGCTTCTTTAAGGTGGGTGAATATTGATGATTCCAGGGTTTTGGGTTGGCCTGCTGTAAAGACAACTGTGGCTCAGCTCTGACTGGCATCCAGAAATACAGGACATTTGCCCAAGGCTTGGCGATGTCTTGTAAGGTTTTCCTATCGTATGGGCCGTGTTTATAGACTTCCCCAATGCACACAGTGGAACCATATTTGTGGTCTGAAATTCATATGGTGATTGCTATGTTGCACTAATAAACTCAGAAAAAAATGATATCTGTCTGAAAAGTCTCCTGTATTCTCCTGTGTTCATTTATGAAATGAAATTGCATATAGATTAGGTATTAGTGGACCAAAGGAAGTTGCTTAGCCATAATGTCACATGGTTGTAAAGCCTTTTATTAAAAGCTTTTCATAACCGAGACTCCCTTGCCCTTTTCATGTTTATCTGCCTCATAGGGGAGGCTTGTTAGAGGTTTCTTACAGGCAGCTTTGTGCTCTGTCTGCACTGAAGAAAACATCCTTTGGTCCTAAGGAAGCACACTGTGGGTTCACACAGGAGCATGGTAGTTGCCCTCCATATAACCTCTGACACTACTGGCCTGTGACAATTCCCATTTCTGATATGTATTTTCTTGTTGATTACAGAGTATACTTTTTGAAGTTACTGTTATTAAAAATATATGGTCATTGCCTATGCTGTGGTAATGCAGAGAGAAGCAAACTCGCGCTGGGTTTCATTGTGTTGGCTACGCAAACCCACAGATGGCATTGCTGAGTTCACAGTGGGTTGGGTAGGCAGGGAAGAGGAGTTTGGTGATGACATAGATCTTCCTCAATGGTACTGCCCCCTCCACCCTTCCAACCTGAATGTCAGGTGGACTTGCATATATAGTGGAACTGAAACTTTTTGGCTGCTGCCAGAAGATTGTTTCTGACACTTTTCAGGGAGTCACTTGCACCATACATTTGACCTGTTTTCTTGTCACCCTGAGAAATACTGGCCAAGTTTAACTGTTGCTTGTTTTTGCAGTTTGGCAGGATCTCTTTGCTAATGTTCTCCTGGAGCCTCATTGCTTCTCATTTATTTAGATTTCCTGGTGGGTATTGCTTCTGGGTACACTGTTGGTATCTATGTCTGTGAAAGTTAGATGTTTTGCATGCTGTGAACACAGGACTTCTTTTAAAACCAGACTGTCTGAGAAATAAAATTGCTCTACGCTTATTTGATGACTAAAAGGATACATGTTATTGAATTTTCTTATTAATGCAGTATTTTTTATTTTTTTTTTTTGCTGATGAAAGGAAAGACATGGAAAGTGTACTATCTTGGTCCAAGATCTTGCATGTGATTACAATTCATCCTTAGTAAAACCCAAGACTGACCACTAGGAAAGCAGAGGAAGAGGGTTATTTTGAAAGCTTCTTCACATTTGTGTATGTGACTGTTGATATTGTAAATGCAAAGGATTAACTTAGTCCTAAAAAGATTTCACATTGGCAGGAAGGCAGACAATACTTAACATAATTCCTGAAATATTTAGTCAGCCAGTTCAGGCAGTAAAACATATTTTTCTCCTGAGTCCCAAAGAGGACATCCAGTATAGGACAGAAAGAGAACTATAGCTTCATGAGCAAAAAAGTCTGCTGACTGGCTGAATTGACCTTATCTGCTGGAACTAACAGGGAAGACAGAAGAATGATAAAACCCCAGGGGAAGGGCAGGAGGAGACAAATATATTTACCTTCTGCTCTTTAAAAAGAAAGTTCTTTGCAGCAAAGAGTGTCAATAACTAGAGGTGATGCTTGAAGAGAAGTGCACTTGAAGAGAAGTTTGCTTCAGTGACCAGTCTGGCCCAAACCACAACAAGTGTATTGCTGTGGAAGATGAAATAGACACTGAGGAGGGGTTAGGCAACTGAGATGGAGACCTGCGCTTGTGTTTCAGATGCATGTAGCAGCAACAATAGGTATGTCTCACATCGTGCAGAGCTACCAGGTGGATGCTGACATGAATCAGGTACCCACATGCTGCAAGACAAGGACATGAAGAGGTGCTAGGTGGAGTGGTGGAAACAGCACAGCTGCATTAGCTTGGTGACACAGAGATATAAAATTTTGTTGTTATGAGTTTAGGTGCTAATGTTCACCATACTGGGTTGCTTCAAGGCCTGAAAATAAGTCACTTGGTGACTTGGTGATACCTAGATCTTTGTTGCGTTGTTGTGTAGACATAGCCTGTATCTTTCATTTCATTTCTGAGTAAAGTAATTGAGGTTGAGAATTTCCTTTTGACAAACTGGGTGTAAGGAAGTGGGAAGGTGAATTTCTGGCCAGGGCATGTATGGACTGTGAGGGAGTCTTGGAAAGTTGTGCCTTAAGATCCTGAGGACTCTGACAGGGGGAAAGAAAGAAAATCATTGCTGGAGCCTGGAGAATGTTTTCAGGATGGATGTAGTGCCCCTGTACGAAAAGTCTTCCAGATCACAGCAGCAGGAAGGAAAATTGAGGTCCAGTACTGAAATATGCTGACTGTTCACATAATAGCCTCTGTCAGTATTGCAATGATTTTCTTCTAGTTTTTTTATGGGCTTCATTTTGTTGTTGTTATCTCCTTGCCCTGTTTTAAGCTTTGCAAGAGAAGATTACCACTGATACCAATAAAAATCAGCAGTGAGTGTGGGTGAAATCCTGACCAAATTAATCTCAGGATTTACTAGACAAACTCATTCTCCCCTTCTTTTATTTTATAAAAAGATGAGGTATGTTTGGTTGCTTATAATTAGTAGCATGACAGTAATAAGCCATTTAAAAAAGGACAGAGACTTTGCAGATGAGCTTAGGAAATCCTTGCTGCTCATGAGAGACTCAGCAGCAGTGATTGTGAGGGAAGCTGATGGGAGCTCTGGCAGAGCAGGTGGGGTGAGGAAAAGAGGTTTTAGACATGGAGGGATAAACGGGAGGGAGGGAGGAAAGGAAGCTGTATCTTGGGATTTGTAGGTGGTGACAAGAAAACTATATTTGCTGTGACAGTAGATAGTGAGCTAGTGGGACATCTGTCATCCTTACTTTTCAGTGCTATGGAAAATACTGTTAAGGCTTCAAAGTCATATTGCCTTTTCAAAATAAAATGGTCAAATAGCATGTTCCAGGGAGGATCACTGTCTACCTTAATCCCATACATGATCTTTGCCTTTTGCCCTTGGTTTGTTAATTCCCTCAGCTGTTTTGCGTGCACTTATCAGACATGTAACAGCCAGGCCAGCATTTCTCATCATTATCAAGGATGATAGTTTGAGCTCTAAAGAAGTCACATACATGGGTAAAAGACTTGCAATTTGTACAATATATTAGCTACTGTTTTACAAAGCATGAAAATCAGTGGAGCTTTATAACCCCGTTGTAAGTAGGGAAAGACAGACTTTTAACTGCTGGAGACAGCACCTGCAATGAAAAACGTGTTATGAAACCATGAACGTGTTCCTTTATCACAGAACACTGTTGGGAAATCCATTAACTGTTAACCACTAGCTAACTGGCAGGTCAGGCAGACAAACCAAGGAGTCAATGTTAACGACTATTACCTCTTGCAACAACCCTAGGTATGACAGCTCGACTGGGAAGCTGACATAAATCAGTAAGGTCTTGTCAGTGTGCTTCCCTTCATCCTGTCTATTTTCTAGTGATTTGGGAAAGCGTGTGTTTTGGTCTCTGGAGGTACTAGAATGCTCAGCAGTTACTCTCATAAATACTTAATCAAAGCAAATGGGTCTTCTCTGCGAATAAATATAAACTCTCTGTCTGTACTTCCACATTAAAAAAAAAAAAGTGCTATAAAATATGACTATGACATGTAGGAAAAATAACAGTTGGTTGTATTTCAAGTGCCCACTGATAGGCAATGGCTTTATGAAAAAGAACTTTAATTCCTCAAAGAAGGGCTGGTTAAAAATGAAGGCTAATGATTAAAAGTAAAGAATGTTGCTTGAGAGAAGTTTTAGCAACTCATTAAGATACCCGAAAGGCAAAAGAAGTCTGCTTTTCTTCTTACTAAACTATGTATAAAAGCTTTCAAAATTTGTGTTGCCTTGAGTATAATTGAATCTGTTTTGGAGGTGGAGAGAAAGCAAGGTGTGGAGATATTCCTAGAAGGAATCCAAGTCTTGTCCACTGAACTTTCCAGAGCTGTCAAAATCTGGGGCTAAGTGATCACAGTCTGAAACAGTGGCAAGATAGAAAGATTTCTAGTCATACCAGATAAAACTCTACTTTTGACAAATGGTAAAAGTGACATTTCAGAAAATCCAAGTGTGCTGCTTTTTTTTTTTTTTTTTTAAGATAATATAGTTAATATATTTTAAATCTGCACTTTTGTGAACTCTCAGTGAGTTTGTTCAAACCAAAACAGCATAAAGCTAAACCATGGGAAAAGAATGATTTGTTTTCTGCTGTCTAAGCTGACCTGGTTCTTTATATCATCAGATAAGTGTCTATGCTGACCAAGGTGAGGGGTGGGAAGAGGCAGCCAGGGGTCAAAGGAGATGGAACTGTCCTTTCAAGCAGCAACTGACTATTCAGTAAGGCACAGTTTTACAGTATGTGGAAGCCAAAATTAACTCAAATGCTATACAAAGAGAGGATTAAAAATAATGCTATTTTAGCTAGGTGATAGGAACTTTCTTGATCTTTTTGAGAGCTGTGTTCACCCCCGTCACTCATTGCTTATAAAAAAAGTAACACAAAGGTTAGCATTCCAGATTGGGATAGTCACAGAAAATTGAAATAGAAAGTAAAATCTTTGGGAAATGAAATGAGGGAGATATAGAAACATGAATTCAGTCATGCATCAAAAATCAGGAGAAAGGGTATAAATCTATTGTTTTACTTTTAGATAGGCTGAAAGATTTCAAATAAATAAGAGAAGCCACGAGCCTTACTCCTAATTGGCAGCAATTTTCTAGCTTCCACCAAATATTTTTTTATTCCGTGAACCAGGCCACCAAACACTAGCAGTTTGATCTCGCAGTTGGCACACAGGTAAAACTCCCAGGGGTTTTAGGTGGAGACCCTCCAGATGGGAATGACAAAATAATT